>JARGCV010000516.1:265000-357500 GCA_034064705.1 Bothrops alternatus | reverse complement strand
AACCTATATAACGTCTTCTCCAGTTCTCTCAGTAGAGATCTGAACAACCAGTTTATTTAGTTTAGCAGAGGGCATTTTGGCCAGAATTCTCCAGATGCTTAAGCATTCTGAACTCCAAATTAATAGTTTTAAGCATACCTAATGCCCCACCAAATTGCAGTTTTTGTATTTGCGCATGCTTAAACAAATCAGTCTTCTTAGACCACGTTTAAGATACTTAAGGGACAACTTTGGCATTAAATTGTTGGTTGAGAGAGAATTCTTGTTAATTTGGACTTCATTAGCATGACTCATGCTAGTGGCCCCGTTTGCGCATGCACGGGAGTGGTAGTGCTGCGTCGGTGTCATGCGGTTGCTAGCGGCCAGTTTGCTCATGTGTGTGGTTGCTAGCGGCCAGTTTGCGGGCACTAGCAGCATGCTTGCATGGGTATGCCAGCATCAGTGCTGCCAAAAGCACCACTGCAGTTGCCACTTGCGCATGTATGGGTCACTTGCGCATGTATGCAGATGTGCCACTGCTATGCACGTGGCCGTTTGCACATGCACGCACATGCACACACATTTTCCCAAAAGGATTTTAAAAGCAGAAATCAACCCTGCCTCCAAGTCTCTCTGTCCCAAGCAGAAACCAGTTCTATATAAATGCAGACGTAAAGGTTGCAACTGGAACATCAAGAAGACAAAGACCCAAAATCTGCATATCTCACCCAAACTCTAAGAGTCATTAGCCCCAGCCCCAGGGAAGCAGGACATGACCTTTGGGACATAATAGGATTAACCCACAGATGCCAAAGGGCATACCCAGACTCAGCTCAGAATACATGACACAGGAAATAGCCTCAAACAAGAACAGGAAGCAGCTCCAAACAAAAGGCTCTAGAAGGTATAAAAACCCACTCCCTACATGTGTTCACTCTCCTTTCTGCCAGAGCCATCTTTCTGTCTATCTCTCCTCTCCAATAAACTACAACCTTCTTCCCAAAGCAGTTGCCATGATGAAGACTTTTCTTTCAACAATTCCCATAACTGCCAATCAGGACATGGGGGGGAAATGGACAATCACATTCTTTTTTTTTCCCCTTCTGCCTTCTTCAGTTTAAGTAATTTATATTTTGTACTCTGAACAGCAAAACTTCTCCAACGTCATTATGGCAGTAGCGCTTCAGACTACTGTAAAAATATTCCAAATATTCTTTATCAGGTATGCTATTCTGGGAAGAAATATCACATCAGATTTTTACACTGTGTTTATTATCATTTCACGTGGGGAGAAAAAGAACAGAAGCTTCATAAAAATATTATAGCCTCCAGAAGAGGGTAGTTATACACTAGACATGTTCCTTCTTTCCCGCACTAAGCTTGTATTAAAAAGAGAGAAACATAATTAAATGCAACAGAAATTAAGCAAAGATGTCTCTGAAAGGACCATTTCTTAAAAGAAATAAAAAGCAACGACAGTCAAGTTTTCAGTCACAGAAACATCTAGGCAATTGAAAAGAGATTTATGTTGTGCTTCAAACAGCTTTCACAGAGAGCAAAGCTGATTATTATCCAAAATAATATAATTGCTACCTTTCTGTCACATATTCTCCCCTTTTTTTGTTGTTATTGTTGTCAAAATGGAATATACTGATCTAATTTAAGACCACATGTACTACTGAAGAAGATTCCACTTGGAAACAGAAATATCTTTCAAAGCTATGGATAGATAAAACTCCAGAAATTCTTTCAGGTAGCAATAGTTACCTAAAAAGGAAAAAAAAATGCTTTTTGCAATGTTTTGCTCAGCTTAATTCAAAAGGGTTTTCCCCCTTTATCAGAAGTACTCAAAAAAAATCTGAAGAGTTTAAAATTTATCAATTTACTGATACATTGGGATCCTTGGTGCTCTCATTGTTTGGTGCTTTTTCTTGCAGACATTTCATTACCAAACTAGGTAACTTCATCAGGGCCCTAGGTAAACATCATTCATCAATCTGGACTGCAAAAAATTCCTTGATTATAAACGCAAATCAAGCCAAACAGCAATACTTAGCAACGTTTGTACGGTTGTTCTTCTGCCTCAAATCTATTTCTTTAGAATTATTACTCTAAGCTAGAGAGTGAGCCGAGCTGTGGACAACTGATCTTCAAATTAAAGTCTAGAGTTAATGATAATCTTATTAAACTGTGAATCAAGCTACAGCCTCAGTTTTGAAGGAAAAAGGATGTGTTTTCAGATAAATGGTGATAAAATGATTAATTTAGGTAAGCAATAATCTCCTGTCAGGTCAGTTAGATGCACCCAGCAAGCATATTTTCATTTGCAAAAAAAAAAAAAACCAGGCAAAAACTAAAATTTAGAGGTCTAATGAGCCCAGCATGGCATTTCAAATCTTAAATTTATTTAATTTGACAATTCTTCCCAGACAAGGTTTTATGTTGCGAAATATTATAGCGTAGGTCTAAATCTTGCTAGGAAAATGTAAGGAAGTTTCCTTACAAACATACTGTGGGAAGTCAGCACCCCCTCCCCCCAAGAAGGAAATATTAAAAGGGCAGAATATTATATTTGCTCAAAGGATCTTAAAGAGGCAGAAAAGCAGGCCCAGTTTTTTCTTAATAGCCCCAAGTCTCCCTCCCCCAAGCAGAAATCAGATGTAAATAATCCATTCAGGAAGGTTGGAGCCCTCCAGCTAGAAGCTTGGGAAGACAAAGACACCTAAAATCTACATACTCCACCCAAACTCTAGGACAGGACATAATAGGATTAACCCACAGATGCCAAAGGGGCACACTCAGACTCAGGTCAAAAGTACATGACACAGGAAATACAAAGCCTCAAACAGGAACAGGAAACAACCTCAAGAGCCCCAGAGAGTATAAAAACCCACTCCCTTCATGTGCTCTCTCTCTTTTCTTCCAGAGCCATCTTTCTGTCTGGCTCTCCTCTTCAATAAACTGCAACCTTCTTTCTAAAGCAGTCGCCATGTTGTTTATTCCCGGCTTGGACTGAACCACGATGAAGACTTTTCCTTCAACAATATGGCTTTTGAAATAGATGTAAAGGGATCTATCATATTTCAGAATTCTGGTCTAACTATATAGATTTTATTTTAGAGTCTCCTGGCTGCATTATTGTTGTTGTTGTTATTATTATTATTATTATTATTATTATTATTATTATTATTATTATTATTATTATTGTTGTTGTTGTTTTTGTTGTTGTTGTTATTGTTGTTGTTGTTGTTATTATTATTGTTGTTGTTGTTGTTGTTGTTTTTGTTGTTGTTATTATTGTTGTTGTTATTGTTGTTGTTGTTATTGTTGTTGTTATTATTATTATTATTATTATTATTATTATTATTATTATTATTATTATTATTATTATTATTATTATTATTATTATTATTATTATTATTATTATTATTATTATTATAATATTTTCCTCCCCCCCTTTCCTTTCCTTTCCTTGTCTGGTAATTTCAGAATTCATTTAATCTCCACTTCTCCTTAATGGATGCAGTTTAGTTTACTATCACCTTGTCCAGTCCAGATTAATCATATAACATCCACCATCCCCAGCTCCGATCAAAATATTCAAATCCTTTAAATAATGACTTTTAGCATAAACTCAAGATGACAACCGATTATGAAACTGTCAGCTTGATCACCTCGGCCCCACACTTTTTCCGAGACGCATTTGTGCTTTCCTACTTTCTGTAATTACAAAGATGAAGCCTCTGCATATTTTTTTCTAAAGAGGCGTTTGTGATGAGAAAACAAGGACTGTCAATCACCTGTATTGCCTCTGTTACACGTGTCTGAAAAGGGATGTGGATGGGGACGGGAGGGGGAGAGGGAAGGAAGGAGGAGGGGAAGGAAAGGGAAGGGAAGAAAAAAGGAAAAAGGAAAAAGGGAGAAAGGAAAAGGGGACAAGGGATATGAGACAAAGGGGAAGGGAAGGGAAGGGAAGGGAAGAGGGGGTGGGGAGGGAATATTTTTGGAGCTTCTAAACCAGCGGTTCTCAACCTTTTTCAGGCTGTGACCCTGACCTGCGCCGCGCATGCACGGCGCGACGGCGTGCATCGCGCATGCGCGGCGCGATGCGACGTGACGGCCCGCAGCACACATGTGCGGCGCCCCGCATCGTGCATGTGCACGCGATGGCCCTCATCGCGCATGCGTGGCGCGACGGCCCTCATCGCGCATGCGTGGCGTGGCGCAGCGCCCTGCATCGCGCATGCGCGCACGATGGCCCACATCATGAGTGCGCGGCACGGCGTGACGGCCCACATCGAGCATGCGCGGTGCTACCGCACGCATCACGCATGCACGCGCAATGGCGCACATCTCGCATGTGCTGCTACCCTGTGCATGCGCGGTGCTGCCCCCTGCGCCGGCTGAGGGGAAAAGGGGGGAAAAATGGCGGACTGCGTTGTTTGGCGACCCCCGTGAAATGGTCGTTCGACCCCAAATGGGGTCGCGACCCACAGGTTGAGAACCGCTGTTCTAAACAGCCTAGAGAAATTTGGAATTAGACAGCCTAGAAAACTGCTAAAATAAATATACATGACATTCATGTTTAAAATATCCTTTAAACATAGGTAAAGTACAGTGGAATACAGGATGATTCAAATGCTGAGACTTCATGCCAAATGTGTGTTGCATCTCCTTCTTTCCTTCCTTCCTTCCTTCCTTCCTTCCTTCCTTCCCTTCTGCCTGTCTGCTTGCCTGCCTGCATCTCCTTCCACCCACCCCCTTCGCTTCTCTTCCTCCTTCTTTCCTTTCATTTTTTCCTTCCTTCCTTCCTTCCTTCCTTCCTTCCTTCCTTCCTTCCTTTCTCTCTTCCTCCCTTCCTTCTTCCTGCCTGCTTCTCCTTCACTCTCCTCTCACCCATCCCCTTCCCTTTTTCCTTTTTTCCTTTTTTCCTCTCTCCCTTTCTTTTTCTTTCTTTCTTTCTTTCTTTCTTTCTTTCTTTCTTTCTTTCTTTCTTTCTTTCTCTCTCTCTCTCTCTTTCTCTCTCTCCCTCTCTCTCTATTTCTTTCTTTCTTTTTCTCCTTCCTTCCTTCCTTCCTTCCTTCCTTCCTTCCTTCCTTCCTTCCTCTTTCCTCTTCTTTTTCCTTTGATCCATTCAACCGTTATTTCACATATTATGGTAACCGACCTACTTATGTAAGGTTCAGCTGCCTCGCTCAACTTCTTCTCCACCAATATGCTTCAAACACTTACACAAATTAATTACACTCAGAGTTCACTGAGATTATTCATTTTCTGGGAAAGGGAGTTGGGAAAAGGCCAAATCAATGAAGCTGAAATACTCAGAGGTGTCCAGAGACTTATGGGCAGGTCAAGTATTTATTGTCACATTTCCCTCGGTGGAGCTGCAGCCATAATTTTGATGACTGAAATAGGTTTTTGCCCTTCCTAATCCTCAAAGCCAACTTTTCCCCTCAAAATACTGAATTGTTGAAAGACGCTAATTTGGCTAAACCATAACCTCCGGTAAGCTCATTGAATATTAATTCCGTATTTCATGGAAGACATTTTCAGGGACTCTTCGACTTACAACAGTTCGTTTAGGGACTGTTTAAAGTTACAACCACACTAAAAAAAAGTGACTTGTGACCGGTTTTCCACACTTACAACTATTGCACCATTCCCCCCCCCGTGGTCACGTGACCAGAATTCAGATGCTTGGCAACTGATTCATATTTATGACGGTTGCAGTGTCCCAGGGGGGGTCACGTGATCCCCTTTTGCTACTTTTTGACAAGCAAAGTCAATGTGGGAAGCCAGATTCACTTAACAACCAGCTTACTAACTTAACAACTGGCACGATTCACTTAACAACTGTGGCAAGAGAGGTCATCTAATGGGGTACTTAACAAATGTCTCACATAGCAACAGAAACTTGGGGGTCAATTGTAGTCATAAGTCAAGGACTACCTTGTATCGTCAGTACTACAGATAGTCCTTGATTTCTGGCTTCTTGAATATTATTATTATTATTTTTTAGTTCTTGAATAAAGTTCTACACCTTTGATTTTGATTTTCGGTCTTTCGACTGATCAGTCTCCTCAGGAATGTAATATATCTGCTGTTAATTAAACACAGCCTCAGGTGTGTTCATTTTTACACACAGGAATGCCGCATGTGGGCAGTGATGGGATTCAGCCGGTTCACAATGGTTCAGCACAACCAGTAGCTAATTTTTAGTTGAATTTGGCAAACCGGCTGAAGCCCTAGCCATTTTTCGCAAAGCGTAGAATGGACCGCCAGAAGTGCATGGACGCCACTTTCGGAAGTCTGTTCTGAGCTTGGGAGGCCCGGGAAGGCCTCCCAGGCCCAGAACGGAGCACTGGGAATGTGTGGACACCACCTCTGGAAGTCCATTTTGGGCCTTGGAGGCCAGGGGAGGCCTCCCATGCCCAGACTGGCCCACTGGAAGTGCATGGATGCCACTTCCGGAAGTCTGTTCTGGGCCTCAGAGGCCCGGGGGAGGCCTCCCAGGCCCTGAACGGCCACTTTCCAGAAGTGCATGGATGCCACTTCCGGAAGCCCGTTCTGTCCCTCGGAGGCCTAAGCCCAGAAGGTACTTCTGGAAGCGGCCTCCATTGCAGGGAACCGGTTGTTCGCATATTTGAATCCCACCACTGCATGTGGGGCAGATAGAATAAAATTCTTTATTGGCCAAGTGTGGTTGGACGTACAATTTGTCTCCGATGCGTAAGCTCTCAGTGTACATACAGTACAAGTAATAATGATAAATCTTGATCATAAGCAACATAAAAATACATTCATCATAAATCATAAAATACAACACGTTCATCATAAATCATAAGATGCAGCACTCAGTGATGGTCATAGGATACTACCTAAGCCAAGGGTAGGCGACCTTGGCTCTTTTATGACTGGTGGACTTCAACTCCCAGAATTCTTGAGCCAGCATGGTGGAACTATGGCCCCCTCATGACTCGTGTACTTCAATTCCCAGAATTCCTGAGCCGGCATGGGGGAACTATGGCCCCCTCATGACTCGTGTACTTCAATTCCCAGAATTCCTGAGCCAACATGGGGGAACTATGGCCCCTTCATGACTTGTGGACTTCAACTCCCAGAATTCCTGAGCCAGCTTAGCTCAGCTTAGAAACCTCTCCCTTTCCCCTCAGCATGGCTGGCTCAGGAATTCTGGGAGTTGAAGTCCACCAGTCATAAAGCGGCCTAGGCCAGGGGTAGGCAACCTCAGCTCTTTTATGACTCGTGGACTTCAATTCCCAGAATTCCTGAGTCAGCATGGCTGACTGGCTCAGGAATTCTGGGAGTTGAAGTCCACGAGTCATAAAAGAGCCGAGGTTGCCTACCCCTGACTAAGCAAACAACATAAATCATACTAGGATACTAAATAAAACAATATAAATTGTAAGATCCAAGGAACAAAGTTATAGGCCTAAGACATAAGGATGTATTAAATTAGAATGCCTCTGTTTTCCATTTTAGGTCCTAAGAATAATGTATATGCATGTGTAAATGTGCATTATCCTCGTGCATGCTTGATATATCGGCATGTTTTATGCATCGGTATATTTTTGCACTACATTAGGAATGTGCGTTGCCTCTGTTTTAACCTTTCAGAGATATTCCAGTAAGAGAGAGAGAGAGAGAAAAAAAACACCATCTTCTTAGAAATAATGAGTTGAAAAAAACAACCATGGTCATCCAGTCAATAAACACGTTAAAGAGAAACGACTGGGGTTTGTCACGGTATATTAAGTGAAAAGTCCAAGAACCGATGTAACGTGGCTCTTTCAATACTTCAGAGCCGAGTGAGGAACCTAAGGATTATGACATCCATTGGACAGTTATTAGTTATTCCAATTTCAAGAGAATTTTAAGAGTTTCCATTACCATTTAAGGAGAGCAGAGGTCTCTTTTGTGCTGTTTTGCAAACTCAGGCACTGCTAGATTTCGCTGGCCAAGCATAAGACATAACCTTTAAAAAAAAAATCTCCAAAATAAATTCCGAGCATCTAAAAGGAAATGTTACAGTTCATTTTTTTTTTTTTTAGTTTGAGATCATGTTCCAAATGGACTACATGAGTATAGCCCAAGAATAAGTGGACGAGATCTCAGGAAGCAGAAGACAGTGAGATTTCTCTGATATTAACGATCAGATGTATAAAGTAATCAAGGAGAGGAGCAACCTAGAATTTAGAAGAAATTTGCTGACAATTAGAACAATTAATCAGTGGGACAACCTGCCTCCAGAAGGTGAGGGTGCTCCATCATCCGACAACCATTTGTTTGAAATGGTATAGTTTTTTTCTGCCTGAGCAGGGGGTTGGACTAGAAGACCTCCAAGGTCCCTTCCAATTCTATTCTATTCTATTCTATTCTATTCTATTCTATTCTATTCTATTCTATTCTATTCTATTCTATTCTATTCTATTCCATTCCATTCCATTCCATTCCATTCCATTCCATTCCATTCCATTCCATTCTATTCTATTCACAAAATGAATAATTAGAATCCTAAATCAGCTGAAATAACTTTAACCTAGGCACAAGCTTTAATCAGACATTGTGGGAGATGAACATGTTAGTCTGTATGATCCAAAAACAGTCAATGGTAACCAAAAAATAAAAAATCTGGCAACACTTTTCAGATTAAATATAGTATTACAGGCCATAAACATTGGTGAATTACACTTCATTTCATCAAATGCAGCGGAGAGTTTGAACTAATAAACTGCATAACCAATCTATCTCCCCCCCCCCAGCCTCCTTCCTCCCTTACCTCATCCCTAACTTTAAATAATTCTGTTTCCAATTAATTACACTTTATGTGCGTGTGAATGTGTTTATTTAGCATTGCGTAAGTGGAAGAAAATACTGTCTGGAACGGGATATTTCGTATGTATATATGTAAATGGCCAAGCAATTAATTTTCTCAAATGCACAACTATTGTTACATGCAACTGATTATATTTCACGGTCTATTTACATTAGTTAATAGTACTACTTTTTTTCCTTTTTTAAAAAAAAAAAACCCCATTCCTTTTCGTAGTGGTGCCTATACCTAGTGCCTGCGTTAAATACATATCTATGCATATGCATGTTTGTATGCGTGTGTAAAAAAAATCATCACAGATAGACATTTGTTGGAGGAATAAAGACTCCCCATAATTGATTTCAATGGATTTAGAAACTCTATTCTAGCAGGCAGGAAAGCTGGGCAGAGATGCCTCCTTCCCTCCCTGTCACTTTGCAGACCTCCTTCAAAACAAATCGTCTTCAATTCGGAATCCTTCCTTTGACATCAATACAGGAAGAGTTTGTTACGGGTTCATTGGATGGCTGGATAGATAGATAGATAGATAGATAGATAGATAGATAGATAGATAGATAGATAGATAGATAGATAGATAGATAGATAGACTGACTGACTGATGGATAGACAGACTAATCAGCAGAAATGGTGAGGTCTACTTCTGCCTTATTTAGGCAGGAAAGCTAGCTGGGGAACTATGGCCCAATCACTAGGAGACGGTGAGTTCTAGTCCCACCTTAGGCAGGAAAGCTGACTGGGTGACTTTGGGTCAATCACCAGGAGATGGTGAGTTCTAGACCCACTTTAGGCATAAAAGCTGACTGGGTGACTTTGGGCCAATCGCCAGGAGACGGTGAGTTCTAGTCCCGCCTTAGGCATGAAAGCCAGCTGGGTGACTCTGGGCCAATCACCAGGAGACAATGAGTTCTAGTTCTGCCTTAGGCATGAAAGTTGTCTGGGTGAGTTTGGACCAGTCATTTTCTCTCAGCCCACCCCACTTCATACAGTTGTAAAGAAAAGAGGAGGAGGAGGAGGAGGAAGGAGTATTGTATAAGTTTCTTGCCTTGAGTTATTTTAAAAATAAGAAAAGTGGGATATAAATCAATCAATCTCTGGGGTTCATACTAAAGGCAGTAGGTGTTTTATCACTAAGCTATGTAAAACATGACTGTAAAAACAAGATGATATTTTACTCAGATTTACTTTCTAAATAAGAAAATGAATATATGGTTGTAGCTGTTTCTTCCTTTTCGTAGATTTTCACGGGTATAGGTATGCAGGTCTTGGCGTATTCGGGTCTTTTCCTGTGTAAGAGCCAGGATGCTCTCAATCTTACAAGGGAAAAGACCCGAATACACCAAGATATATATAATACTCTCTCTCTCTCTCTCTCTCTCTCTCACACACACACAGACACACACACACACACACAGACACAGACACAGACACAGACACAGACACACACACACACACACACACACACACACACACACACACACACACACACACACATATATATATATATATATATATATATATATATATATATATATATATATATATATATATATATATATATATATATATATATATAATTCTAGTTAAACAAGACAAATGATTACAAAACAACATACCCACATGGTCACTCACTAATATATTTCCCCATCAAGATGTATAAAAATTATTTTTTAACAGTTCCATCAGAATCAAATTCCACAGAGCTTTCCACCAGCATGACATCTTTTACACCTTCCTTAGATTAACATTTACTGACTAGCTCAATAAATTAATATTAAATATTAATATTTACTGAATAGCTCATATCTCTCATTTGACAATTGCTTATGAAGAGATCACCTCCGATAGCTTCATGAAATGTTTTTCCCCAAACACCTTTACAAATGCTCCTGATGTAGAATCACACTAGTTAAAATCGCACCCAAGTATCTGGAATATCGGCCCAGTGTTTCTTTAATAATTTTCCTGCCTCTTTCCGAAGGTTGCGATCAAGGAAATAAACCAGGAAAGTATGAGGCTAACACTCATTATTTTGAGTTCAGCCTTTAATCTGAGGTCCATTGACAAAGCATGACCTGTTTGCTTCAAGACTATAGGATGGAAATAGAATTATCACCTTTATTTCTTCCCCTCAGCTTACAAGAAAGAAAAGTAGATTTCATAAGCCTATATGAACAGTTATTGAGAGCACGACACCAACTGATTAAAAATAGTGGGTTGGTTTTTTTTTGTTGTTGTTGTTTGCCTAATAAATTGTCGCCAATGTTCGGGAGGGTTTTTTGCACACAGAATTATAGAAATTTCTAATTTTTCCTATGGCTATAATTGCTCCTCTCTATTCATTTAAAATTTTGGCTTTTTAAAAAATTCAAAATGAATAACAACATATTTTGTACCGAAGTGCAAATATCAGATTTCAGATATTATAGGTACTACAAAACCATATGACATGGCTGTGGTCCCAAATATGCTTTTTCATGAGGTAACTGAACTTCCTTGTTTTTTTTTTTTAAAGACCTTTTGGCTTCTCATCCAAGAAGCTTCTTCAGCTCTGACTGGATGGTGGGGAATGGAAGGATTTATACTCCTTGCAGACAGCTGGTCATTTGCATCCTTTTAGAGGGTCATTGAGGAGATAAACCTCCAAAGGGCCTCAATGACTCTCTAAAGATTGCAGAATGAACCAGCTGTCTGCAAGGAGTGTAAATCTTCCATTCCCCACCATCCAGTCAGAGCTGAAGAAGCTTCTGGGATGAGAAGCAAAATGTCTTCAAAGAAAAACAAGAAAGTCTAGCTGCCTCCAGAAAAAGCATCATTGGGAAAACCATACAACAATATAAAAGGGAGGATGCCTATAAAAAGCATGTGCATGTCCCACTGATGTATATGTAAGTATATATATATAGACTTACATATATATACAGCTACAATCACACATTGCTCCTAGAAGCACAAAGCCAAAAACACCAGTCTGAAGATGACAAATGGGACTTCATCGAAATGTCGCCAAGACACTTCCAATATATATATGTTGAGAAAAGTAGTCGAACACCGGGATAAATATAAAAACAACTGTTTAATAAACTAACAACTGTTTGATAAACTTAGCTTTCGTTGGCTAACTGCCAACGTCATCTGAGTGGAATGCCGGAGGTTTGAAATACACACATATACATATACATATACATATACATATACATATACATATACATATACATATACATATACATATACATATACATATACATATACATATACATATACATATACATATACATATACATATACATATACATATACATATACATATACATGTATATGTAAGTATGTGTATATATATATATATATATATATATATATATATATATATATATATATATATATATATATATATATATATATATATATATATATATATATATATATATATATATATATATATATATATATATATATATATATATATATATATATATATATATATATATATATATACACATATATATACAGCTAAGATCACACATTGCTCCTAGAAGCACGAAGCCGAAAACACCAGCCTGAAGATGATGAATGGGACCTCGTTGAAACGTCACCAAGACACTTCCAATTTTACGCGGGAGAAAACCCAAATAACCTAAGACCTACATATTTATATATATGTTGAGAAAAGTAGTCGAACACTGGGATAAATATAAAAACAACTGTTTAATAAACTAACAACTGTTTGATAAACTTAGCTTTCGTCGACTAACTGCCAACGTTGTCAGAGTGGAATGCCGGAGGTTTGAAATATATATATATGATACAATTTCATTCTGATTCACATGTCAACATTTTTGTGAAGAACACTGTTCAGCTAGGTCAGGGGTAGGCAACCTTGGCTCTTTTATGACTCGTGGACTTCAACTCCCAGAATTCCTGAGCCAGCCATGCTGAGGGAAAAGGGAGAGGCTTCCAAGCTGAGCCATGCTGGCTCAGGAATTCTGGGAGTTGAAGTCCACGAGTCCTAAAAGAGCCAAGGTTGCCTACCCCTGAGCTAGTGCTTTAATTTCTCATATTCTTTGACAACCAACATATTGAAAGACCACAGGCAGTCCTTGACTTACAACAATTTGGTTAGTGACCGTTTAAAATTACAACGGCACTGAAAAATGTGGCATATGACCGTTTTTCACAGTTATACTCTTTGCAGCATCCCCATGATCACGTGACCAAAATTCAGAAGTTCGGCAACTGGCTCATATTTATAACCGTTACTGTGTCCCAAGATCACGCGATCCCGTTGTGCGACATTCCAACAGGCAAAGTCAACAGGGAAGCCAAATTCACTTAACAACATCCAATGATTTGAATGACGCCTGAATTAAGGAGCAATATGCAGGAGGTTGAGATAGAATTAGGCACATGGGCAGATCATAACCCTTTAAAAGTGACATGGAAAGGAATACAAAATAAATAACTAAGATGGACCTTGAACCAATCTACATTAAAAGAAAAAGGATTTATAGGACTAGCAACCAAAGAAACAGAATTCTTCTTTAAAGAAAATAAAAAAAGAAGATACAACATGACAAAATGTATGGGATACAGCCAAAGCATATTTTAGAGGGGTAGCTATAACATATAGGGCAAAAAAAAAAAAAAAGACAACATATCCTGTTAAGGGAAGAATATTTTTTTTTAAAAAAAACTAGAATTAGAACTACAAATAAATCCACAAAAGAAAATATTGAAAAAACAACAACAAATGGAAATAATAAAACGTCAATTAAATTTAATGAAATCAGAAAAATTGGCATGGCAAATTAAAAGAGCAAAACAATTTTTTTTTTGAAAACGCAAATAAACCAGGAAGATGGTTAGCCTGTAAACTTAAAAAAACAGAAGGAGAAAAAGCTGATAACTAATAACAACTGGGTTACTAAGTTATCAGCCGCAGCGAGTCACTTAACAATTGTGGCAAGAAAGGTCATAAAATGGGACAAGACCCGCTTAACAAAGAGACACTTTGGGCCCAAGTGCAGTCATAACTTCAGGAGCACCTGTGTTCTCACCGATAAATCTAGGCACACACAGGTAAACTGTTCTGAGACATTTCAGAGGTGGGAAACAGGAAGTCTTCTATATGCGTAATTCACCAGTATGTCAACATAGTTAAGAAAAAAAAAACCTTTTTTCCGTGCTGATTGAAACGGGACCCCTCAGAATTCAGCCCATAATTAAATACATATGATAGATTTTACCGAGCGATTAATGCATTTGACAAGTCAAATTTATACCCACTTTAGCTCTTATAAATCTTGCAGGAGTATAATTGACTTAATATTTCCCTCAATCCAGCTAATGCATGACTTTCATTTCTATCTGGATTTTCATATAAATGAGAAGTAGGGACGCCGAAAAGAATTAATGGTTCCTGATTGTCAATGTAAAAGCAATGGGGGTGACAGCCCAAAATATGTTCCTTTCAAATGCCCGGTGGCAATTATTTCCAGGGGCATATGAACCCAGGGAAGCTGATTTATTTTTGCCGGCGCAAGCTTAGGAAAATAAATTAATGTTACTAATGAAAAAAGCTCCAGTAAGAACTCATCCTTATTTGGGTAATCAAGTTAGCCTCCACCCCCCCCCTTTTTTTTTTACCAATGACATGCCAATTTTTCACTTGCTCAGAAATTAAGGGCAGTTGCATTTCATGCATGGAAACTTAAAACAACAACAACAACAACAACAATAATAATAATAATAATAATAATAATAATAAAAACAGACAAGCACCTGCAACATAACACCCCAGACTTAACAATTGTCGATAAGAAAGACAAAAAAGTCTGAATAGTGGACGTGGCAGTGCCTGGAGACAGCAGAATAGAGGAGAAAGAACTGGAGAAGATCACAAAATACAAAGACCCGCAAACAGAAATAGAAAGACTGTGGCAAAGGCAAGCAAGGGTAGTACCAATAGTAATAGGCACCTTGGGTGCAATCCCAAAACAACTGGAGCACCACTTGAACACCATTGGCATTGACAAATTTGCCATTAGTCAATTGCAAAAGGCGGCCTTACTAGGAACTGCTTCCATCTTGCAACAATATCTGTAACACCATCCAACATCCACATCTGCCTATCCCAGGTCCTTGGGAAGGACTCGATAGGTAGACAAAAATGCCAAATCCAGGCTAAACATCTGGCTGACTGTGCGATGATAACAATAACAATAACAATAACAATAACAATAACAATAACAATAACAATAATAGCAGCTGTATTTTTGATTAGAGGAATTCTTTTGCCATTTTGACCACAGCAAATACACCTGTTGCAAAGGAACCTTAGATGCTAATTAAGAGATTTCTGCTTAAACAGGAAAAGAAATATATGGCCACCGACTTCTCTATGCCCAGGAAAATGCATCACTTTGCCTAACGTCCGTTCTTTCTTAAAAGGATTCGCTGCCCAAACACCTCACTACATATTAATCTCCAAATAATGAGAATTTGGCTTGCCCTTGAAGCTTGGGAGTGGAGGGGGGTACTTTCGTCTCAATAATATTGCATGAGGAAAAATCAATAGGAAACTGACAGGTAGAATGAGCTGTATGCTATGCATATTGCTCACGTTAAACATAAATTCTCTGGAATTCAGAAATGCTACCACAGATCTTTATAGCTGACTTGTGTGGCATGCCAAATACAGGACAGTCTCAACTTACAACCACAATGGTTGTTAACGGTGAAAAACAGTCGTAAGTCACTTTTTTGAGTGCCAATGTAACTTTGAACGGTCACCAAATGAACGGTTGTAAGTCGAGTTACACAACAGTTCAGTAGTTGAGGAGTATTATTTTACTACCTGCTGTTGAGAATTGTATTTCACCACTCTGGGAAGGATTCCAATCTTTCTTGAAAGCTAATTCAGGGTCCGAAATCGTTAAAAGATTTCTATTGTAATCCTCTAGGCCTAGGCCGCTTTATGACTGGTGGACTTCAACTCCCAGAATTCCTGAGCCAGCATGGCTCAGCTTGGAAACCTCTCCCTTTCCCCTCAGCATGGCTGGCTCGGGAATTCTGGGAGTTGAAGTCCACGAGTCATAAAAGAGCCAAGGTTGTCTACCCCTGCTCTAAAGCATGAACAAGGAAGTTGCTTCTCAATTCCACGTCGGCTTATTTCTTTGGCCATATGAAATGGTGACTGTGGATCTTCAAGCGTTTTACAGTTGTTGTCATTTTCATCTGTCCATCACTTTTCAGAGTGGGCTCAAACTAAGTCTTTAACTTTGTATTTTGGGAATCACACGTTTTTGTGTTGTTTTCCTTTCAGAATTCAAAATTCAGGCAGTTTCCAACTTTGGGGTCCTGGGTGCTCTCTGAGCTTGGTGGTTTTCTTGCAAATGTTTCATTACCCAACTAGGTAACATCCTCAGTACTAGAGGCTGTATTAAATACCTGCTCGAAACCCCACTCCCTCCCTTCAAGCACTGATGATGTTAGCTAGTTGGGTAATTAAATGTCTGCAAAAAAAAAAACACCTCAAGCTTTGTTGTTGTTAATTGCGAAGTCGTGTCCGACCCATCGCGACCCCTTGGACAACGTTCCTCCAGGCCTTCGTGTCCTCTACCATCTTCTGGAGTCCATTGAAGCTCACGCCTGCTGCTTCAGTGACTCCATCCAGCCACCTCATTTTCTGTCGTCCCCTTCTTCTATTGCCCTCCATCTTTCCCAGCATTAGGCTCTTCTCCAGTGGGTCCTTCCTTCTCATTAGGTGGCCAAACTACTTGAGTTTCAACTTCAGGAGCTGGCCTTCTAAAGAGCAGTCAGGGTTGATCTCCTCTAGGAGTGACCAGTTTGATCAAACCCCACTCCCTTCAAGTACTGATGATGTAAGCTAGTTGGGTAATGAAATGTCTGCAAATAAACAAGCTTAGAGACCACCAAGAATTCCACAGTTCAACCCTGAGCAACAAATATTCTCGTTTATCAGTTTCTAACTTCTTTAATTCAGCCAAAAATCTATGTGTGTAAATTTCAGGTCTCGGAGGAAACTGGGAAGGTCTCAAATCACATCTGCTTTTTTTGAAAACGTCAAATGGCTTTTTGCAGTTGGAAAGAGCCATCACAAATCTAACTTGGCTTCTGACTCCGATGAATGTCACCACATTACATTTATGCAAGATCATGCAGGCAGCTGCAGCCCTCAGTCAAATGTAGGAGAAAGGAGAGAGGTGAGCAGGTATGCAAACTGAAACAGGGGGTGGAATGTCCAAACTGGTATAAAGTAGAAAGTTATACTGGATTGGATTACAGAAGTTACTGGGGGTTTGTTGGGGCTTTCTAATAGAAGAGAATCAGGGTTGAACGTGGCTGTTTTAGTCAATGGTGGGATTCAACTATGTGAAAACCGGTTCTGTGTGTGGATGCCGCTTCCGGAAGTCCATTCTGGGCCCGGGCAACCAAAAATTAGCTACCAGTTCTGCCGAACTGGTGTGAAGTGGCTCAATCCCACCACAGGAAGGAAGGAAGGAAGGAAGGAAGGAAGGAAGGAAGGAAGGAAGGAAGGAAGGAAGGAAGGAAGGAAGGAAGGAAGGAAGGAAGGAAGGACGGAAGGAAGGAAGGAAGGAAGGAAGGAAGGAGTGGTGGGGTTCAAATTTGTCAACAACCGGTTGTCAATGCTGCAAATACTGTATATTCTTGCTTTGACAATATGCAAAACTGTCTGGTATTTTTTGGGTTAATACAGAGCTTAGAGAGTGGGGGTAAAGCCTGGGAAAGAAAGAGGAAAAAAACTTTTGACCTTCACACTAATTGAATAATGTGATATATGACAGCTAATTTAGGGAGGGAACATGCTGATATTTTTTTTCCAATATAAAAATTCTTTTATTAAAACAATCAACATTGAACATAAAAACATATTATGCAGCAATCATCATGGCACCTGATATACAATACTAAGTATTAGTCTTTGAAAACGTCTGAATTAGTAAGCCTTTTTCCACTCCTCGTGTCTAGCCTCAACTATACTCCTGTTACACTTTATTTGATTGGTGTTTCTCTTATCTGGTTCAATATTAATGTGATCAACATTAAACATAAGATCTTATTGCTAAACAATCCTCCTAGAACATAGCATACAACATTAGGTATTAATCTTTGTAAACATCTGTTTTTGTAAACGTTCTTCCCTCCTCCCTTACATCTTCAAGTATAATCCGAATGCATTTTGTTTGATTGGTGTTTCTCTTATATATGGTCTATCTACTGTATCTAGTCTATCGCATATTGTTCGTTTGCGCTTCTGAATTGACTTCATCCCATTACTAGTGCAATCTTTTATAGTCCCTAACCAGAGATCCTGAGGTAAAAGTAACTGCTCAGAGGAAGAGAACTTAGATCTTAGCGTAAACTTCGTTATGCCTGTGCCGACATTTTGAAGCAATAAAAGACTTTTAGGGAAATCAATGCCTGGAAGTTCTTTGAAGTGTTTCATTAGCCAGAACCATAACACTGGTTCTCTGCGTGGATGCTGCTTCTGGAAGTTCATTCTGGGCCTGGACAATAAAAAAAAAGGCTACTGGTTCTGCTGAATTAGTGCAAACTGGCTGAATCCCACCACTGACCTTAGTGCTCTTTGAGCTTGGCTGTTTTCTTGTAGATGTTTTATTACCAAAGTAGGTAACATCATCAGTGCACTGATGTTTTTTAGCTGGTCTGCAAGAAAACAGTCAAACTCAGAGAGCCCTCAGGTACCCAAAGTTTTGTGTGTGTGTGTGTGTGTGTGTGTGTGTGTGTGTGTGTGTTTGTTTTCTGAGGTTTTCGCGGGTGTTTGTATGTAGGTCTTTGGTTCTTTGGGTTTTCTCCCACGTAGAATTTGAAGTGTCTTGGCGACGTTTTGACGAAGTCCCATTCGTCATCTTCAGGCTGGTGCTTTCGGCTTCATATATATATGTATGTATGTATAAAATACATACATACATACATATACATATACATATGCATATGCATATGCATATACATATACATATACATATACATATACATATACATATACATATACATATACATATACATATACATACATACATACATACATACATACATACATACATACATACATACATACATACATACATACATATATATATATATATATATATATATATATATATATATATATATATATATGTCAAGTGTTTATTTTTATTTTTTTTATTATTTTTTTTAGATTGCACCCTGTAAACCCAAATATGGGAGGAAGGAATCATTCTTTCCTTTTGCTTTTTTCAGCTCAACCCAGAGCCATCCTGCAAGCACAAATATATATATATATGTGTTGTTTAAAATTGTTGACAAAGAAATAAGGGATTTCTGATATAGCTATTTCGAGTTTTTAATCTGAATTCACAGTCCTTTCAAACAAACAAACAAACACACAAACTCCACTCTCCCTTAGCGTATGAATTCTTCATTTTCACAGATTTTTTTTTTCCTTTCATACTTGTTAAAGTTGATTTTCTTGCTGGCAATTTATTAAGAGTGAGAAAGCAAACCCCTCAGAGATCTATTAGGTGAACATATTTACTGGGTGGAAATTACTAATATCCACCTATGATACACGTTCAACGAGGGAGTTTCTACTGGTTAATTGTTCTAACTGTCAGGAAGTTTCTCCTTAGTTCTAGGTTGCTTCTCTCCTTGATTAGTTTCCATCCATTGCTTCTTGTCCTGCCTTCAGGGGCTTTGGAGAATAGCTTGACTCCCTCTTCTTTGTGGCAACTCCTGAGATATTTGAACACTGCTATCATGTCACCCACAGAAGAGGGAGACTTGAGTTCTGTCATAGATATGAAAATTAACTAATGGGCCAGCCACACTCTGCCAAAGCCCGAGAGAAACATGCCAGGTAGATGCTCCTTGACACAATACGGAGAGGGGAGGTGAAATTATTTGCAACACTCCTGAACAGTAGCAGCTTTTTTGCTGCTACCCCTGTAAGAATGCAGAGAATAACCATTGTTAAACATGGCATGGTCATGGCAAATAGAAGCCATCACCGAAAACTGGTTTTTTTTTAATTCAAAATGCATAAATAAATAAGTAAAAAGCCATTTCCCAAAAGCTGTGAAATGGATTGGAAGAGGCATGCCTCATTCACCAGCAGAACAGAAGTGAGTACAAATGAATAATAGTAAAAGGAATGAGATTTTTTTCTTTTTTCTTTTACAGGTTTCAGAGTGACTGAAAGCAACATGTCCCTGAAATGAATAGGAGAGAAGAGGGAAGGGAAGGGACAGGACACGACAGGGAAAAGGGAGGGAGGGAGGGAGGAAGGAAGGAAGGAAGGAAGGAAGGAAGGAAGGAAGGAAGGAAGGAAGGAAGGAAGGAAGGAAGGAAGGAAGGAAGGATGGATGGAATTCAAAATTCATTGGAATACCCTTTTGGTTGTTTATTGAAGAACTATATTCATATACAGATATACTGTAGATAGACATACTGTAGACATAGAGGGGGGAGGAGAGAGTGACATGGAAAGGGAGAAGAAGGGGGAAAGAGTTAAATGGAAAATGGCTGACTTTTCATTCTTACTCTTCTTGGAGAGCCTTGAAAAGCTATTCTCCAAAGCACCTGAAGGCAGGACAAGAAGCAGCGGATGGAATCTGATCAAGGAGAGAAGCAACCTGGAACTAAGGAGAAACTTCCTGACAGTGAGAACAATTAACCAATGGAACAACCTGCCTCCAGAAGCGGTGAGTGCTCCAACGCTGGAAGTTTTTAAGAAGAGACTGGACAGCCATTTGTCCAAAGTGGTATAGGGTTTCCTGCCTGAGCAGGGGGTTGGACTAGATGATTTCCAAGGTCCCTTCCAACTATTATTATTATTACTACTACTACTACTACTACTACTACTACTACTACTACTACTACTACTACTATCATCATCATCATCATCATCATCATCATCATCATCATCATCATTCAGAGATGTAAAGTCAGTGGTGATACCTAACTTGATTTAAACACTACTACCTTCCAATTTGAAAGCCACACTTGTGTATTTCTGAACAATATCACATCCGGAGGTTAAAATGGTCAATTCCTACCTTTTGTGATAGTTTTCATTCCTCATGAACATAGTTTAACCTCTCTGCCCTGGAAGGAAATTAAATCACTTACATCTGAATGGACTTTTTGCAGACTCCGTAATAGTGCAAACCCTTGCAATGAGGAATACTACACACTGCCCAGGAGCATGAAGAAAACTTTTCTTGTGGATCATTAAAGCAGCTGAATCTTTTGCAAGCCTTACCGAGATGGCTAGAGCGCTCAGCAATAGCCCTTAGACTTATATACCACTTCAGAGGGCTTTACAGCCCTCTCTAGGCGGTTTACAGAGTCAGCATCTTGCCGCCAACAATCTGGATCCTCATTTTACTGACCTCGTAAGGATGGACAGCTGAGTCAACCTTGAGCCGGTGAGACTCGAACTGCCGAACTGCTGCAGAAGCCGCTCCCAGCTAACTCAACATGGGTGCAAAACTATTTTGCTGCTGCTCCTCCTCCTCCTCCTCCTCCTCCTCCATTTTCCCCAGACCTATTCTGGAGAAACCAGAAGATCCCATCATCACGAGCCTGACGAAATGCCAACCCTGTCCTTAAAATATAGCTTTAAAATAACAGAAAGTTTCATCAAATGTAACTTTAAGCTAACGTCCTGCAAGAGAAAAAAGAAATACCTGTATCTTGCTATAAATATGTATTTCCTTATTCCAGTGGAACTGGGAAAACAAGACAGAGATGCAGAGATACAAGTTTGTCCAGCCTTGATATCTGCCTCTTCCCGTTTAATAATTACCCAGAATGAAACAAGGTGGACAAGGACTGGGCTGCACCATATTAATTTATTCCTCAAAGGGTGTCCTGTGTGCTTAGCACTGGCATAATAGGTTCCACAACTGCGGTTTCTCTGCAAGTATCTAAAGATAGCTTGCCACCGTTGTCTCATTAAAAACGCAACCCATGTTAGCCCAAGACTCTACCATCTCTCCAAGACTCCACCGTGCTCCTGGGAGTAAATCCGTCCTCCCCGCTTTCTTTTTTCAAGGAGGATCAGATAATGAAGGAAAATGAAATGTAGCTGGAAAAAAAAAATCCCCTTCAAGCACAACATTTCAATAAGCATCTGAAGTGTGCTGTGCAAGGGAAGGAGGCGGATGTCAAGGCTTACTCTTCACTCCTAAAAGAACCCACAACAAAATGAACATTTGCTTTTCTCCCACTAGTGGCTTTGCCCTCACATCTTCGCGAACTGATGATACGTAACCAACTAATTAAATGCAGGTGCCAGAGGGCCATTCATTGCCTCCCTTACTTCTTTTGGGCTATGCTCTCCGAGAACGCTTCGGAGCAGCTTCCGAGTTCCTCTCCCCCGGAAAGGTGAAGCCGTTGTTCGTCAAGTGCAAAGGAGGTAGGATGCAAACAGGATGGGTTTTTTCTGCGTGATCTCCACCTGTAGGATCTAAAGGCGGGTTTGAAGCCTCAAATCTGCCTCTGCAAAGCTTGGATTCAGAATGTAAGCCAGCCAAGATGAAAACATATGGATCTATTGATTCCAATTAGAAGGGAATGCTTTCTGTTCCGTGCAGTTATTTATCTTCTACTTGGTTCTCGTCCCACGCTCAATAATACTTGGAACTGTTATATGCACGCGCATCCACTTTTAACCCACCCCTCTACAAATTTATAGGTTGCAAATGCATACAACTTGTTCAGGCCGTAAATGGAACATTGCAGAAAGGAGAAAGCACAATTATTAAATGGTATCAAACTTTTCTTTCTACACAGCAATATTGTTGTTATTGTTAGTTGCAAAGTCGTGTCTGACCCATCGCAACCCCATGGACAATGTGTCTCCAGGCCTTCCTGTCCTCTACCATCTTCTGGAGTCCATTGAAGGTCACGCCTGCTGCTTCAGTGACTCCATCCAGCCACCTCATTCTCTGTTGTCCCCTTCTTCTCTTGCCCTCCATCTTTCCCAGCATTAGGCCCTTCTCCAGGGAGTCCTTCCTTCTCATTAGGTGGCCAAAGTATTTGAGTTTCAACTTCAGGATCTGGCCTTCTAGAGAGCAGTCGGGGTTGATCTCTGCTAGGAGTGACCAGTTTGAACACCTTGCAGTCCAAGGGACTCGCAGGAGTCATATAAACATAAAATCTATGATTTTGTTGGTTTCAGCCTGTAATTCAGATTAAAAAAACCCACTATTTCTCTGAACAATATCAAGAATTTTACCAAACTGATGATCTGCAGATTATCCAGAGACTGATACACTGATATTTTCCTAAGCATGTCTAATCTATATTTCAGCAGGTTGTTGTTATTAAAACTATGTTTGTATGTGATTAAAAACGGAACAAAAATATTTTTCCCCTTCCATTTAATAGCTACATGTACTTTCCCAAGAATAATTCTAAATTAAGGTGATGACAGTCTCTTATGTGCAGATCAAGTTAATAATAATTTGTTAACTAGTTAGATAAGTGCTTTCTTCTAATTAAGAGGTGGATCCCTTCATTTCGGGAGTTGAAAATAATGAAGCGCCAAGTGTAGAGATTTCAAATATTGTTCTGCTGCTATACAACACATAATTATAAGGAAGTCATATGGTAGGAAGAAAATTAATTTGGTTTTGCAGGATGAAGCATATGCATACAAATGTGTTCATGCTGAAACAAATATGGCAGGCAGGCATGGCCGTTGAACTAGCTCAATAAGAATGATGATAAATCATATTAAAATAATATATTCAACTGATTTTTGAAAGAATTAGGTAGAGTATGAAATTATGGAAGGGCTAGTTTGCTACTCCAGTCTTTTGTAATATCATCTGATTTCATAAAGCTTTTGTTCTTATTTCAGAGGTCCTGTATCTCTGATCTATCCATTCTCCCAGAAAACTGATAGAATGGGAGAAACTAGGAAGATAGAGAAGACATTGGTAAAAAGGGAAGGAGGAAAGAAAGATTACATGAATAGATAAAGAGAATATCTATGTATTGCAGGTTAATCCCTGCAACAGATTATCCACAAAGAAATCTGTCCATCAGTTTGTAAAGAGCTAATCAAACAAGGGTTGTCAATGAAATCTTCGGAAGCAAAGATGTAGACTTTATGTTCACCAGACTTTGATCTAGCACAAATGCTGGAACTAGGCTGAAGATACTGGATTTGAGTTCTCTCTCTCTCTCTCTCTCTCTCTCTCTCTCTCTCTCTCTCTCTCTCTCTCTCTCTCTCTCTCTCTCTCTCTCTCTCTGTGTGTGTGTGTGTGTGTGTGTGTGTGTGTGTTGGGATCAACAAAAAAAGTGTCAGGAAAGGGGGGAAAAAGCATGCTTCTGAAAACTCCTTGCAAATGGCCAAGAGTACTGTTTTAGAAAAGAGTTGACAACAGTAGAATTTGCATTTTGGAAGGCTGCATCAGAGAATGTACATGTCAAGACATGAAATCAGAAGGACTAAGATATTAAAAAAAATGGTTGCAGATTTTTTTCCCCTCTGTTCTTTAATATCTACTTGTATTTTCCCAAGAATAATTCTAAATTAATGGGATGACAGTCCCTTATATGCAGATCAACGGAGTTTTGAGTATGGAGTTTCTGTAGATTATAAGTCTTGCGAACTTAAGCAGTTGCAAAAGGTTCTAAACTATAATATCATCTGTAAGGGGACAAGATGCAAAATGAGCCACTTTTCTCTAAACCCAATCTTAATTAGAGTGGGACAAAAATAAATGAATGGAGTCTGTAAATCTTATATGGATAAATTACCAGTAGATCATCACGAAAGTGAAGAAATGCTATCTTCACTTTCTTGATGGTCTACTGGTAAACTTCCCTGAGGAGTCTTCAACAAGGCATCGACGTTGTATTTTAATTTTATTCACGTCAGAGATTTGATGTGAGTTCAGAATTTGCATCAGCACTAGATGCAAATATCCCACTATGCCAAGGGTAGGCAACCTTGGCTCTTTTATGACTCGTGGACTTCAGCTCCCAGAATTCCTGAGCCAGTCATGCTGAGGGGAAAGGGAGAGGTTTCCAAGCTGAGCCATGCTGGCTCAGGAATTCTGGGAGTTGAAGTCCATGAGTCATAAAAGAGCCAAGGTTGCCTACCCCTGCACTAGACCATGGACATGACATAAACATGGTGTAGTAATTAAGGATTGGACCAAGAGTAAGGAGAACTTGGTTCACTTCAACAATCACCCACTGAAGCTCATTGGGTGCTTCCTCATGGCAATATAACTGAAATGGAGGGGAAAATGCTAGGGAATTCTGGGAGCTGAAGTCATTCATCTTCAAGGAACCAAGGTTGAGAAACACTGCTCTACATTAATAACATGTATTTTCAGATTCTGGAACAGTGTTTGGCCTTGAATGGGCAATCAGGCTCCACTGTGTTTACAAAGGTCTTACAGCGGTGCTTAACAAATTTCTAAACCCTTTTGAATTTTCAATATTGCCACACAGATATTACCTACAACATCATCAGTATTCTGCACAAGTCTTAAAACTAGATAAAGAAACCTGATTAAACATAGGCATCAAAAACATTATTTTTCCTTCCATTCAATTATGTCCAAATCTCAAGTCCCAGAAATTTTCTTATCAATGAAAATCCTATAGTTCAGTGTTTCTCAACCTTGACAATTTTAAGGCATGTGGACTTCAACTCCCAGAATTCCACAGCCAGCAATGCTGGCTGTGGAATTCTGGGAGTTGAAGTCCACATGCCTTAAAATTGTCAAGGTTGAGAAACACTGCTATAGTTGTTCATTTATTTAGTGTAGAAAATGATACTTAGCTTGTCAGGGAGAAGGTCAATGTGGAATAGAGATATTTATATTTATATAAATTGAATACAATCTAAATATTTTAAACGTTAAGTATTACTCTTGGATTTTGTTTTAAGATGGAGACACTACAATGAAGAAGGACATACATTCAATTTTGTAGCTACTAAGATTGTTGGTCGAGCAGGCACAAAACCAGCCAGGGAAGTGATTGAAGCCTGGGAAACAGGTCAGTCAAGAGGAGTACTTATTTACCACTAGCTTATCAAGTACTTAGGAGCCGATGGCTTGACAATACAAGGAAATGACAGCCAGCAACTTAATAGCCAGCCATCAACGCCCCAATCAACATCTAAAAAGCCACATACAACAGGCGCCATATAAATAACACATACAGAATAACCCAAAGTACATACACTGTTAGAGAGAAGTTGGATCTTGCAACATTATCCTGGGACACGTAGATTTGCCTTCATTCATGACTATTCCTTCTCAACTGAAGTCTGGTAATGATCGACCTGTTCATTTCATTTCATCTCTCAGTATACAAACAGATATATCTGAAATCAACCAGCCAACCAACCACTCAACCAGTATTTTTCTCCTGGACCCATCAAATTTCAGGTTGGCGTCTACAGATGTTCTCTTTCTATCATGCATCTAGTTGTACTTTTTTCCGGGAATTATTCATGTTTACGATTAGCATCATCATATCATCTCTCTGTGCATTTGTGTACGTGTGCCTCAAACAAGCTGCATATTCACTGCAAAAGTTCTTCGCAGCTCCCTGAAAAATGAGCAGATTGAAGAAAGATTGGTTTGCATTTACAGTCTCTGCAGTCTCTCTGATTAATCCTGTTGAACATTTACAGTATCACAGGATGTCTCCTTTGAATGTCAAGATTAAGAACATAATCCTCTAAAATTTGGCTAGCCGGCAAACTTGTGGCATTTGCATTTCACTCTTCCAATGTTCATTCTTTTCCTTATACTTCATACCCTTCCCTGTACCCTTTTTCTTAAAAATGAGACAGACCTTTTCAACTCGCCCAGATCGGAATATCTGCTTCTCACAGACATTCCCAAGGAGACACAACCTCACGCATTCTTTAAAATGTGTTCCTACCAAAGGCATTTTATAATGTCTAGGTAAGACCACATGTGGAATACTGCATCCAATTTTGATCACCACAATATAAAAAAGATGTTGAGACTCTAGAAAGAGTGCAGAGAAGAGCAACAAAGACGATCAAGGGACTGGAGGCTAAAACATACAAAGAACAGTTGCTGGAAATGGGTATGTTTCGTTTAATGAAGAGAAGGATGAGGGGGGACATGATAGCAGTGCTCCAATATCTTAGAAGTTGCCCCAAAGAAGAGGGGGTCAAGCTATTCTCCAAAGCACCTGAGGGCAGCACAAGAAGCAATGGATGGAAACGAAGGAGAGAAGCAATCTAGAACTAAGGAGGAATTTCCTGACAATGAGAACAATTAACCAGTGGAACAACCTGCCTCCAAAAGTTGTAGATGCTCCAACACTGGAAGTTTTTAAGAAGAGACTGGACAACCATTTGTCTAAAATGACAGGGGGTGGGGTCAGAATAGGTGACCTACAAAATCCTTTCTAACTGTGTTATTCTGTTAAACGTGGAAGGGAAAAGCTCCTAGCAGCATGAGACAAGGCATTGCTCACTTTTTAAATGCCAACTTGGAAGGGATGTCTAACTGAATTGATTTAAAAGATTTCTTTTTAAAAAAGAAGAAATAAGATAAAATAAGCTGTGCTTTTCTGCACTCATATATCCTGGTAAACATGTGCATTTTAATTATCAAATGTGTTTCTGGTGCGGTGAGATTATTTTGGTGTCCTGGCCTGACTACTTAGTAAGTCATCAAAGAATCTTAGTAGGGCATCAAAACATCAGTCTTTCTCTGCTTGCTTTGGTGGCACATATCCTAAAATTAGAATGACACAGGGAAGATTAGCACGGTTTCCCTTCCAGGGTGCAATTCCAAATTCATGAAACATAACGTATTTAAATGGGGAAAATAAATCAAGAAATAATTGAGTCTTTACAATGTGTTCAGGTTTTTGTTTATCAATACATCATTCTTTATCAATTGTCTTCCCCCACCCACCCTATTTTTCTTTTTATATAGTTATTTATTCTGCATTTTGAAATGTTTTAAATAAATATTTTCTGAATTTCACTCCATTCTTTATGCATGAAGTAAAATATTATTCTTCACTGTAAAAATCCAGTCTGTACTGATCTAGGGTCTTTGCTTATACTGGCAGAATCCAAGAACAAATTGAAGTGTAAAAATAATCCCTTCAGAGAGGAAAAAAAAATTCCCACTAGAGGTTACCATCTGATATCCTGGACACAAGGTTAATTAATGTAATTTAACACGCATCAAGGGAACCTGCAACCCAGGGAAATTAAACAACTGCAAGATCATCAACCTGAGTTTTTTTCTGACTTCCCTCTTACAATAATAAAGGAAGAACAGATCCCATTACCTCCTGCTCGTAAACATTCCTCTCTCTCTCTCTCTCTCTCTCTTTCTGAATCAGCACATATTCATGTTTTCCTCCTGATATCATTGGGCAGATTATTCCAGCATTTCAAAGGTGAGGTTAGGACCAAGCTGTTTGCCTTTTTTCAAATTTCTATTCCACTTTACAAATACACTGTAAACAACCTCTTTGTTCCTGCGTTATTCCATGGTAGCATTGACTGAATGTATTTTGACCGGCAACAGTCTGTCTCCTACCGCTTTCTGCAGTTCAGTGTGACAGTATAATGGCCATCGCTATTTTCTCTAACAATAATACTAAAACGTTAATTTGAAATACGTTCGTTTTCCATTTAAAATGGGCATCCCAATTTGCGCAGGTCTTTCCTTATTTGTCTGACTGATAGGAATTCACCAAGGGCATGTATGCAAAACAAGTCCCTAAAGAGCAAATGAAGAATTCCCTTCAAAATGGCTGAGATTAAATACAATATTCCATGAGTTAGGATCCAAGATTACCACAGATGGGGACTGCAGCCAAGAAATTAAAAGACGCTTGCTCCTGGGGAGGAAAGCTATGGCAAATCTAGACAGCATAAAAAGCAGAGACATCACCCTGCCAACAAAAGTATGTATAGTCAAGGCTATTGTTTTCCCAGTTGCAATGTATGGCTGTGAAAGCTGGACCATAAGAAAGGCTGAGCGCCAAAGAACTGAGGCCTTTGAACTATGGTGCTGGAGAAGACCCCTGCGAGTCCCCTGGACTGCAAGGCGATCCAACCGGTCAGTCCTAGAGGAGATCAACCCTGACTGCTCTTTAGAAGGCCAGATCCTGAAGTTGAAACTCAAGTACTTTGGCCACCTAATGAGAAGGAAGGACTCACTGGAGCCTAATGCTGGGAAAGATGGAGGGCAATAGAAGAAGGGGACGACAGAGAATGAGGTGGCTGGATGGAGTCACTGAAGCAGTAGGTGTGAGCGTAAATGGACTCCAAAAGATGGTAGAGGAGAGGAAGGCCTTGTCCATGAGGTCGTGATGGATTGGACACAACTTCGCAACTAACAACAACAATGAGTTAGGAAAGAGCTATATACTGGAAGGATTATAAGGAAAGAACTATATATTGGAAGGGCTAGGAGACAAAGGACTACAGTCAACTGGCTAGAATTCAGGCACTCCAAAGAAGAGTTCTACATCATGAAGTCACCAAAGGAGCAACATCTGGACTAATCTTCCCACACAACTCCAGAAAGCTGCATATACATAACATTCCGGAAGTGGGAAGACTAGTTGAGCTTGATTATTGGAGACTTTTTATTGGCACCAACAGAAAAGAGTATTTGTTCCTCAGTGTTGAACGGTGGGGTCATTAGTGCTCTCTGAGCTTGACTGTTTTCTTCCATATGTTTCATCAGAAAGCTAGATAACATCATCAGTGCAATAGTTACCTAGTTTGGTGATAAAATGTCTGCAAGGAAACAACCAAGGACCTATTATTGGTGACATTATAGCGACTTCTTATTGGTGACACATGCATGCATGCACAATTTTTTTTCCCAATTTCAAACCTGGATCAGTGGACAACAAGGAGCCAGGTTAGTATTAAACATAATAGCAATAGCACTTAGACTTCTATACAATGCTTCTTTACAATGCTTTACAGCCTTCTCTAAGCAGTTTACAGAGTCAGCCTCTTGCCCCCAACAATCTGGGTCCTCATTTTACTGACCTCGGAAGGATGGAAGGCTGAGTCAACCTTGAGCCGGTGAGAATCGAACTGCCGAACTGCAGGCAGCTGGCAGTCAGCAGAAGTAGCCTGCAGTACTGCATTCTAACCACTGCACCACCACAGCTCAATAATCATCATATATAGCAATGAAAAACATGAATATAAATAACAAGAGGAAGTGTCAAGTCCCCAAAGAAATGTATCACTATTCTATATAAGTTATACATGCTTGTATAACCATTTGGGGGGGCCTGCCATTCTGTTGGGAGGGAGCATTCTGTTTTGGGGACATACAATATGCTTTGCTTGCTTTATGCCACATTGCCCATTCCCCAGGGGAAGGAATGTGGCCGAATACCATCACCCTTAACTGGAAGACGGTTTGTGCATGGAACCAGAGGGAAATGAAACCCAGAGAGACCTTGAAGAGTGTGCCAAAGGAGCGAGTTACCAAAACAATATATCACCTGTGGATTGGCTGAGATTCAGATGGACAGTGGGACCCTGGGGGCAGGAATAACGAATACTGTTTTTAATATACTGCTTGCGCGAGTTTTTCCCTCAGACCTTGCTTTGCTTCCTTGCTATCATTAACTCCTAATAAAAGTTCCTTTTGAGACATTGTGACCAGTTTTGGTCTCCACACTATAAAAAAGATGTTGAGACTCTAGAAAAAGTGCAGAGAAGAGCAACAAAGATGATCAGGGGGCTGGAGGCTAAAACATATGAAGAGCGGTTGCAGGAACTAGGCATGGCTAGTCTAGTGAAGAGAAGGACCAGGGGAGACATGATAGCAGTCTTCCAATATTTTCTGTCACAGAGAGGAGAGGATCAGCCTGTTTTCCAAAGCACCTGAAGGCCAGACAAGGAACAACAGATGGAAGCTGATCAAGGAGAAATTCAACCTAGAGATAAGTAGAAATTTTCCGTCAGTAAGAACAATCAACCCATGGAACAGATTGCCTTCAGATGTTGTGGGAGTTTCATCATTGGAAGCTTTCAAAAAGAGACTGGACTGCCATCTGTCAGAAGTGGTGTAGGGTCTCCTGGTTGGGTGGGGGGCTGGACTAGATGAGCTACAAGATTCCTTCCAACTCTGTTGTTCTGAGTCTGAATGTCAAAGCAGAAATCCTAAGAAAGAAAATGGCTCCAAAACTGGAACATGATTGCTATTCCCATAGACCAGGCATGTCAAACTCGCGACGTCATGTGACGTCGTGAAACATATAGGGCTGGTTTTGACATTGCCGGCAATGGGGTGGGTGCGGCTTCCGTGTGATGCGTCCTGCTCACGGGCCGCCAGTTTGACACCCCTGCCATAGACTAAATACTGAGTTTGACCAGGTTTGAAGCAACCTCTGATCATGAGTTGGAAAAAGAAGCAGCAAAAAAAAGGGGGGGGGGAGAACATGTTACCAAAGTGGCAGATCCATGACAAAAAGAATAGCTTATGAGCTATATCATTCCTGCAAAAAGCTTTATTCTTAATTACTTTTTTTTTTACAATAGCCAAGGGCTGAATAAATAAAAAATTTCTCATTCCCTGAATTCTGGAAGTTTTTTTCCTTTCCTATTTGTCAGGAGAGTGACATAAATTACAGTACAAATGAGCACCTTTGTTTTTTAGTTGCTGTCCTTTTGTTGTTGTTATTTAAAAAGAATGAAATATTGTTGCTGCCATTTTTGCAGCAAATAAATAAATAAACCCCCATCACACACACACACACACACACACACATGCATGCATTTACTACCTGTCTAATATTTGGATGTCATTATCCTTGAACTGATTTCTTGCTATGCACCTTGTGCAAAAATATGTTATAAATAAGGCTGAATTTCTAGCAGGGAGAAAGGAAACAGGAAAAATACGGCTGACATCCTCAGAGACCCCATTTTGTTTTGTTTTTTCAAAAAGGGCGTGCCAGCATCTTAGACTGGAGAGAAACAATTCCAGGCTAGAAAGAATAAATGTTCAGCCTTCTCTTTTTTTCAGCCACAGGCTGAAAATATACATTTTAATCCACAAGAAAGCCAGATTTGTAAGAGGTCCAACTGGCCGCCATTGCTGCCCAACCTTTGGGGTTATTACATCCATTTGTATCTAATCTGCTACTAACCTCAGTATCCACCGCAACTCTCTTCATGTAAATTGTTTAAGAGAACTAATGTCTATGATTTATGGAAGAGAGATTATGATTGCCAGTGAAAATGACTCACGATATCAAGTGAGTTTACATAAGTAGGCCTTTATTTATGGGAACAATGATCAAAAGAATGTACGGCAAAATCCTGCTTTGGTACCTTTTTAAACTTGCAGGAATGTTTGCCAAAGAGAAATGAAATTAATGTGGTTTTGGTTTTGTTTTGTTTTTTTGAACATGGAAAAGGTTAATGCAGTAAGTGTCCTCTGAAAACTACTACAACGTATGATCACAATTGAGCCCAAAATTTACGTTGCACAGTGAGAAAGTTGTCCAGTGAGTTTTGCCCCAGCTTACGACTTTTAAGTGAATCACTGTGGTTGTTAAATTAGTAACATGGCGGTTAAGTGAATCTGGCTTCTGAGGATCACACGACAACCGCCATCGATGTGAATCAGTGCCCATCACATGGTACTAAATACTATCTAATTGTCTCGAAATTCTGCAACATGACATATTACGAGGAGAGAGGAGACAACCTTGCGTAGGTGCTTCGTAATGGACTCCAGAGGCCAGCCAACATTTTTTGCATTTATTTTACTTTATTTTTTCCCAAACCGCCATTTAATTCTAAGAGAGTGAGAAAGTTGTTAAGTGGGTTAGGCCCCCCATTTGCGGGACCGTCTTCAGCCTCATGCATCCCAGCGACCGGTTAGGGCACATAGGGCTGGCCTCCTACGGGTCCCGTCCATCAGACAGTGTCATCTGACGGGTCCTAGGACAAGGGCCTTCTCCGTTGCTGCCCCAGCCCTCTGGAACCAGCTCCCCTCGGAGGTTCAAACCGCCTCCTCCCTCCTAGCTTTCCGGAAGCTTTTGAAGACCTATTTGTGCTGGCAGGCTTGGGGGGTATAAACTGTGTTCTACCCCTGGGCCGAGGAATGTACTTCCATCCTTGATTGTGTGTTTGAATGTTGTATGTATGGATCCTTGGTTTGTATGTTGCTATTGGAAAATTTTTATGTGTACCCATATTGTTGTTGTGAGCTGCCCCGAGTCTCGGGAGAGGGGCGGCATACAAATTTGATAAATAAATAAATAAATAAATAAATAAATAAATTTTACGACTTTTCTCGCCACATTTGTTAAGTGAATCACTACAGTTGTTAAATTAGTAACATGGTTGTTAAGTGCATCTGGCTTTCCTATTGACTTTGTTCATCAGAAGGTCGCAAAACGGGATCACACGACAACCGTGTCAGCTGGCGATGCTGAAAAGGTCCGAAGTGTGAAAAAATGGCGATAAGTCCCTTTTTTTTCAATGCTGTTGTAACTACGTTGTAACAGCTTAAAAACAGTAACTGTGAGAGGGACCTTGGAGTCCTAGTGGATGATCACTTAACCATGAGCCAGCAGTGTGCAGCAGCAACCAAAAAATCTAATATAATCCTGGGTTGTATAAACAGAGGCATAGAATCAAGATCATGCAAAATACTAGTACCGCTTTACAAAGTCCTATTGAGATCACACCTGGAATACTGCAGCCAATTCTGGTCACCATATCACAAAAAAGATGTTGAGAGTTTGGAAAAAAATTCAGAGAAGAGCAACTAGGATGATCAAAGACCTGGAGACTAAAACATACGAAGAACGGCTGCGGGACTTGGGTTTGGCTAGTCTAAAGAAAAGAAGAAATAAGAGAGACATGATAGCAGTGTTCCAGTATCTGAGACTGCCACAAAGAAGAGGGAGTCAAGCTATTCTCCAAAGCACCAGAGGGCAGGACAAGAAACAATGGTTGGAAACTGATCAAGGAGAGAAGCAACCTGGATCTAAGGAGAAACTTCCTGACAGTGAGGACAATTAACCAGTGGAACAACCTGCCTCCAGAAGTGGTGAATGCTCCAACACTGGAAGGTTTTAAGAAGAGACTAGACATTCCCCTATCTGAGATGGTGTAGGTTCTCCTGCTTAAGCGCGAGGCTGGACTAGAAGACCTTCAACGCCCCTTCCAGCTCTATTCTATTCTATTCTATTCTATTCTATTCTATTCTATTCTATTCTATTCTATTCTATTCTATTCTATTCTATTCTATTCTATATTCCAATATTTATTCTATTCTATTCTATTCTATTCTATTCTATTCTATTCTATTCTATTCTATTCTATTCTATTCTATTCTATTCTATTCTATTCTATTCTATTCTATTCTATATTCCAATATCTATTCTATTCTATTCTATATTCCAATATCTATTCTATTCTATTCTATATTCCAATATCTATTCTATTCTATTCTATTCTATTCTATTCTATTCTATTCTATTCTATTCTATTCTATTCTATTCTATTCTATTCTATTCTATTCTATTCTATTCTATATTCCAATATCTATTCTATTCTATTCTATTCTATTCTATTCTATTCTATTCTATTCTATTCTATTCTATTCTATTCTATTCTATTCTATTCTATTCTATATTCCAATATCTATTCTATTCTATTCTATTCTATTCTATTCTATTCTATTCTATTCTATTCTATTCTATTCTATTCTATTCTATTCTATTCTATATTCCAATATCTATTCTATTCTATTCTATTCTATTCTATTCTATTCTATTCTATTCTATTCTATTCTATTCTATTCTATTCTATTCTATTCTATTCTATTCTATTCTATTCTATTCTATTCTATTCTATTCTATTCCATTCCATTCCATTCCATTCTACAAATGGTCACTAAACAAACCATTGTAAGTCGAGAACTACCTGTATTGGGAAAAAAATTGGCTCATTGCAATAAGACCAACAAAGATGTTAGCCTTTGTCTACTAGCCCAATACTACGACACAAAAAACAAACTACAAAACAACCAAGCAAAAATCAGTGCATTCTGACCTCAAAGAAGAGGTTACAGTGTGTGACCAATGAAATAAACTTGATCTCTGGAAACCTAATGTATCCTTTATATAATCTGGTTGGTTGGCCATTATTTACCAGGCATGCATTAACGGATTGTTTACACAAACATGTGGATTCCCTGGGCAACTTTCTCTGCCTCTACCAGATAATTACGGAGCGGCGTTGTTGGAAGATATGTTCCGATGACAATGACATGATTAGTAATCAGGATGTGCAGTCTCTTTATAGCACTGTAATTCCTGCTAAGGCAGACGGAAGTACCAAGGAAACCGTGAAGTAGAGAGCGAGAAAGGAGAAGAAGGATAAGAACCAACTGAATAAGAATCCATTTAGGGAGGAAAAGCGAATCCAACTCACCCTCTGTTACTCACTGCAATTTTTGAAGGTCAGCGTAAGTCTGAAATTACATATTAAAATACTTTATCTGGTGGCTACTTCTCAGCAGATGAATCAAGGGAAAAGAGATGAAAATTTGAGTTAGGCCCTTGCCACAATTAAAATTGAGTCATAAACGTGTCCTAAACAGATTAGTGATGCAATGATACACTTTACTGAGTGTTTGCACAACTTCATGGACACAAATGCTATCTCAGATCCTCAACTAAAACATCAGCAGCTAAAAAAAAAAAAAGAAATGTCTACCTACTAGTTGCAATTGGGTGTGAAGGGGGTTTAAACCATACTTTAGTATCTGAAATTTTTTTGAATAAGGCTTCATGATGTCTTCGTTTTTAATGAGGAGACTGCACATGCTTGCTTTGATTATTATTTTTTATTTTTTGCCCTTACCAAAAGAATAATCAGAGGAAAGGGTCCTAGATGTCCATTCTCAGAATGAGGTCAACTATATTCTAGCCCATGTTGCCTGATACAAGAGACTAGGTCTACACATGAAGGTCCATATGACTGAATAAAGACTCCTAAATTAATTCTGAAAGGACAATTATATGCAATACGAGTCCAGGATATCAACTATCACATTAAATGCTGACCGAGTCAGTGGGAGATAGATGGTGCTTTAATCAGAGCAATCTGATCAACCAATAAAGCAAAATCAATATGTGTTGCCCAGCATGACTTCCACTTATGGAAACATGCATAAATGAAAGAATGAAATTTAATACAACAAAGATGATCAGGGGACTGGAGGCTAAAACATATACGGAACGGTTGCTGGAATTGGGTATGTCTAATGTCATGGTTCCAACAAATGAAAGTCTTCAAAAGAACTTCAAGGCATTGTTTACCTTAAAGAATCTTTTATTTGAGAAACAAAGTATCGGCACTACATAATCAAAACGAAAAACTAAATTCCCCTCCCCTGGATACAAAGTAACAACGCACAAGTCCCTCCTCCAATAAACAGTCATAAATCACATTCCCCAATTAGCTTGAAGCGTGGGCTTTCTCCCCAGCTCTCCAGCCCGCCAAAACTCTATCAGCTCTGGGCCCAATGACCTTGGGTTCCCACGGCTGAGTTGTTATTGTTATGACTAGCTGGACTCTCATCCACATTCCCCCTCCCAGCATCAACTAACCCTAAAAGAAATAGTGAAAAATGGCTGCATTTTCATCTGTTATCAAAGGAAGAACATCCGATGTTAGCAGCGTTGACATCTAGTTTAAAAAGAAGGACTAGGGTGACATAATAACAGTGTTCCGATATCTCAGGGGTTGCCACAAAGAAGAAGGAGTCAATTTATTCTCCAAAGTGCCTGAAGGCAGGACAAGAAGCAACAGATGGAAACTGATCAAAGAAAGAAGCAACCTAGAACTAAAGAGAAATTTCCTGACAATAAGAACAATTAATCAGTGGAACAACCTGCCTCCAGAAGTTGTGGATGCTCCAACACTGGAAGTTTTTAAGAAGAGATTGGATAACATTTGTCTGAAATGGTATCAAATTTCCTGCATGAGTAGGGGTTGGACTAGAAGACCTCCAAGGTCCCTTCCAACTATTCTATTCTATTCTATTCTATTCTATTCTATTCTATTCTATTCTATTCTATTCTATTCTATTCTATTCTATTCTATTCTATTCTATGAAATCGATGTCAGGAGTGAAAGATCAGGTCCACATGTGAAATTCAAAATTAAACTGATTTATCACTAAACAGCTTATGCACAGAAACCTTCTCAACCAGCAGTTAGCACTTGCTTGGAGTTAGTCCTGCCCACTAGCAGTTTGAAAGCATGCAAATGCGAGTAGAAAAATAGAGACCACTTTGGCGGGAAGGTAACCACGTTCTGTGCACCTTGGTATATAATCAGGCTGACCATAGAAAGATTCTTCAGGCAACACTGTCTCCCTTAGCTACAAAACAAAGATGAATACTAGTTAGTTAGTTAATTAATTAGTTAGATAGATCAGGGCTTTTCAACCAGTGGTACAGGTACCACCTGTGGTACATTGGCACCTGGCAGGTGGTACGCGACCATCCTAGAAAAGTGGTAGCGGGGGAGAGGAATGAGCTGAACCGGTGGCAGCACCGCACAAGCCTGAGCGAGAGATGGCTGGAGCTGCAGGGCTCAGCAGAAGCACCAGGATCAGTGCCGCTTTCCAGCTGATCGGCGCTTCTTCGGGACTGTCAGGGCTCAGTGGAAGTGCCAGGATCAGTGCCAGGCTCCAGCTGGAGCTTGGCACTGATCCTGGTGCTTCTACTGAGCCCTGAAGTAGCGCCGATCAACTGGAATGTTGCAGCATTTCCAGGGTCTTGTGATTTACATTCGATAGATAGATATAGATAGATAGATTGATAGAGTGATAGATAGATAGATAGATAGATAGATAGATAGATAGACAGACAGACAGACAGACAGACAGACAGACAGACAGACAGACAGACAGACAGGTAGATAGATAGGTAGGTAGGTTGATAAGTAGGTAGGTAGGTAGGTAGGTAGGTAGATAGATAGATAGATAGATAGATAGATAGATAGATAGATAGATAGATAGATAGATAGATAGATAGATAGATAGATAGATAGATAGATAGATAGATAGATAGATAGATAGGTAGGTAGGTAGGTAGGTAGGTAGGTTGATAAGTAGGTAGATAGATAGATAGATAGATAGATAGATAGATAGATAGATAGATAGATAGATAGATAGATAGATAGATAGATAGATAGATAGATAGATAGATAGATAGACAGATAGATAGATAGATAGATAGATAGACAGACAGACAGATAGATGGTAGGTAGGTAGACAGACAGACAGACAGACAGACAGACAGACATTGAATCAAGTACTATATTTGTATCAAGTATTGGAAGACACCTATTCATCTCTAAATGAATCAGACTTGGTTTCTGCTTTCATTTATGATAGTTCCCAAAACAACAAGAAATGAGAAACAGTTCCTTTATTTTCATGAAAAACTATTATTTCCTTTGAAGAAAACAATGTACAGATTAATTCAAAGAGTAATTAACTTTTTTCAACCAAATATGTAACTTGAAATTGTGTCCCAGGTGCCACATTTGGGTAACTTTGAAAATTACAGAGCATACAAAGCATCCCTGAAAACATCACTTGATACCTTAAAGAATTCTTTTTTTTTTCCTAATGAAGCAGAACATCTGCAGTGACTTGCAATTCAAAGTGAAATGCTTTGTGGAGATTGGATCTTACTGAATCAATGAGTGCTTTGTACATTTCACAACTGCCTGGGGGGAAAAATAGTCCCACGTCTAAATATTTAAGGCTGGTCCTCATAAATGAAAAGGATTCTATTGTCACATCTCCAGAGGCAACTGGACTTTTGTTTTCTCTGAAGATGTTTCCACTTCTCATCCCAGAAGCTTCTTCAGCTCTGACTGGATGGCGGGAAAAGGAAGGATTTATACGCCTTGCAGAGAGCTGGTCCTTTGCATCCTTTTAGAGGAGGGGGTCTTCATACCTGGCCCTTTTAGGACTTGTGGCACTTCACCTCCCAGAATTCCTCAGCCAGGCATAAAAGGGCCAAGTTTGAAGACCCCTGGAATAGATGATAAGAGGATGAACTCTGGGCATTAGCGCAGAAAAGAAGTATATATATATATATATATATATATATATATATATATATATATATATATATATATATATATATATATATATATATATATATATATATTCCCTTTAGACCTGAAAGACTGTGACAAGCAGAGAAATTGAAGTCACCTCAGCGTGCCCGGCTGAGGAATTCTGGGAGTTGAAGTCCACAAGTCCTAAAAGGGCCACATTTGAAGACCCCTGTCTTAAATCTAACAAACAAAATGGAGGCTGGCTGAGGAATTCTGGGAGTTGAAGTCCACCAGTCCTAAAAGGGCCACGTTTGAAGACCCCTGTCTTAAATCTAACAAACAAAATGGAGGCTGGCTGAGGAATTCTGGGAGTTGAAGTCCACAAGTCATCAAAGGGCCAAGTTTGAAGACCCCTGTTTTAGAGAGTTGTTGAGGCCACCTGGAGGCTTATCTGGGTCCACAAGATCACCTGAGTGGTGCAAATGGGTGGGGAGCCTTCTTGGAACTGCTGAAAGGACTGTGTGGTAGACTGGAGAGAGATGATGTCATATCCCTCTCCCTCTGTTGAGAGAGAGCTGTTCAGTGTTGATGGCCTCTTTGAGGACATCACTTAGTTAGCTTTCATAGCTAAGGCAGGACTAGAACTCACACTCTCCTGGTGATTGATGCTTTAATCACTGGCTCAAACTGGCTCTAATTCTGTAAGATAATGCACTTGTCACATTATAGAAATCTTAATGAGACCCCCAACCTAACATATTAATCAACAGTGGAAAGAACTGTGAACACTTAAGAAGCCTGTTTGCTTATAAAAGGATGCTTCTCATGCTATTTGCATCTTCTGCCACATAGCTCTATACAGTGTCATACATCAGCAAGGCAGACTTCCCCTAGCCTACAGTTGCACTACCAAATCGGAATAAATAGATACCGCAGAATGCTCAATCAAGCTCACCATTCAACCTAGTGCATTCAAAGCTGCCAGTTCAACACACACAAAGAAATCAAAGCTGATTAGGAGGCTGGAGGCTAAAACATATGAAGAATGGTTTCAGGAATTGAGTCTGTCCAATTTAATGAAGAGAAGGATGAGGGTAGCAGTGTTCCAATGTTTGTGGGGCTGCCCCAAAGAAGAGGGAGTTAAGCTACTCTCCAAAGCACCTGAACACAGGACAAGAAGCAATGGATGGAAACTCATCAAGGAGAGAAACAGCCTGAAATTAAGAAGGAATTTCCTGACAATGAGAACAATTAGTCAGTGGAATAAGTTCCTTCAGAAGTTGTGAGTGCTCCATCAATGGAAGTCTTTAAGAAAAGACTGGACAGTGATTTGTCTGAAATGGTATAGGGTTTCCTGCCTGAGCAGGGGGTTGGACCAGATGACCTCCAAGGTCTGTATCAACTATTTTATTGTGTAAAGTCCACCAGGATGGGAGAGAAAAACCAACTAGGGAAAAACTCAAAAGCATGGTTGAGTAGCACAGCAAACCATGGCACATCAAACAGTTGTCATGTTGTTGTTGTTCCTTGCATGGGGTAAGGATACTCCCTTTGTTGAAATGTTCAGAGCACATCATTCAGAATGAAGCCTAATGACATCATAAGGAGGGGGTGTATTTCATAATGCCCTCGTGCAAATGGCCTGATTACTTAACAATGTGCATGATACCAATATACAAGTCACACCACCTTGCCTGTGTCACAAAGAACTCCTCTTGATGTAACAAAGTTCCCCTTTTTCTGACGTGCAAAAAAAGAGAGACAGCTATGCAACTCAAAGGCCACCTTTGGTTTCGGGATAGGATAGGATAGGATAGGATAGGATAGGATAGGATAGGATAGGATAGGATAGGATAGGATAGGATAGGATAGGATAGGATAGGATAGGATAGGATAGATATTGGAATAGAATAGAATAGAATAGAATAGAATAGAATAGAATAGAATAGATATTGGAATAGAATAGTATAGAATAGAATAGATATTGGAATAGAATAGAATAGAATAGAATAGAATAGAATAGAATAGAATAGAATAGAATAGAATAGAATAGAATAGAATAGAATAGAATAGAATAGAATAGAATAGAATAGAATCTGGAAGGAACCTTGGAGATCTTCTACTTCAGCCCCTTGCTCAAGCAGGAGAACCTACACCATATCTCAGGCAAGTGATTGTCTAGCCTCTTCTTAAAAATCTCCCGTGATGGAGTGACCACGATTTCTGGTGGTAAGCTGTTCCACTGGTTGATTGTCCTAACTGTCAGGAGATTTCTCCTTAATTCCAGGTTGGCTGTAGTATTCCATATGAATAAACTATTGGAGAATCTTGAATAAAGCATTACCATTGTCAGCGTTCGAACAAAATATCTGCTTTGTTTCATTTTGTTTCCCAAAAGTTTAAGACATTTTTGTAGGGCAAGAGAAGCAGGATGCAAGAAACTTGTGACTGCATTGTGCACAATCAGGACATTAGAAGGCACCATGTGGAGTTACAGAGCTAAAAAAAAAAAAACCAAAACAAAACCAAAACAAAACAGGTGTGTATGTGAGCTGGGAACGGTAAATGCATAAGCACAAAAACTGCATGGATAATGACAGCAAGCTATAATTGGCTGCCATGGATGGCCTAATCACAACACTGTTAGCCTCGTTATTGAAAATAAAAGGCAAACACAGTTTCAGCATTTTGAGATGACTCTCAAATGCAGCCCCCAAACGGACAGCAATATTGGGGCAATGATCAGAACAAATTCCAGATAGGAGTTTTCCATCTAGATAAGAAAAACCTCTTTCAAACAAACTCAATTTGGCTCAACAACAGTAGCAACAGCCACCACTCAAATTGCCGTGGCAGCTAACATATTAAAAGTACAAGCAAAGAAATTGCCTCAGAAGGAGTGGGGGGGGGGATGTTGCTGGTTCCTGAAAACTGGATAATTATTAGGAGTTGAAATGTTCTCTAGTACAAAATGGATCTCTCTGCTTGTGTTCAAGGGGAACCACACTGTTTTCCTGTGTGCTAAAGGTCTGTTTTCCACAAGTAAATAATTATTAGCAATATTTTAGTTTTCCACACTCCTGTTTATTTGACTGGACATCAGATGGAGAGGACTACTATCTATCATCATGGATCCGTGACACTAGCAATATTTGTGTAAGTGGTTGGTGAAAAGCACAATGCATATCCTTCACATCTCTTTAGCCAATACTTTAGGGATTAGATTAAGTGATCTGCAATTTAGTCCAGACCTCTCTGTAACAGATGGAAACTAACCAAGGAGAGAAGCAACCTAGAACTAAGGAGAAACTTCCTGACTGTTAGAACAATTAACCAATGGAACCACCTGCCTCCAGAAGTTGTGAATGCTCCAACACTGGAAGTTTTTAAGAAGAGACTGGAGAGCCATTTGTCTGAAGTGGTATAGGGCTTCCTGCCTGAGCAGGGGGTTGGACTTCCAACTTTATTATTATTATTATTATTGATCATCGCACAGTCAGCCAGATGTTCAGACTGGATTTGGCAGGACCTGGGATAGGCAGGACTTGGGATAGGCAGATGTGGATGTTTGATCGTATTACAGATATTGTCACAGGATGGAAGCAGTTCCTAGTAAGGCTGCCTTTTGCCATTGACTAATGGTGAATTTGTCAATGCCAATGGTGTTCAAGTGGTGCTCCAGTTGTTTTGGGATTGCACCCAAGGGGACTATTACTATTGGTACTATCCTTGCTTGCCTTTGCCACAGTCTTTCTATTTCTATTTGTAGGTCTTCATATTTTGTTATCTTTCTCATTTACTATTATTATTATTATTATTATTATTATTATTATTATTATTATTATTATTATTATTATTATTATTATTATTATTATTTTTCTAGGACAGCTATAGTCTATCCCAGACCATTTTGTGTAAGTACACAGGATCTTGAGTATACATTACTCAATGTATCTTGAGTATATACATCCTCAATAAGTATGAAACCTACTCCTAATATTTATAATTTTCCAACTCTGTAACATGTATGACACTATAGATTGCTACCACTCAATAACATCAAACATAGTATCATCATTGTCACTACTACCATTGGAAAGGGTGTAGAGAAGAGCAACAAGGATGATTAAGGAGCTGGAGGCTAAAACTTACGAAGAACAGTTATAGGAATTGGGTATATCTAGTCGAGTGAAAAGAAGGATGAGGAGAGACATGATAGCACTGCTCCAATATCTGAGGGGCTGCCACAAAGAAGGCAGGACAAGAAGCAACGAATGGAAACTAATCAAGGAGAGAAGCAACCTAGAACTAAGGAGGCATTTCCTGTCACGTGAAAACTGAAGAGGTAATACTTATTAATGTTCTATTTGAATATATATCAGTTCAAAGCATTGTAACACTACTGCCTTTTCCAGAAATGATTTCTGAATACTAAAATAAATAAATAAATATCTGGCCTAATTAGCTTTGTGACCTAATTCAAGATGAGCCAGAAGCAATCAACAATCTGGGCTGAACACACACACACACACACACACACACACAAACTCTCTCTCTCTCTCTCTCTCTCTCTCTCTCTCTCTCTCTCTCTCTCTCTCTCTCTCTCTCTCTCTCTCTCTCTCTCTCTCTCTCTCTCTCTCTCTCCCTCTCTCTCTCTCTCTCTCTCTCTCTCTCTCTCTCTCTCTCTCTCCCTTTCTCTCCCTTTCTCTCTCTCTCTCATAGTTCTCATATGTTATCATATCTCTGCTAGTTTGTTAATTTGCGAAGCTATTGCTTCTGTAAAATAATAATAAAATCAACAGCAACAACATGCCAAAATGATGCAGGAGAAGACCATGGAAGTGAAGCCTATAACTGATAGAATAGCCAGAGTTTTCTGCTAAGGATTTAGGTCTGAATGGTAGCCACAAAAAAAAAGTTGTTCGTTATTTGTGACAGAATTAGCCGAGTTTATATCTAGAACAAAAAAAAAATGAATTGAACGTGCAGTTACTTTCCAAGATAAATGCACTGAGAATTTTCAGAATGAGGCAGATTTTTTTTTATTATGCTAACTAAAGAGACTAATGAAAAAAGTCATTAGTTAACATGTTGTTAAACTTTTGCCTTATTAGGCCATTTAAAAGTTGAAGGAATCTCCTTTGTAAGGCTAATTTCATATCCTGCTCTATGGAGTAGAGAGTTGGTCTCTGACAGAAGGCCACCTGAAGAGACTAGAAGCATTTGAAATGTGGATTTACAGGTGGTGGTTACGTAGAAGCTGGGTTGACAAGATCAGAAATTAGGAGGGGATAAGCCACCTGGGAAAGCCAAGGGAAATCATCAAAACAATTAAAAAACGAAAGTTAGAATATTTCGAACATATGATGCGTCATACTCCATTTAATCCTCCAGGGAAAGATTGAAGGCAAATGAGGTCCAGGCAGAAGAAGAACATCGTGGCTTCAAAATCTAAGGGACTGGTTTGGACAAAACTCAGCAGCACTTTTTTGCGTGGCTGCTGATAAAAACAGGATTGCCAACATGATCGCCAACATCTGATAATGGATATGGAAGAAGAAGAAGAAGAAGAAGAAGAAGAAGAAGAAGAAGAAGAAGAAGAAGAAGAAGAAGAAGAAGAAGAAGAAGAAGAAGAAGAAGAAGAAGAAGAAGAAGCAGAAGAAGAAGCAGAAGAAGCAGAAGAAGAAGCAGAAGAAGAAGCAGAAGAAGAAGCAGAAGAAGAAGAAGCAGAAGAAGAAGAAGCAGAAGAAGCAGAAGCAGAAGCAGAAGCAGAAGCAGAAGAAGAAGAAGAAGAAGAAGAAGAAGAAGAAGAAGAAGAAGAAGAAGAAGAAGAAGAAGAAGAAGAAGAAGAAGAAGAAGAAGAAGAAGAAGAAGAAGAAGAAGAAGAAGAAGAAGAAGAAGAAGAAGAAGAAGAAGAAGAAGAAGAAGAAGAAGAAGAAGAAGAAAGACTAATTTTGGGAGAGCCAAACAGGCAAGCCTTTCATTTCATAAGTTCAATCACTGCAGCACATCTATTTCCAAATTATTATCATATTCTCTTCCATGTTCCACAGCCAATGTAACTTTTCTGAAGCCAGCTTTTTGAACCTACGCCATTTTTTTAATAACACTGTATAAATCACAAGCCAGCTTATCAAAGATCATTTTCCACAAAGTGGTCCCAAGAGTCTAATCTTTTAGAGGGGAGGGTAGTCTGAAGGGATGACTACATTTTTATTATATTGTGGGAAGAATTTTAATAATCACTAATAATCACAGGAGATTTTTTTTTTCTTTCACTGTCTGAAATAATCTACCAAGGCTATGTTGCAATCAAACAGGTACACTTTAACAAAGACATCTGTGAAGATTGCTCGGTCGACTGATAAATAGTAAAAACCAATTACCTGGGCAAGAGTAATTAGCTAGACAAAGAACCCATTCATCCAAACCCAGAGATCCCATCTATACAAAAAAAAAAGCAAGCTGACAGACATAAGGAAGGGCAATTAAGATTGACCTTGACCTTTTGACGGAGTCACACACCAGAACCAGCATGTACACACACCCACGCCCCGCAAGCTCACACCAAAGACCAGCATCTCTAAGCTAGCTTTTGAAGGACCCAATTGTGTTTCTGACAACACATTGGTTCAATTGAAGTTGGGTCTCCTATAGGCCTAACATTGCTATTAATCCCTGGTTCTGGGGTAAGGAGCATTAGTGATTGCATCTTTTATGGATATGGCCCCTATTTTTCTCCTTGTGGCAATATCTGATCAACATTGCCTGGGAGAAGTATTAATACCACTTTACAATGTCTTGGTAAGGCCACACTTGGAATACTGCATCCAGTTTTGGTCACCACAATTTAAAAAAGATGCTGAGACTCTAGAAAGAGTACAGAGAAAAGAGCAACAAAGATGATCAGGGGACTGGAGGCTAAAACTTATAAGGAACGGTTGCTGGAATTGGGTATGTCTAGTTTAATGAAGAGAAGGACTAGGGCTGACATAATAGCAGTGTTCCAATATCTCAGGGGCTGCCACAAAGAAGAGGGAGTCAAGCTATTCTCCAAAGCACCTGAAGGCAGGACAAGAAGCAACGGATGGAAACTAATCAAGGAGAGAAGCAACCTAGAACTAAGGAGAAACTTCCTGACAGTTAGAACAATTAACCAGTGGAACCACCTGCCTCCAGAAGTGGTGAATGCTCCAACACTGGAAGTTTTTAAGAAGAAACTGGACAGCCATTTTTCCGAAATGATGTAGGGTTTCCTGCCTCAGCAGAGGGTTGGACTTGATGACCTCCAAGGTTCCTTCCAACTTTATTATTATTATTATTATTATTATTATTATTATTATTATTATTATTATTATTATTATTATTATTATTATTATTATTATTATTATTATTATTATTATTATTATTATTATTATTATTATTATTATTATTATAGACCGAATGCTAAACAGAATTGAACCTGGTTACTCCTTGGATGGAATTTTAGAGGTGCAGACTGAAATGGGAAGTTAAAAGGAGGCAAACTACTTCCATCTTATTGCCCACAAACACTTAACAGGTGTGTCACGAAGTCATCCAGTTTCCAACTTGACATGAGAGATGTTTTAAGTCCTGTCTTATAAATCTATCTGTCCATACCTCATTTGTCTGTAGCTACCCCAGAAGCGAACCTATTTGCTTTTGGGGATAAATAAATCCTCTCCTTTCCACTCTGTATGTGTGGATTTCATTCTGGTTTATTCTTCTGGAGCAACCCCGGATCAAAATGGGACCCCCAAATTATTCTTCTGACAACATGAAATAGATTTAATAGGAAAAGAAAGATGGGAATTGCGAGCAATTTATAAAACTACAACAGGTATAAATTATTCCAAATTTTAAAGTGGTTCCCTGCACCCGTCTCCTCAATTTAATTTTGGTATCCTTATTGATACATGAAATGCAGTTTTGGGCAATTATTAGCAAATGGTTACTGTGTCAAAAAACAAACAAACAAACAACTGATCACCTGGTTTGACCAAAAATTCAACTGCCTTTGGCTGCTGTTACTCACAGATTTCTATTGTTAATGGGACAATGTGTTTTTGTGAGTTTATATATTCAATTTATATGGCAGCTCATCTCAGGTCTATGACTCTGGGATGCGATGCACAAGGTTAAAATAAATAAAATATATACAACTACTAAAACCAACTTGAAAACACAATACAAATGCAGCAGTCAAAGCATCATAAAAGCTCTTCAACGTAGGCACGGAATAAGTTTCCATCGTATCCCTGGGCTTCAGATGTGGGATCTAATACATTACGTTATTAGTTTGATTAGTAGCCAGGAATGAGATAAAGCACTGCCCAACTCACAGTAAAACTAATTGGACTTTTTACATGCAAGATCGTTCAACATGGAAGCCATGCCCACCCCATGGCCGGCAATGGCAAAACGGTCCCGATACATTGTGCGACGTCATGTGACATCGCGAGTTTGACATGTCTGGTTTAGAGTGTAACTCACACTTACCCCAGCAGAAATAGTTAACAATCTATGGAAGCTGAAATGTACTTTGATTTCAAATTGTCCTCATACCTCATTACGAAGCTCACAGGCAGACTATAACAGTTGGCAAGGAAGGCTGGGTATGATTGAACGAATATGGAAGGACTCCAAAATCAAGAATCAAGACTATTCTTGATATTATTCCAAAATTTCAGAGTGTTACTCTTTATTATGTGTGTGTGTGTGTGTGTGTGTGTGTGTGTGTGTGTGTAGGTCTCTGGTAATTTGGGTTTTCTCCCGCGTAAAATTTGAAGTGTCTTGGCAATGTTTCGATGAAGTCCCATTCGTTATCTTCAGGCTGGTGCTTTCGGCTTCGTGCTCCTAGAAGCACGAAGCCGAAAGCACCAGCCTGAAGATGACGAATGGAACTTCGTCGAAACTTCGCCAAGACACTTCAAATTTTACGTGGGAGAAAACCCAAATTACCAGAGACTTACATACAAACACCCATGAAAACCTCAGAAAACACACACACACACACACACACAGATAGAGATAGAGATAGAGATAGAGATAGAGATAGAGATAGAGATAGAGATAGAGATAGAGATCGAGATCGAGATCGAGATCGAGATCGAGATCGAGATAGAGATAGAGATAGAGATAGAGATAGAGATCGAGATCGAGATCGAGATCGAGATCGAGATAGAGATAGAGATAGAGATAGAGATAGAGATAGAGATATTCATGTCCACCTGAGACTGCAGAATTATGGAAAACGTAATGTAATCAGAAACTACTTTGCTTTAAAGCAAAGGACAAGGAGAACTTCTCTTATCTCATTTCATACATGTCAGTGGATTTGTTTGGAAGCTAATGACTGGGTAAGACAGCAAAATTAGTTTTGGGCTAAGAGAACCAAATGGTTTGAGCCAGCTGCTTTCCAAATATTAGACAGGGAATTAAATACTGTAATGCTGTCCCTTCTAAACAGTTTTGTGACTACGTGATCAATATGAATTTAATGTCCTGTTGAGCATCTCCAAAGTGTCTCGAAATTAAAATCTCATCAAGTGCACAGCTAATAAGAGAGGTGTGGGATTGTACGTGTGTGTGTGGAGGGGGACAACTGATTAGAGGACAATGTCATTGATGGGACAAGGACAAAAGTATGCAAGCTTCATGTTGGCTAGTTCTTTGAAAAAACTAGGGCAGTGGATACAAACAAAAACAATTGGAAACTTAATTAAGCAGTCAGCTCTAACGAAATGGGTCATAACCCCAAGCAAGTAAATCAAAACATGGGCATGCAATATTCATGGAAAGCCAGATAGATGGGTAGCACAGTCAACAAAATAGAAGACAGTGATGTGAAGTATTGAAATACAGTTTTAAAAACAGAGCTGCGTTGAAAATTCTGATGACTATTAACATCCCATGAAAACAAACAAGGATCCTGAATCATGAGATAGATTAACCAATAAATAACAAAAAAAATACATGAAGTATTAATACCACTTTACAAGGCCTTGGTAAGGCCACACTTGAAATACGGCATCCAGTTTTGGTCACCACAATGTAAAAAAGATGTTGAGACTCTAGAAAGAGTACAGAGAAGAGCAACAAAGATGATTAGGGGACTGGAGGCTAAAGCATATAAGGAACGGTTGCTAGAATTGGGCATGTCTAGTTTAATGAAGAGAAGGACGAGGGGGGACATGATAACAGTCTTCCAATTATCTCAGGGGCTGCCCCAAAGAAGAGGGAGTCAAGCTATTCTCCAAAGCACCTGAAGGCAGGACAAGAAGCAACGGATGGAAACTAATCAAGGAGAGAAACAACCTAAAACTAAGGAGAAACTTCCTGAGAGTTAGAACAATTATCCAGTGGAACACCCTGCCTCCAGAAGTGGTGAATGCTCCAACACTGGAAGTTTTTAAGAAGAGACTGGACAGCCATCTGTCCGAAATGGTATAGGGTTTCCTGCCTGAGCAGGGGGTTGGACTAGATGACCTCCAAGGTCCCTTCGAACATCATCCTCATCATCATCGTTGTTGTTGTTGTTGTTATTTTCCTATAAATGTGCTGGACACATTTCTCCAATAAAATATAGCTCCTAAGCCAGCCCCCCCCAAAAAACAAACCCATATTAAATAGAAGAAAAAACACTTTCACCAAAATTATTTTAAGAGGCCAAGTTTTAGGAGAAGAAAAAAAATGGGATGGGAAGAATAAATACAATCTGGCAGGCAGGGAGCTAGCCTCACCTCCCTTCTGATAGAAACATGTTTGTTTTCTGAAAATCAAGGCGGGGTGGGTGGGCAGAGTGCTTTTGAAGTTAAAAATAGGTGAAGGCTTGCAAAACTGAGGTAGTAAAATGGAACCAGCTCAACAAAGCAAAGAACACATCCACCTTGTTGCTGCATAATTGAAACATCTAAGGGTAAAAGAGCGTGACCGAAAAAGCTTTGAAATAATAATAATAATAAAATGTTGGGGTGAGCGAGCGGGAGGTGGAGAGGAACAAAGCAAGAAGCAAAATAACAACAATCATGACAACAGTAACAATAACAATGCAGACGATTCTCCAAAGAACCAATCTCTTTTTTAAAGCAAGGCATGCAAATGGGTGAAATTAAGGATGTAAACTACATTATTCTGGCAAATTGGCTGTGAAAGTTGGACCTTAAGAAAGGCTGAGCACCAAAGAATGGAGGCCTTTCAACTATGGTGCTGGAGAAGACTCCTGCGAGTCCCCTGGACTGCAAGGTGATCAAACTGGTCAGTCCTAGAGGAGATCAACCCCGACTGCTCTTTAGAAGGCCAGATCCTGAAGTTGAAACTCAAGTACTTTGGCCACCTAATAATGAGAAGGAAGGACTCACTGGAGAAGGGCCTAGTGCTGGGAAAGATGGAGGGCAAGAGAAGAAGGGGATGACATAGAATGAGGTGGCTGGATGGAGTCACTGAAGCAGTAGGTGTGAGCTTCAATGGACTCCAGAAGATGGTAGAGGACAGGAAGGCCTAGAGGAACATGGTCCATGGGCTCATGATGGGTCGGAAATGACAACTAACAACAACAAAAATAGACATGGCGAGGGAGGCAGGGAGAGAGAGATCCATTTCCTTGGGAAGAAGGAATTATTAGATTATTATTATTAAGTCATATTCCTTGGAAAGAAGGGATTAGATTATTTTGGGTAATAAAAACAGCAGCCACAGAAAAGATAATGAAGTTTCTCAACGCCTAACATTATATACCGTCCAGACTTATCATGAAAGAAAATCTAGGACAGATATCCAATCTCTCTGTTGTTGGGATATCATTTTCAGGGTATAGAAAGCTTTCAGTTACAAAATGTTACCTTGGAGTGCATGTCTGAAATGGCCACTCTAGAACACGGTGGCTTGCATGGTTAGGACAAGCAGCTCACGTTCGAGTCCCAAGTTCTGCTGTACGGTAGGGTGAGCACCTGTCCTTTGCTGCTGGGGACCTGAAAGAAGCCCCCAACCTAGGCATTCCCCAGGCATTGGTGATGTCACTGGCTAATCCTTTCAACCCAGAAGCATGTTGGTGCTTCTGACACAATTGCAATGCAAGCTGCCACTTGTCCGAATGTCAAAACCGGAAATTACATGTGGTGATTCTGTCAAGCTGAATTCTTTATTGTTTCACACCTATAGGCAGAATCTTGCCAGACCTGAGTACTCTACTATCTGCATCTTCTGTGAGCTATTAAGAAAGGTGTGTCATGGGTCCCATGACTGATGAACCCAACCAAGAAAACATCTTCAAGACGTTCCAATCTCTTAACGCAAAATTTTATTGAGTACTCCAATTCAGCACATTATGAAGGGAAAACCAGCTCTGGCCAGACCCATCCCAGATCCACATAGTAACCTCCTTCTGGGTCAGGTCACCATTGTGCAATCAAGTGGAAAATTATTGTTATGAGTAAGCATCTCTAGGTCTGGTATATAACGTCCTTGAATCTCATGGTCTGGCTTCTTAATCTTTGAACTCTGCATACCAAACTGATTCCCTCCCTGACCAGCATTTGTTGGAAAGTTGAGAAGCAATTCTCTTCACCCTCTTTCTCTCACATCTATTATCTAGGCTGGATTGCCTTTTACTCCCCTTGAAATCCACCTCCTCACTATCTTCCATCACATCCACAAAAGCTGTGGCTGTTTTAAAGAGTACCACGCCGGGGCCATGTTCGTGCTCTTTCTGCTTCAAGGCATCTTTCATCAATTTATCCCCAAAGCATTGTGCAATTCCAACAAATCTAAGTATGAGAAAGGACAAAAGGTCAATTTCCATTTCTGATACTGAGTGATTTGGACACCACAGAGAGGACCCTACAGAGAGATGCAATATGTTCTGACTTGCAAAGCAGCTGAAGATAAATGGCATCCTGTAGGGTGGTTTCATATATACACACCCTCTCTCCCTGGGTGTTAGAAAACAGCATTTGGTAGCCACTGAGCCATTAATAACTGGTCAGGTGCATCATTTCTCTCAAATATTCACAGTGAAACTAGATTGCAATTGAACAAATAAAAAATAAAGTGCCTGGAGACTAGAGAGAAGTGAATGGAGGAAAAACACTTCCTCACGTGAAGGTTCTGTCAACTCTGCAACGAACCTGGCTGAAGCCATCTTGCTCGTTTTCAGTTGCCACAAGAACAGGGGGAGAAATGGGAAATGAAAATAGGAGCCATCACTGCATTTGATATGGCTCTTTCTCAGATCAAGAATGTGACACACGCCTCCTAAAGTTGACCTTTTCCATGTTGTTTGGTACTTTCTTTCTTTCCCTTTTCTTTTTTTTCTTTTTTAAAAAGGCTTGCATTTTGAACAATACCAGAGTTTAATTATTCAGCCCAGATCTGTTCCGTAATTTTGAGAGAGGAAGGAATTTAAAATGGCGGTTGGATGCCAAGTTTAAATTGGAGTGAAGGAATATTCTGCCATTAGGAAGGGGTGGTGATTTACCGTTAATGGAAAGAGGCAGACAAAAGTTTTATTCTGTTTCTCTTTCCTTTTATAAGCCAACACTTTTGGGCAACTTTAAGAAGTAATAAAGCATTACTCGAGCAGCTGGTGGGTAAGGAAACCAATAGAATGATCCAGTGGAATAACAGAATAAAATAGAGTTGGAAGGGACCTTGGAGGTCTTCTAGTCCAACCCCCTGCTGAGGCAGGAAACCCTATACCATTTCAGACAAACGATTGTCCCATCTCTTCTTAAAAGCTTCCAGTGTTGGAGCATTCTGGAGGCAGGTTGTTCCACTGGTTAATTATTCTACCTGTCAGGAAGTTTCTCCTTAGTTCCAGGTTGCTTCTCTCCATGATTGGTTTCCATCCGTTGCGTCTTCTGCTGCCTTCAGGTGCTTTGGAGAATAGCTTGACTCCCTCTTCTTTGGGGCAACCCCTGAGATACTGGAACACTGCTATCATGTCCCCCCTCGTCCTTCTCTTCATTAAACTAGACATGCCCAATTCCAACTTCTGCAGCCTGGTTCTCAACAGCTCATGGTACTGGACTGCAGCCCGGGTGTTGTGGACCCCACCTTTAGCTTAATCCCTCTTTCTCTTTTTGCACAAAGATTTATAAACAGCGGGAGAACCATTTTCAGAATCTGCCAGCTCTAAAAGGTAGCAGATACAGGTAGCCTTCAGCTTGTGAGCACAATTGAGCCCAAAAATTATGTTGCCCAGTCAGACATTTGTTAAGTGAGCTTTGCCCAATTTTGTAGCCTTTCTTGACCCCGTTGTTAAGTGGATTGCTGCAGTTGTTAAATCAGTAATGCGGTCGTTAAGTGAATCTGGTGTGCCCCTTCGACTTTGCTCGTCAGAAGGTTGCAAAAAGGCATGCCGGGACCCCGGGACTCTGCAACCATCGTAAATACCAGTCAGTTGCCAAGCGTTTGAATTTTGATCACGTGACCATGAGGATGCTGCCACAGTATGAAAAACGGTCATAATTCACTCATTTTCAGTGCTGTTATAACTCTGAATGGACACTAAATGGAGGGCTGTAAGTCCCCTGGACTGCAAGGCGATCCAACCGGTCAGTCCTAGAGGAGATCAACCCTGACTGCTCTTTAGAAGGCCAGATCCTGAAGTTGAAACTCAAGTCCTTTGGCCACCTAATGAGAAGGAAGGACTCACTGGAGAAGAGCCTGATGCTGGGAAAGATGGAGGGCAATAGAAGAAGGGGACGACAGAGAATGAGGTGGCTGGATGGAGTCACTGAAGCAGTAGGCGTGAGCTTCAATGGACTCCAAAAGATGGTAGAGGACAGGAAGGCCTTGAGGAATGTTGTCCATGGGGTCGTGATGGATTGGACACAACTTCACAACTAACAACAACAACCAAGTCCAGGGCTATCTGTATTTCAGTGAAATACCTTGCATGCAATTTGCTCTGCGGCTGTGTTTGCGTTTTAAAAGGAGGCATAGGACCCACGGAGAAAATGTTGGTAGTGACTTTACAATGTCAAAAGGCATCCGTTTTTCATAGAATGACAGCCCCAAATATAATTATTTCATGACAACCCCAAATATAATTATTTCATGTCTCTTTCTTTTTCCTTTACACACACACACACACACACACACACACACACACACACACACACACATATATATAATTTAAATTGCTAACAAAGAATAAAGGGAGAACTGGGATAGCTATTTCGAGTTTCTTAACTCTCATCAGCCAGACTTACCCTTCTGAGATTCGAACCTGGGCTGTCTGCATGTAGGGGCTTAGCTGAGCACAGAGCAATCAGAGCACAGCCAACCCCCCATCCAATCAGAGACAGCCAAGCCCCTAACCAATCAGAACACACCTCCACCCAATCAGAACACAGCTGAGCTCCCAGCGAATCAGTTCAAACCCCCACTGGCAGTTAAAAGGAAGAAACAGCTACAATCACACATTGCTCCTAGAAGCACGAAGCCGAAAGCACCAGCCTGAAGATGACGAATGGGACTTCGTCGAAACGTCGCCAAGACATTTCAAATTCTACGTGGGAGAAAACCCGAAGAACCAAAGACCTATATATATATATATATATATATATATATATATATATATATATATATATATATATATATATATATATATATATATATATATATATATATGTGTGTGTGTGTGTGTGTGTGTGTGTGTGTGTGTGTGTGTGTGTGTGTGTGTGTGTGTGTGTGTGTGTGTGTATATACACACACACATATATACATATATATATTTAAACACTGTCTTTTCAAGGATATATGCTTTGCTTTGCATGGGAATCTTCATTTTCTAGTCAGTTAGGTCTAGTAGATATTCAATATTTTATCTGAGAAAGATGGGCTTCTGATTAATGAAATGTAGCCTAGCTATCGGGATTGTTTCCTTGTTTATTTCCCTCAGCCTTTTCTCTCCAAGACATAACCTTACTCCATTTGTCTCAAATGAGAGGTGGGGAGAAAAAAGAATTTCATCATGAAGTATTTATCAAAATTGAAGGCTAAGGGGAGGGGGGGGAAATGGTTTTCATTTATTTCTTGAAATACGTCTACAGAAAATCAGTCATTCCAACTGGCTGCAGAGGATGAGGAAAGAATTAAGTTTATGTGGCGAGATTAACAACACTTTCAGAGACTGTTTCTTTCATCTTGTCACCATTAAAATACTGTAACTTTAAGGACATATGGCTGAGGATCTTTTTTTAAATTATTTTTCTTCCTTTTCGCTTTTAATGCCTCAGCTTGAACCTTCAGCATATGCCTTGTGTTTTGGCAAAAGTGGAGCGGTGTGGAATAATAATAAAGATGTTATTCTTGCTGTTTGTTCTTGGTGCGATGCTATTCTGCCATGAATATTAAAAAAAAACACATAATAACAGATTGACTGTAAATAACGCTATGATCCATTGGCATCTGCAACAAAATTATAATTTCTGAGTTTCTTAAATGTGATATAATCACGACATTGAAAGAGGAGGTTGAAAAGAATGATGTACAAATGGCTATCTAGAATATAGCATATCCAATACAAGAGTAAGATGATAGATAGATAGATAGATAGATAGATAGATAGATAGATAGATAGATAGATAGATAGATAGATAGATAGATAGATAGATAGATAGATAGGGGAGAGGGGGGGAGAGAGAGAGAGACAGACAGACAGACAGATAGATGATAGATAGATAGATAGATAGATAGATAGATAGATAGATAGATAGATAGATAGATAGATAGAGAGAGAGAGAGAGAGAGGGGGGGGGAGAGGGGGAGAGAGAGAGACAGACAGAGGTGATAGATGATAGATGATTTATATAGATATAGATATATAGATATATAGATGATATAGATATAGATGTATAGAGAGATAAAGATATATATATAGAGAGAGAGATATAGATATATAGAGAGATGATAGAGAGAGATGATAGACAATGATAGACAGACAGCAAAAGACAAATGATAGCTAGCTAGCTAGCTCGATAGATAGGCAGATAGGTGGTGGATTGATGGAGGAGAGAGAGAAAAAGACAAATGATATAGAGTGAGCGATCAAGAGACAGACATATAGAAAGAGAGATGATAGATAGACAGACAGACAGACAGTTAGACAGATTTAGCAATAAAAATAGAATGTAAAAGCTCTTGTGAAGTAACCCCTCTAGCTACTGATGCATTAGGAAGAGTACCAAATCCAATAAACACCTTAAACTGTGCTTTATTATATCTTAGGATGTTATTTGAATTATTTGTTTGTTTCAACTATTTATATGCTACCTATTTCACAGCAGTGGTTCCTGGACAGCCTACAATTTAAACAATCCATGTAATAAATGTCTGAGGTTCCTGAAGCTGAATTTCCAAAGAACAGAGTAAACAAAGTGATTCCTTTTATTCTGCTCTTTCTATCGTGTTATTCCCCCCCTCCCAATGAATAGGAAAGATAATACTTGTTAGGAGGGTGCATCGTTTTAGCAGCAGCACTGTTCAAGGTGCATAATCTTCTCAATTAGCTCACAGAGTTTATGGATTATTCCTGCATGAGAACAAACGCTTCCAAATTTTGCGGGCGGATCCAGCAACGGCCATGGAGGAGATGGAAATTTATACCAAAAAGATCTATGTTGCGCAGGATTCCACCTGTCACATTAGAGGCACTTACAGATAGTCCCCGGCTTATGACCACGGTTGTCAAGTGAGACACTTGTTAAGTCCCCAGAGAGGAGCGGCATACAAACCCAAATAAATAAATAAATGAGTGTTGCCTCATTTTACAACCTTTCTTGACACCGTTGTTAAGCGAATCCCTGCAGCTGGTAAGCTAGTAACCCAGTGGTTAAGTGAATCTGGCTTCTCCCCCCATTGGCTTTGAGTCTCAGACGGTCACAAAAGGGGATCACGTGACCTCGGGACACGGCAATGGTCATAAATATGAACCAGTTGCCAAGCGTCTGAATTCTGATCGCGTGACCACGGGAATGCTGTGAAGGTCGCAACTGTGAGAAACGGTCCTAGGTCACTTTTTTTCCAGTGCCGTTGTAACTTGGAACAGTCACTAAACAAAATGTTGTAAGTTGAGGACTGTGTACAGTGGTAGATTAAGATCGACTAAGAAGAGATATCAAACCTTGATTAGGACAAGATTTCGTTCTTGCGGGAGAGGCAGAGATGAAAATGTTCTGCAGTGAGTCCTGTCTTATAAGCCAGGGATCCCTGCCCCCCCCCCCGGTCTGTGGACCGACACCGGGTCGCAGGATGCCAGAAACCGGTCCGCACAAATAAGCAAAGCCCCATCCGTGGGATATTGGCAGTACATAAAACCACACATGCTCCGGTCCGTGGAAAAACCTCTCTCCACGGAATTGGTCCCTGGTATTCGAAAAGGTTGAGGAACCTCTATTATATGCTACAAGGGCACTCATGATTCTCCTTTTCAACTCTTAAAAGATGTAGAGGCACAAAACCTCTTTCGCTGCCCAGCTCACCCTTCACTGAATCTCCGCTCTCCTTTCTCCATGCTCATGTTCGGCCCTCGCTCTTCTCGCATTACGAGACATTTCTTGAAGAGCTTTCGGATGGAATTATTTGACTGGAGCCTTCAGGTGGGGATTTCAGAGTGCCTTTGCTCCATCTTTTTCCCTATTCAGAGCTCCAGGATGTCCTTGCCATGTCTTTGAGAAGCATAGCTGCGAGCTTTTCTCCTGCTGTCTATAGCAGGGGTCTTCAAACTCGGCCCTTTGATGACTTGTGGACTTGAACTCCCAGAATTCCTCAGCCAGACAAGCTGGCTGAGGAATTCTGGGAGTTGAAGTCCACTAGTCATCAAAGGGACGAGTTTGAAGACCCCTGATCTAGAGTATATATAGCACATGCAACTAGCATCTAGTACCATACATTAAAAAAAAAAAAAGCTAGAGGCATCTCTGGACATTTTGTTACCTTCCCTTTTCATCCCTCATGAAGTAATTCTTCCCTGATCATCCCAGCAGATTAGTCATGTAATCTACTGACTTGGAAGAACTCTTCAAGGCACCAGGCCTGAGGGCAATTCTTTCTCTCCCCCCTCAAGGGCTAATTTTAATAAACAGGTGTGGACACACCCTCTAATTCAGTGTTTCTCAACCTTGACAATTTTAAGGCAAGTGGACTTCAACTCCCAGAATTCCACAGGCAGCCTCCATTTTGTTTGTTAGATTTAAGACAGGGGTCTTCAAACGTGGCCCTTTTAGGACTTGGGGACTTCAACTCCCAGAATTCCTCAGCCAGCCTCCATTTTGTTTGTTAGATTGCTGGCTGTGGAATTCTGGGAGTTGAAGTCCACATGCCTTAAAATTGTCAAGGTTGAGAAACACTGCAGTCTAATTGCTTCATTTCAGCCTTAAGTGCAAACACATTAAAACAAAAAACAAAAACTAAAGACGTTCCTTCGTGTGGGATTAAACACACACGCGCATGCACGCGCACACACACATTGCTTCTCACCTTGTGGTATTTGAGGACACGATTAACATATCAGAATTGCCTCAGAAAGAATTGGAATTAATTACAGTAGAAAAGAGAGCTTAGACTTATGCAAATGGGCATGGTGCAAGAGTATACGAATCCCTAATTGGCTGCTTAAAACACGAACAAAACACACACACACACAAATTTCATTTGCAGGAGAATGCTCATAATAACTGCAAAATATTATTTTGCAAGAATTAAAAAGCTTTAACAGAGGGGAAAAAAATTGTTTTCCAGCAGCTGCACCACACGGTACAAATGATATGCTGGCTATATAAGTTGGCTGCCTAAAGGGCCGGGTATTTACCATGCCATTTTCCAGCATGTAAGAAGAGTGAGAGAAAAACAACTATTATCATATGGACAAATGCCAAATGTGTTACTTTTTCAGAGAATCCCAAATTCTCTCTGAAGAGCGAACACCTTACCAGGTACTTTTAGATGTTCCACAATGTGTTAATTTAAACACACAGTGGAAGTCCAAAATATATTATTTTGCAGTTAACTGTAAGAATACAGCATCTTCTCTCTGTCAATAGATAGTACTGAAAACTCAACTGTATGCTACTACGGATAAACAATAAACAGGACTGAGGTACTTAGTATTAAATTCAGGGGGTTTCTGATGAAGCATTTAAACTGAATAAAGGGGACAAAGATTTAACTGATACTGTACAATTCTGTCCTCCAGCAATCCAAAACTAATAGGATTCTCGGTATTTATGACGTAGATGTTTCTGCAGTTACGAATATTAAGGTTGTGTCAGTAAGACTACACTTGCAATACTGCATCCAGTTTTGGTTGCCATGTTATAAAAACAACATTGAGACTGTAGAAAGAGTGTAGAGGAAAGCAACAAAGATTATTGGGGACTGGAGGATAAAACATACGAATGGTTTCAGGAATTGGGTATGTCTAGTTAAATGAAGAGAAGGACGAGGGGTGACATGATAACACTGTTCCAATATCTCAGGGGCTGCCCACAAAGAAGAGGGAGTCAAGCTATTTTCCAAAGTACCTGAAGGCAGGACAAGAAGCAGCGGATGGAAACTGATCAAGGAGAGAAGCAACTTAGAACTAAGGAGAAACTTCCTGACAGTTAGAACAATTAACCAGTGGAACCACCTGCCTCCAGAAGTGGTGAATGCTCCAACACTGGAAGTTTTTAAGAAGAGACTGGACAGCCATTTGTCTGAAATGGTATAGGGTTTCCTGCCTGAGCAGGGGGTTGGACTAGTTGACCTCCAAGGTCCCTTCAAACTTCAATAATAATAGTGCTTTTTTTGTTAAAAAAAAAAAAAGATGCCGGAACTCACACATGTCATACAACCCGCCTTGCCTACCTGACAAGGTTCCATCCAAAAAAGATGCCGGAACTCCGTTCTGGGCGTTGTATGACAAAAAAAGCCCTGATAATAACAACAACAACAACAGTGGGCAAAACCCAACTTGTAGGACTTATCAGGCACAGAAACCAACTGGGTGACTTTGGGCTAGTCCAGTGGGGGCGAACCTATGGCACAGGTGCCAGAGGCGGCACTCAGAGCCCTCTCTGTGGGCACGCGCACCGTCATTCCGTCCTAGGCCTTCATCTGGGTTTTATAATCAGTCAGTTTCAACTTATGCGGGGGAAAAAAAGATCTTGTAAAGTTGGAATTGATTGATTGAACTTTTTAGTCCCACCCAGTCTGCCGTTACCACCGCAGCCGTGCCCACCCAATGGACCACACCCACCCAATGGGCCATGCCCACCCAATGGGCCACACCCACCTGGCACTCAACAATGCATAAGTGAGTTTTGGATTGCAATTTGGGCACTCAGTCTCTAAAAGGTTTGTCATCGCTGGGCTAGTACTCTCTGTGTGTGCCCTAGCAAGAAGGAGGCAAGTTGAAAAAAAAAAACAAAAAACCTTTAGAAATATGTTGCCAGTAGAACTGCATGGAGGGATAGATAGTTAAGCAGACTGTGTTATCTCTATAGGTCATTCACTAACTGGTTATGTGCCATCAAGTTGTTTTGGACTCTTAGCAACCACACAGATAAATTGTTGTCTGTGTTGAGTAGACAGGTCACAGCAATGAAATAATGTGGAGACTGGATGGAGGTACTTCACCACATCTGTACAATAGACATTGATGTCAGCAGCACTAAATAGACTGGACCAGAAAATCAATTCCATCAAACTACTTTTATTTTGATTGGCTAAAACAAGAGTGTAGGCAACACATCCTGCATATCTCTGTCAAGGTCATCTTCCTTACTCCTGAAAAACAAATATAGTTATTGGAATTCCTCATTCCATGGCTGTTAGCTTCCAGTCGTGATTAGTGCTAGGGTGCCCTGACAGCTCAGTGGATTGTGAAAATGCAGTTGCCATTTCCAGTTAGCCAGACATTCAGACTGACTGCTAAATTCTAGTTTCTGCTAACCAGAACAGGTGCTATGGATTGACCTGACATAATTAAGCTGTTGATAAGCCAAACAGGAGGGATAATACTCACAATTCCACTAAGCAAATAGGATGACTTAACGAGGTGTGTGTGTGTGTGTGTGTGTGTGTGTGTGTGTGTGTGTGTGTCATAACACTGTGGGCTTACAGCACTTGAATCATGACTTCTGAAGTTTAATTTCAAGGGAGGAAGAAGAAGAAGAAGAAGAAGAAGAAGAAGAAGACAAGGAAGAGGAGAAGGAGAAGGAGAAGAAGAAGAAGAAGAAGACAAGGAAGAGGAGAAGGAGAAGAAGGAGAAGGAGAAAGAGAAAGAGAAAGAGAAAGAGAAGGAGAAGGAGAAGAAGAAGATTGCAGACAGCTTAAATTCTTTGTTTAAGTCCCCTATGTGTTCAACTAGGCAGTTAATGCTTTTAAAATTGTCTTCTCTGGCTCGCAGTCACACGGTCACTGTCTCTAAAACTTCCACTGCAGGGTGCACACAATATGGCTCCTTCAGTCTGGGAAAAGACGCCCCTACCAAGCCCTACCAAACCTGACCAGCATGGAAGGGTGACTATTTTCTTTGCTTCACAAATGTTCAGATTCATACATCCCTCCTCACGTGCTGAGACTATGCAATGAGGAGAAAAAACGGTTTGGTCTCATAAGGGTCACATCTGTTGGAAATCTCTCTTAATGTTATGAGCACACAGCTATTTTTTATTATTATTATTTTGCAATGATTCACCAAGGGCCCAACTTTGAAAAAAATGTTTTCTCATCTGAAAATGGAAACATTTGCTTTACAAAAGCGGCAAAACCTTCCCTTTAGCCATGATGATGAAGTGGTTAGGCTTCTTGCCTAAAACCAAGCGGTAACCAAGGACTTACTTCAACATTCAGGCAGGCAGGCCTTGAACAGGCTGTGTATTTTTCCACAGTAGAGGATTGGTGAACAGCCTACAGCATTGCTGAACAGCCTACAGCATTAGGGTTTGATTCTTCTGTTGGCAGCCTGAATAATGAGTAGTGACTGAAATCCGACAAGCAGAAACCCTAGCAAACTCCTTAAGTGCTTTCAGACAGAAGAAGCCCAAATGAAGGAGGTAGAAAAGGACAAGGTAACAGGACCCCACGATCAGGACAGACGTCAAGCTTTCCTCCAAAAATGCTACTGAGCAGAACCTTATGGAGCCAACTTATGCTACTATTTTTATTTTAATTGTTCTCGGAATTCTTCTAAATTTGGTGATCCATCTGTGAACTACTTCCACGAGATGAAACAAAGTCCCTTTGTCTGCAGTACGATAAGCAGCCCCTGAATTTGCCGAGCGGTTGATCGTCTGAGGTACCTGCACATCTTGCTCAAAATTGTTCTTGTCCCTGACTTAAGTCTTATTTGCCCACATTGTTGACCCAAATGGCTGTAGAGAGCCATTGGTTCTTGGCTGGAATTCTTCTAAGCCAAAGAGTCAGAGAAAGCATTCAGACTGAGAAAGGCAATCGTGTTGAGTTTTAAGAGTTACTTGACATGATTCCAGACTCCCCTAAAGAAGGTGTGAATCAGACCTTAGCTATAAATGGCATGTTGTGAGCCGCCCTGAGTTCTCCGGAATAGGGCGGCATAGAAATCGAATAAATAATAATAATTAGGATGTCTGGTATTATTAGAATGTCAGGAACTGCTATGCCTAGTCTAGAGAAAAGAAGGAGTAGGGGGGACATGATAGCAGTATTCCAGTATTTGAGGGGCTACCACAAAGAGGACAGGGTCAACCTATCAGTAGACAAGAAACAATGGATGGAAACAAGAAACAATGGATGGAGAGAAGCAACCTGACAGGAGAAACTTCCTGACAGCTAGAACAATTAACCAGTGGAACAACCTGCCTCCAGAAGCGGTGAATGCTCCAACACTGGAAGTTTTTAAGAAGAGACTGGACAGCCATTTTTCTGAAATGGTATAGGGTTTCCTCCCTGAGCAGGGGGTTGGACTCGATGACCTCCAAGGTTCCTTCCAACTTTATTATTATTATTATTATAGACAGAATGCTAAACAGAATCAAACCTGGTTACTCCTTGGATGGAATTTTAGAGGTGCAGACTGAAGTGGGAATTTAAGGAGAGAAGCAACCTAGAACTGAAGAGAAATGTCCTAACAGTGAGAGCAATCAACAAATAGAATAGCTTGCCTTCAAAAGTTATGGGTACTCCATTACTGGAGGCCTTTAAAAAAGAGATTGGTCAGCTATTTGTCTGAAATGATATAGGGATTTCTGCTCGAGCAGAGGGATAACAACAACAACAACAACAACAACAACAACAATAATAATAATAATAGTTAGAAAGGACCTTGGAGGTCATCTAGTCCAACCCCCTGCTCAGGCAGGAAACTCTATACAATTTCAGACAAATGGCTGTCCAGTCTCTTTTTAAAAACCTCCAGTGTTGGAGCATTCACCGCTTCTGGAAGCAGGTGGTTCCACTGGTTAATTGTTCTAACTGTCAGAAAATTTCTCCTTAGTTCTAGGTTGCTTCTCTCCTTGATTAGTTTCCACCCGTTGCTTCTTGTCCTGCCTTCAGGTGCTTTGGAGAATAGCTTGACTCCCTCTTCTTTGGGGCAGCCCCTGAGATATTGGAACACTGCTATTATGTCAGCCCTAGTCCTTCTCTTCATTAAATAGACAAACCCAATTCCAGCAACCGTTCCTTATATATTTTAGCCTCCAATCTACTAATAATCTTTGTTACTCTTCTCTGCACTCTTTCTAGAGTCTCAACATCTTTTTTACATCGTGGTGACCAAAACTGGATGCAGTATTCCAAGTGTGGCCTTATCAAGGCCTTGTAAAGTGGTATTAATACTTCACGTGATCTTGATTCTATCCCTCTGTTAATGCAGCCTAGCACTGTGTTGGCTTTTTTGGCAGCTGTAGCACACGGCTGACTCATATTTAAGGGATTGTCCACTAGGATTGTCCACTAGGGTTGGACTACAAGACCTCCTAGGTTCCTTCCAACTATATTATTTTAAGACCTCTATGTTGCAAGAATTTTCACTTATGAACTCCAGGTTTCCTGGGGGCAGGGAGAGAGAGATGGGGAAGATTCCATACATTTTACTTAGCTAGGCGTCATCAACCCTCTACTTCAGGGGTTCTCAATCTTGGCAACTTTAAGACTTGTGGACTTCAATTCCCAGAATTCCTCAGTCCACAAGTCTTAAAGTTGCCAAGGTTGAGAACCCCTGCTCTACTTAGCTCTGCATCATATAGTGAGTTTCCTTCTCAAGCTACCATACTTCTACTCTCCCTTTTCGTCACAATAATATTCATCCAAGAAGATTGGAACAATGAAGGCAAGAGACTGTGGGAATAAGGAGAAGAGAGGCTGGATTATACACAGCCCTCCCAGGTAAACCAAACAGGAAACATGAGAAGATAATAAAATTCTATTTTATTATAAGGCTACCTTAACGGAAGCTTGCAAGTCTGAAAGTACAACATCCTGCTGTTACTTTTAACTGCCTGATCCATTAGAGTGGATTCACCCTAAGCTTCTTTCTCTAACCATTAAGCCACCAAGGGGTCCTCCTTCTCTTGTGTTGTTTCCAAGACAGCATCTCTTCCCTTTATATATTCACAACAGCGTGTACTGTATCTATTTAAGCAGCAGCAGTCTTTCCCTCAACACCTTCTGTGAACCAGCTTGGAAAAATCTGACTAATTGTTAAGACCAATTGTAAATAATAAACTAAACTAAACTAAACTAAACTAAACTAAACTAAACTAAACTAAACTAAACTAAACTAAACTAAACTAAACATCTATATCTATCTATCTATCTATCTCTATCTATCTATCTATCTATCTATCTATCTATCTCTATCTATCTATCTATCTATCTATCTATTTCTCTCTCTCTCTATCTATCTATCTCTATCTATCTCTTTATCTCTCTATCTCTCTATCTCTCTATCTCTCTATCTCTCTATCTATCTATCTATCTATCTATCTCTATCTCTCTATCTCTCTCTATCTCTATCTATCTATCTCTATCTATCTCTATCTATCTCTCTATCTATCTCTCTATCTATCTCTCTATCTATCTCTCTGTCTATCTCTCTATCTCTCTCTCTATCTATCTATCTATCTAATGCAGAGGTGTCAAACTGCCAGCCTGGGGGCCGGATGCATCATTGGGAAACCACACCCACCATTGCTGGCAATGGTGAAAAAGCTTTGATACGTTGTGCGAAGTCACGTGACGTTGCGAGTTTGACATGTCTGATCTCATGTAATCGGTAGAATAACAAAAAATCTAGAAGTTCAGCCCCTTCCAATCTTTCAGCAATGGACATTCTTTGACTGGGGTGGAGAACTAGTTTGAGTTGAGTTGAATATCTATATAAACAGACATAGACAATCCTTATGGGAGATTTCAGCACAGGCTATCATGCAATTTCAGTTCACAATAGCCCATATCCGTTTAACCAGTTTTTCCACAACAACAACAACTGTGAACCCACTCGGAAAAAAAAAATCTGACTAATTGTGAAGATCAATTGTTAATAAAATAAAACAACCCCGCCCCCCAATATATATATATATACAGTACAATCCTTATGGGAGATTTCAGCACAAGGTGTCGTGCAATTTCAGTTGAAGCGAAGTGCTTGAAAGAGGATGACATAAAAGGACAGACTTAGGCAGACCTATTAGGTCTTTAAAGCCAAATGGAAGATCTGTGTCCTGGGCGGCATATAGTGCAGTAAGAATGGAGAAAGGCTTGCCAACTCGAGGATCGACTACTGCAACGCTCTCTACATGGGGCTACCCTTGAAGAGTGTTCGGAGACTACAATTAGTGCAAAATGCAGCTGCGCGAGCAGTTGTGGGCCTCCCTCGTCGTGCCCACATTTCGTCAACTCTCTGCATGCTGAATTGGCTGCCTATTGGTCTCCGAGCCCAATTCAAGGTGTTGGTTATTACCTATAAAGCCCTTCATGGCATGGGACCAGGATACTTACGGGACCGCCTTCTGCCACATACTTCTCTACGACCGGTGAGAGCGCACAGGGTCGGCCTCCTCTGGGTCCCGTCAGCGAAACAATGTCATCTGGTGGGCCCTAGGGAGTGGGCCTTCTCTGTTGTGGCGCCCGCCCTCTGGAACCAACTGCCCCCTGAAGTCCGCATTTCTCCGACTCTCCCAGCCTTCCGAAAGAATTTAAAAACCTACCTCTGCCGGCAGGCCTGGGGATGATTGTTGATTGTGCTGTGACTGATGAGTATGTATGGGGTTTTATTTTTAATGTTTTTTTGTTCAGATTTAGTTGAAATTGTGTTATATATATGTTGTGAGCCGCTCCGAGTCTTCGGAGAGGAGCGGCATACAAATCCGAATAAAAAAAAATAAAAAATAACAATAAAAAAACTTCTCCAAAGTACCTGGCAGATTACATTTAGAATGGAATTGCCCTTGGGGGGGGGTCTGATTCTATAATCTTACAGTCTTTCCCGATATACTTAGAAACATGACCCAGTTTCAGATCAGGATAACTAAACAGGACTTCATATGGGGGGGGGGGAGAAGAGAAGGATGTTTAGCTTGACCCTGCATAATTAGGTCCCCCAGAACTAGACACCCTTATAAAACCACATACACTCTGCAGCACTCGTTATTAAAAAAAAAAGTCTAGCACCAAGGAACTCATTAAAGTGTGAAATTACAACAGCAGCAACAGCTAAAAATTTAATAGAAAGATAGTCACAAAGGTGAGATCAACACCAGCAGGTAACCTTTACTAAGACACTCATCTTTTCTCCGGAGTGTGGAGGCAAGGGAGAAAGAAACAGCATGGACGTCTGCGCTCATGAAAAATTCTGTAGTTCATCATTTTAAACAGCCATTGGCCTTTTCTTTTCATTAAGAAATGAAGTGTCTTCCAATTGGTTTCGTTTAGGTCACCTCGTAGAAGCACAAAGGTAAGACACAACATGCTCTCTGTCCGGTGGTGGGATTCAAATAGGTGATCAACTGGTTCTCTGTGTGGATGCCACTTCCGGAAGTCTGTTCTAGGCCTGGACAACCAAAAATTAGCTACCGGTTCTGCCAAACTGGTGCAAACTGGCTGGATCCCACCACTGTCTCCGTCCCCTTTAATGTAATTGGGTTTGAATTGATGTCCACTCTTACAGCAAGTGCCCATAAACCACATTGTCAGAAGCACCACCACCTTCCTTTGTTAGGTGCCAGCCTGCCATGGATTATGGGTGAGGGTCAGAATCCAATTATATTTCATCTCTAGTTATCGACTATGGAAAACCCCATTTCTGCCCTCTCTGGATTCTGTCATACAATGAAGGGGAAGGGGGGTGAACAAAGGGGTTTTATGGCCCTCACTTCCTTCGGTACAGCTTCAAAGGGGATTGAATGTAGATACCACCAAAAGGACTAACCATAACAATGGGGCCATCAGCTTTCATCTACTCCTCTCTGAAGTCTCCCTTCCACGGCAGTGAGGAAAAAGGGGGTGGAAATGTAACTCCTGGGATTGTCACTGGAAAGATGGTGGGGTGGGGTGGGGTAAGGCTGCTGGCGACCCCTTAAAACCTTGAACCTTAGGGCTTGGGCCCCAGGTCCTGTCTAGAACGCCTGCAACCATTTTCTCTTAATAAAGGATGCCTGTTGGAAGAAATATTCCAAGAGTTCTGTCTTCTTAAGATACAAAGTGGGGTGGGTCCTTACATTAGACTGGCAGATTTCATTATCGAAGTAGGTAGCATAGCACGGATGATGTTACCTAGTTTGGTAATGAAATGTCTGCAAGAAAACCATGAAGCTCAGAGACCTGACAATCGGAATAATGTAAGTAAACATTGCTTTCTTACTATCTTTCTCCCCACTTGGAGTTGTTGGTCTCCATCACTGGAGGTTTTCAAAAATAGACTGGGCAACTGTTTAACCAGAATGGTATAAGGTCTCCTAGCCTTAAACAGGGTTGATCAAAAAGACCTCTAAGATCTTTTTTATTTTATTTTTAACCAACAAAACAAAACAAAGCAAAACATAACACACATACACACACAGCATACACTCCTCCCCCCTTTTTTAACAGCGATTACGTAACGGTAATCTTCTATTATTTACATTTCCCCCCTTATTCTTCTTTAGAATATTTGTCCTTATTGCCCCGTTGTTTCTTATTTACATTTTTCTTCCTCCATATTCTACTTCTTACTAAGAATAATTCATATTACTATTATTATTATTATTATTATTATTATTATTATTATTATACATTATTATACACATATTTTCACTTTTGACCTTTCCGTATTTATTCTCCTCTATTATTTCTAGTCTCCCACCAGTCATACCACTTGTTCCATATTAGATAGTACCTCTGTGTCTTCCTTTTCTTTTCTCTCTTTTGTTAATTTGTCCATCTCAGCACAGTCCAGGATTTTTCTTATCACTTCTTCCTCTGATGGTATATTCTCATTTTCCCAGCACTGTGCATATGCTATTCTTGCCGCCGTTGTTATATGTAAAATTAAGTACCGTATTTCTTTACTATATTTTCTGTTTAAGATCCGAGATCTTTTTCAACTCTATTGTTTTATATTCTATGTTCTCTGAAGGTTAGACAGAGGATATTGGTCCAATCTTTTTGTTTGTTTGTTTGTTTGTTTGTTTGTTTTGTACCTCTGGGCTTCCCATCACTATAGAGAGAATGTCATCTCCAAAATGCTTTGAAGTAGAACTAGCTTGCACAATTCAATGTTCCAATCTTTCTACAAAGTCAGATCCACAGGCTGTATAATATATACATATATATATATATATACTACAAAACACTTAGATTCATTTTCTCACATTAAGTAGAACTTGTTAGCTACCTGGCAATGTTTTCCCTGATTTTTGCCACTCCATTTGTATTAAATATTTAAGCTTATACCTCAAGTTTTGCACATTTTAATGAGTGCCTTGCTGTGTTTTCACTGACACCCACTGCTCTGTACTGTACCATGTACTTTGCATGGAAGTGGATAGTGTTTCATTTCCCCATATGGCAAAATAATACTGGGGGCCAGACACTAGAACATACAATCAGGAGGGTACATTAAAATAACAGTGATTATCTGTAATGCCTATAAAACATATAGATCATTTTTAAAGAAAACAAGGGGGGAACTAATATAAAGTTAGGAAAAGAAAAAAAAAGATGAGAATTCAAAGAGAAAGCTAGAAAAGTGCAAGAACAGGAAAAAAAGGGGGGGAGAAAAGAAAGAAAGAGGCAAAGAAAAGCCACAAAGAAGAATCTTATGGTGAAAACTGCTTATCTCTAATTGTAGGCTGTGGTAGCAGAACAAGTAATAAATAAATAAATAAAGTGCATACTAAAAGAAGAGAAAGTCAGGGTAAATCTACCACTGGGTTTCTTTGGAAAGCCATTTTAAGTACTGCTGCAGAGAAGGGAGAGGAATAACACACACACACACACACACACACACAATCCACAATAGATATTTCGGGGCTTGATTATCAAGGCAGAAAGAGACCTAAGATATTTTAAGGGGGTGAAAAAATGTTGAAAATGCTTCTAAAATCATATTCAATTTGTACGAGGAAAGAACACTTAGAAGAACGTGAAGATAATTACTATAATTAAGTTGTTTCAAGTGGTTTACAAACAGGGCATGTTTACTTGAATGTAATAACTTGAATAAGTTTGCAGATCCATTGATATTATTATAAGGTCAGCACAACACTCACTCTCCCTTCAGCAGCTAATCTAAGATGCTCCAGACAGATGCAACGTTCACACTCCTACACACTCAAAGCACCTCTGAGAGAGTGAATCCAAAGCTCTGCACACCTCTTGTAAGTATATACTAATGTCCCTTCTGTGGCAAATGTGAACATGACACATTTGGGTAATTTTAATTCTAAAATCTAATGTTTGCTATTATTACCTATGCATATTCTACACAGTTAATGAATCTGATGGTTATTATTTTTTTAAGGGCTTGGAGAGGCAGAAAGAAACACAAGGGAAGACAAAAACAACAACAACAATGTTCTTCCATATTCTCATTCATTTTTTTTCCTCCCCACCTTTCTTCTGCACTGCAAATATTTTGATGTCAGGCAGAATATAAACACAAGTAATGGGGGTATTTTATTGAGATAAATATCAGGAGAACAGACATAGGGTTGAACAAGAATGTTATGATTGAATGAATAGAGAAAGAGGAATGAATGAATGAATGAATGAATGAATGAAAGGATGGATGGATGGATGGATGGATGGATGGATGGATGGATGGATGGATGGATGCCAATTACAGGGAATCCTCATCTTATGGCCTCAACGGAGCCCCAAAGCTTTGTTGCTAAGTGAAACAACGTTGGTCAAGTGAATTCTGCCCCATTTTACAACCTTTCCTGCCACTGACGCTAAGCAAATCACTGCGGCTGTTAAATTAGTGACACCGTTGTTAAGTGAATCCAGCTTCCCCCCCATTGACTTTGCTTGGCAGAAGGTTGCAAAAGGGAGTCACGTGCAACCGGGGCGCTGAAATAGTCATAAATATGAGTCAATTTGCCAAATGTCTAAATTTTGATTGTGTGACCATTGGGATGCTTGCAACCATCGTGAGTGTGAAACACGGTAATAAGTCATGGTTATCAGTGCCGTTGTGACTTTGAACGGTCACTAAATAAATAAATAAATAAATAAATAAAAATAATAATAATAATAATAATAATAAAGAGTGGGTTTGTAGGAGAATAGAATAGAATAGAATAGAATAGAATAGAATAGAATAGAATAGAATAGAATAGAATAGAATAGAATAGAATGGAATGGAATGGAATGGAATGGGATAGAATAGAATAGAATAGAATAGAATAGAATAGAATAGAATAGAATAGAATAGAGTTGGAAGGGACCTTAGAGGTCATCTAGTCCAGCCCCCTGCTCAGGCAGGAGACCTCACACCATTTCAGACAAATGGCTGTCCAGTCTCTTCTCAAAAACTTCCAGTGTTGGAGCATTCACCGCTTCTGTTACGATTTGTTGTTCCAACAATAAATTGGTTTACTTACATAGAATTCTTTCAGCCTGTTTGTCGGTAAGTGTGAAAAATGGTGACAACTTTGAATAGTACTAAATGAACTCTTGAACAGTGACCGAGTGAACTCTTGTAAATCAAGGACTACCTGTATTTGGGGGGGGAAAATATATATATTTAAGGTGTATCAGTTCTTAACATGGAAAGGCATATAAATAACGAGACGGATGGTTAGATTCCTGAACCCTGAACTGTGTACCTCCACCATCTTATCCCTATTGTCAGTTCAAGCCTATTTATGAATTCAGCACATTTAGCAAAGTGTCTGGTGCCTGATCAGTCTGAAAATAATTAATAGGAAGATTAAAAGTTATCTATGCTCTCGGTACAATGTAGTATTATTTGTGTGAAAATGAGGGGTGTATATATACACAGAAAGGCTCGTTTTTCATTGTACCAGTCAGTTTAGGAAAGCTTTCACGCTAGAGTATCTGTCTGCAGTTAGTAATTGTAAAGCCGATCTTTGGAGTACCTGAATATTGAGAGAAACCCATTTCCAAAAGACAATATTTTGTCAATAGTACAGATATTCCACATCGAATCATAAATGTGTATCATTAGACACTGATACAAATGTGGGAGGTTTTTTGTTTTTTTTCAAAAATAAGGGGGGATTGTTTACAATATCTTTTTAAGGAAAGATGTTCAGTCCCAATGAAGTTATTCTTGCTGGTGTACAGTAAATATCCTAAAATTTAGAACTATTTTGATCTCTGCTAGTTACGGTCGGCAATTTGCAATTTGCATCTAAAATTGCTAGCATGGATAAGGAGAAGACTTCTATTATTTCCCACCACCCCGCTCCTGAAACCAAGGGATAGGAATGTGTAGATCCCAAATAGATCCTAAATAAAAGATATTACAGAATAAGCTGCATAGCTAAGACAGAACAGCTAATCAACCCTGGCTAGGGGGTACAAAATTACACATGCTGTGCTGTTTGACATGATAATGCTACCCCAGAATATTCATCTATAATTAATATTCACATGATATAAAGACGTAACAGTTACAATGGTTCTCTCGTTCAGCATTAGTCCTTTGGGATGCCTAATTGTGAAAAAGGAGAAAGAAAAACTTACTTTATAAAAAGCTAATTAATATTGTGGTTATTTAATCAAGGGAGGAGTGTATTTCTGCAAGCATTTTTTTTTTCTCCTGCGATGGTTTAAGATGAAGCCCCAGTTCCCTTGGGTTCTTGGTCTGGCGTTCTTCTCTCTAAACTTTCTGAGATTGCGGCCACTCCCCAAATGGCCCTCCACTCCTGGGATGGCACCAAACATCCTATCTGCACATTTCTATCAATTGTATATTAATAAATCTCAGTGTCAAATAGTAAATATCAACAATAAGTTGTATCAATAGAATATTTGTAATTCAGGGTTGAACTGTGGGGGTCCTTGGTGGTCTCGGAGCTTGATGGTCTCACTACCCAAACTAGGTAATGCCATTAGTAGTAACTGTGAGAGGAACCTCAGAGTCCTAGTAGACAATCACCTAAATAGGAGCCAGCAGTGTGCTGCAGCTGCCAAAAAGGCCAATACAGTGCTAGGCTGCATTAACAGAGGGATAGAATCAACATCACATGAAGTATTAATGCCACTTTACAATGCCTTGGTAAGGCCACACTTGGAATACTGCATCCAGTTTTGGTCACCACGATGTAAAAAAAGATGTTAAGATTCTAGAAACAGTGCAGAGAAGAAGAACAAAGACGATTGGGGGTCTGGAGGGTAAAACATATAAGGAATGGTTGCTGGAATTGGGTATGTCTAGTTTAATGAAGAGAAAGATGAGGGGTGACATGATAGCAGTGTTACAGTATCTCAGGGGCCACCTCAAAGAAGAGGGAGTCTAGCTATTCTCCAAAGCACCTGAAGGCAGGACAAGAAACAATGGATGGAAACTAATTAAAGAGAGAAGCAACCTAGAATTAAGGAGAAATTTCCCGAGAGATAGAACAATTCATCAGTGGAACAACTTACCTCCAGAAATTGTGGGTGCTCCAACAATTTTAAAGAAGAGATTGGACAACGATTTGTCTGAAATGGTATAAGGTTTCCTGCCCTAGCAGGGGGTTGGACTAGATGACCTCCAAGGTCCCTTCCAACTCTGTTATTCTATAATAATAATACTATTATTATTATTATTGTCCCGTCTCTTCTTCAAAACTTCCAGTGCTGGAGCACACACAACTTCTGGAGGCAGGTTGTTCCACTGATTAATTGTTCTGACTGCCAGGAAATTTCTCCTTAGTTCTAGGTTGCTTCTCTCCCTTCCAGACTTTTATGATTCTATACGTTGACAAGAGGTAGATTGGATATTGTCATATCTTCAGTAATATCCAAATAGGAGCAAAAAATGACTTCTCAATGCAGTCTAATCAACTAGATGAAGAATTTAAGAAGCCAGTGTTCATTTGGGTCTTTGAAATTAATGCCTGAGTTATTCACAAGGCGTGTTCTATTTTTTAAAAAATGGTAGAGGAGAGGCAAGGTTGACTTTTTTTTCTTTTAAAAAAAATCATCTTCCTGTTTTAGATACAAAACTAGCATCATGCGTTATCCGTGCTGATGTTATTTATAAGACTTACCGTCGGGATGTCTTTGACCTGTAACAATTGCCTTTGGCATTAATTCCCTTACCTACAAAAAAAATCAGGTCACATCTACCTGTGGTTTGTTACATAGCTATTAAGGAGTCACTTATTTCTGAGGCAATGAAGAACACTTCCTAATGCCCTATACATCTGGTTGATTTTTGTGTTCGTTTTTAGATCGCTACTCCTTTATTTCAAGATGTACGCTCATTATCAAGTGAGAAAAAAAAACTGATTTTCTGTCATAAGAGGTTGGCAGCCCTAAATTCCCCACCCATACATACACACAGCAGCTAATCCCGGACTTACAACAGTTTGGTCGGACTGGGGTTAGGGACAGTGGTGGGGTTCAAATATGTGAACAACCGGTTCTCTGCATGGATGCCGCTTCCGGAAGTCCACTCTAGGCCTGGGCAACAAAAAATTAGCTACCAGCTCTGAAGAAGTGGTGTGAACCAGCTGAATCCCACTGCTGGTTGGGGACGCCTGGACTAGAGGACCTCCAAGCAATGGTGGGATTCAGCCAGTTCACACCACTTCAGCAGAACCAGTAGCTAATTTTTTGTTGCCCAGGCCCAGAATGGACTTCTGGAAGTGGCATGCACACAGAGAACCGGTTGTTCCCATATTTGAATCCCACCACTGTCTCCAAGGTTCCTTCAACTCTATTATTTGATGTTCCATGTCTAAATACCCAATCTGGACAGACTCTGCCCTATTGGGAGATGCAGCTTCATAACTGTTGTGCGAGATGCAAAAGAGACAGCCAGTGTTGTGTTAAAAATGCCATTGATTCGTTCCTTCTCTGAGGTCATTCCTTTACAGTATCTGCTTTTTAAGTTGAGCCTTGAAGCAGCCTGACTCTGTCATCACAAAGTGACAGAGTTGCAGCAAAACATTATCAGAGTGCCTTGCTCGAACTGACTTATTTTTCACTCCCTCTGCTTGGCAGAATCTTTCCAAAACAAAATCATAAAATGGCAGTTGCCACTCCGAGAGTTTTTGCATTCTCCCAAATAAAAAATATGTCCGTGTTTTCAAAACAAATATTTAGACCCTACAGCAGAGCATAAATGGCGGGAATAAGAAAATGTGATTTTTTTTTCCAATGTGAATTAGGGAAACCCTGGTAATTTAAAAAAGTGTGTGTGTGTGTGTTTGTGTGTGTGTGTGTGTGTGTGTGTGTGTGTGTGTGTGTGTGTGTGTGTGTGTGTAAGGAATATACACCTTTGGGTTAGTTCAGGGGTAGGCAACCTTGGCTCTTTTATGACTCGTGGACTTCAACTCCCAGAATTCCTGAGCCAGCATGGCTCAGCTTGGAAACCTCTCCCTTTTCCCTCAGCATGGCTGGCTCAGGAATTCTGGAGTTGAAGTCCACCAGTCATAAAAGAGCCAAGGTTGCCTACCCCTGGGTTAGTTGCTTTGAAACATATACTGGCGGTTTTCTTGGAAGATCTGGGAAATTGGTTTGCCATTGCCTTCTTCCTAGGGCTCAGAGAATGTGACTGGCCTGAACGTTACCCAGCTTAATGCTTAAGGCTGAACCAGAAATCTCAGTCCCCACATTCGAGTTGGGTCCTTAAACCACTACACATTGCTGGTTCTCAAATAGATGTTGTTTTGCAGTGTGGTGTCCTTACATGTATTTAATAATGAGATGGGCAAATGTCTGGTTTTTACATCCCTCTGTTGCCATCCTGGCATTCCACTTCTCAGTTTAATCTCAAGAAAAGACATTGGAATAGAATAGAATAGAATAGAATAGAATAGAATAGAATAGAATAGAATAGAATAGAATAGAATAGAATAGAATAGAATAGAATAGAATAGAATAGAATAGAATAGAATAGAATAGAATAGAAAATTAGAATAGAATATGGATAGAGAATAGAATAGAAAAGTCTCTTCTTAAAAACCTCCAGTGATGGAGCTGCCACAATTTTTGAAGGCAAGTGTTCCACTGGTTAATTGTCCTCACTGTCAGGAAGTTTCTCCTTAATTCCATGTTGCTTCTCTCTTTGATCCGTTTGCAACCATTATTTCTTGTCCTGCCCTCCGGTGCTTTGGAGAATAACGTGACCCCCTCTTCTTTGTGGCAGACCTTCAAATACTAGAACACTGCTATCATGATACCCCTGTTTCTTCTTTTCTTTATACTAGCCATACCCAAATCCTGCCACTCTTCTTCGTATGTTTTAGTCTCCAGGCCTTGGATCATCTTGGTTGCTCTTCTCTGAACTTTTTCCAAGATCTCAACATCTTTTTTGTAGTATCGTGACCAAAACTGAATCACCTCTGTTATTTCTGTTAATCATGGACACTTTTGAAGCTTTTATATTCTCTGTTTTGGTGGATCTTGATATTTTTCCTTTGTATACTTTATCATAGAACATAGAATAATAGAGCTGGAAGTGAAATCGAAAGTCTTCATAAGCTTTGGTGAGAACTTAGAACTTCAGAACCCCCATTAAGTTATTTCACAACCCAAAGGCTTCAGAAAACAGATTGAAAGAAGAGTAGAAGACAACAAGACATACTCTACACTGAAGCTCTATAGATTGCTGCAACCCGGTGTCAGAAATATATAAAGACATGTCCATGCGCTCCATGGCATCGGACCCGGATACTTACAGGACCGCCTACTGCTAGCAAATACCTCCCGCCGTCCGGTACGCTCCCACAGAGGGGGCCTCCTCAGGGTGCCGTCAGCCAGACAATGTCGGCTGGCGACCCCCAGAGGGAGAGCCTTCTCTGTGGGAGCTCCTACGCTTTGGAACGAGCTCCCCTCCGAACTCCGTACAATGACGGATTTACGTACCTTCCGTCGGGAATTGAAAACATTCCTTTTTCGACAGGCCGGCCTGGCATAGAAGCTCCGGTTCCAGCAAGGTTAAAATTGTTTTAGGGGATTGAGTTATTTTTAAGATCTATAATGTATTGGGTTTTAAATGGGATTTATGGCCAAATTGTTTAATTCATTTTTAATTATTTTAATTTTGTATATTTATATGTTTTTTAATTCTGGGCTGTACACCGCCCCGAGTCCTTCGGGAGAGGGGCGGTATAGAAATTGGAAAAATAAATAAATAAATAAATAAATAAATAAATAAATAAATAAATAAATAAATAAATAAATAAATAAATAAATAAATAAATAAATAAATAAATAAATAAATAAATAAATAAATAAAGTTCTGGTTACCTTTTGGGTGATTTAAAATGAATCATGGATGCTAACTTAGAACGTGTCTGCATAGACATAATTCATTTATTTATTTACAAGGTTGAGACAACTAATATTCACGAACACGTATAAAGACCATACAAAAGCATTCAGACAACTAGCATTTACCTACTGAAGTTTAAGGGCTAGCTTTCTCCATTCTCTTCTTAGTTAATGCAAGAGTTTAGTGCTCTAGAGGTATCTCTGTCCATTGCCAATTTTCTCCCAAGGTAAAGTGAATTAGATTGACTAGGACACATAAGGAAGGCATAAGTTAATTGTCCACATCCGAATAACAATATTAACATTGAAAATTGAATTTAACAGTTTACTGGGTCATCTCTAATGTTCTAAGACAGTGGGTTAAACACACATACAAACAGAGAGAGGGTAATGAGAGACAAATAGATTGATAGAAAAATCTGCTGTGTTCAGCCAAAACTCTGCTAGCATTAAAGGAGTGAAATCAACAGATTCAGGGCATTCTGGATTTATAAATACCATTTACCATCTCTACATTATTAAAATTAACCTGTATTATCAGAAAATGAAAAGCCAGACAGTGTAAGGGAGCTACTCTGCTGATTCTAATCTCAGTTTATTCAGCTTGAAAAGAATTTGAAGATGGAAATCATATTCAAAACACATATTTCTCATTTTTAGAAGTGTCTGTTCCTGTTTTTGAAAGCATGGATCCTTCTTTATAGATTAGTTTATTTTTTTGGGAATATCGACATTTGATTCTTTGTTATGAAATAGCATTGTGGGTGTTTGCATTCACTTACCACAATAAATATTTCTTATTTTTAAATAGCATCCTCTCTCTCTCTCTCTCTCTGTCTCTGTCTCTGTCTCTCTCTCTCTCTCTCTCTCTCTCTCTCTCTCTCTCTCTCTCTCTCTCTCTCTCTCTCTCTCTCTCTCTCTCTCTCTCTCTCTCTCTCTCTCTGTATGTGTGTGTGTGTAAACAAACTTTTAGGACTACTATCATGTTCTGTCTGCATTTGGCATAAAACAACCAAAATGGCTGGAATATTTTGCTGGTGACCCCCTGCCATTTGTCTTCTCTCTGTGTTCTTGCTACTTTCATGCTGCTCAGTTGTTTAAGGAGAGTCAGCAGTTGACATAATGAATCGATTAGGTAGAGACGATAGCTGAGAAGTGTGTTTTATTCTTCTAAGCTCCCTTCCCACAGTCCACAAATTCAAGACAAATATTCTTGGTTTGTGTTAGATTTGGAACAACAAGCACACAAAATGTACAGGGGAGGGAGGGAGGAGGAAGGAAGGAAGGAAGGAAGGAAGGAAGGAAGGAAGGAAGGAAGGAAGGAAGGAAGGAAGGAAAGAAAGAAAGAAAGAGGAAGGAAGGAAGGAAGGAAGGAAGGAAGGAAGGAAGGAAGGAAGGAAGGAAGGAAGGAAGGAAGGAAGGAAGGAAGGGGGAGAGGCAGGGAGAGAGGGAAGGAGGAAGAAAGAAAGAAAGAAAGAAAGAAAGAAAGAAAGAAAGAAAGAAAGAAAGAAAGAAAGAAAGAAAGAAAGGAAAGAAAGAAAGAAAGAAAGAAAGAAAGAAAGAAAGAAAGAAAGAAAGAAAGAAAGAAAGAAAGAAAGAAAGAAAGAAAGAAAGAAAGAAAGAAAGAAAGATGAAGTAAGGAAGGAAGGAAGGGGAAGAAGTGGGGAGGGAAGGAGGGAGGGAAGGATGGAGGAAGGGAAGAAGGAAGGAAGGAAGCAAGGAAGCAAGGAAGCAAGGAAGGGGAAGATGTGGGGAGGAAAGGAAGGAAGGAAGGAAAGAAAGAAAGAAGGAAGGAAGGAAAACAAGTAGGATTGTTAGAGATCCTAGCACTAGTTCGAGTAAGGAAACATCTGCATGAAGACAACCAAGTTCAGAGAACACTAAGGACCCCACAATTCAATTCTGAGCTGCAATATATTTTTTCTATTATAGAGATGGTAGTTATTTTTTAAACGGATAGATGGTTGTAATGGTATCTGGGCATGGCCTTGGGAACCAGATGGAAGAGCTGCAGCCAGGCCAGTGGTCAGATAAGAGGCAACTTAGATCACAAAAATAATGTGGTCATGGGAAACATCTCATAAGAAACCCACCTCTGTAAAAATGACAAGGCTGAAATGTACATTGAGACTTGCCGAATTCTGTTAAAGCAACCTTAGAATTAGAAGTAGAATTAGTTCATCTGGACATCCTTCCTGTCTGGATTATCTCACAAGGCTGACACTGATAAATAGCTGGATGGATGATGGAGGACATGATAGCTTGGAAACCTCTCTCTTTCCCCTCAGCATGGCTGGCTCAGGAATTCTGGGAGTTGAAGTCCACGAGTCATAAAAGAGCCAAGGTTGCCTACCCCTGGCCTAGGCCGCTTTATGACTGGTGGACTTCAACTCCCAGAATTCCTCAGCCAGCCTGGCTCAGCTTGGAAACCTCTCTCTTTCCCCTCAGCATGGCTGGCTCAGGAATTCTGGGAGTTGAAGTCCACGAGTCATAAAAGAGCCAAGGTGGCCTACCTCTGGCCTAGGTCTAGGCCGCTTTATGACTGGTGGACTTCGACTCCCAGAATTCCTCAGCCAGCCTGGCTCAGCTTGGAAACCTCTCTCTTTCCCCTCAGCGTAGCTGGCTCAGGAATTCTGGGAGTTGAAGTCCACGAGTCATAAAAGAGCCAAGGTTGCCTACCCCTGGCCTATCCTAATGATCTTTTCATAGGAAACCCTTGGAACAGAAGTTTGTCAGCGAGATATTAAATTTTACCTTCCCTATAAGTGTCTAAGGGAGATTCTCAGTCATCCAGGTCATGGTTCACCCAAAGGTTCTTTTTCAGGAGGCAATTGGACTCTCTTGTTTTTCCTTTTCCCAGTTGCCTCCTGAAAAAGCACCCCTAGACATTTCTAACATTTAATCTGGAGATTCTCACGAAGAGCATCAGTAGCAAATGTATTTTGTTTTTTAACCTAAAAAGCACTGAGGAACACTGCTATCACTGACAGGATAGCAGTGTTCCAATATCTCAGGGGCTGCCCCAAAGAAGAGGGAGTCAAGCTGTTCTCCAAAGCGCCTGAAGGCAGGAAAAGAAGCAAGGGATGGAAGTGAATCCAGGAGAGATGCAGCCTAGAACTAAGGAGGAGGAATTTCCTGACAGTGAGAACAATTAATCAGTGGACCATCTTGCCTCCAGAAGTTTAAAAACACTGGAGGTTTTTAAAAGGAGATTGGACAGCCATTTGTCTGAAATTTGAGCAGGGGGATGATGATAATGATAATGATAATAATAAAGTTGGAAAGGACCTTGGAGGTCATCGAGTCCAACCCCCTGCTCAGGCAGGAAAGCCTACACCATTTCAGACAAATGGCTGTCCAGTCTCTTCTTAAAAACTTCCAGTGTTGGAGCATTCACAGCTTCTGGAAGCAGGTGGTTCCACTGGTTAATTGTTCTAACTGTCAGAAAATTTCTCCTTAGTTGTAGGATGCTTCTCTCCTTGATCAGTTTCCATTTGTTGCTTCTTGTCTTATTTTTGATGCTTTGGAGAATAGCTTGACTCCCTCTTCTTTGGGGCAGCCCCTGAGATATTGGAACATTTCGGCATCACTCCACGAGCTGCATTGGCTGCCAATTGGTCTCCGAACCCAATTCAAAGTGTTGGTTATGACCTATAAAACCCTACATGGCATCGGACCAGGTTACTTACGGGACCGTCTGCTGCCCCATGAAACCCAGCGACCGGTTAGGGCCCACAGAGTCGGCCTTCTCCAGGTCCTGTCAGCCAGACAGTGTCGCCTGGTGGGGCCTAGGGGAAGAGCCTTCTCTGTTGCGGCCCCGGCCCTCTGGAACCAACTTCCCCCGGAGATCCGTGTCGCCCCCACCCTCTCCGCCTTTCGTAAATTACTTAAAACACACCTCTGCCAGCAGGCTTGGGGCAGTTAACATCTTGCCCCTAGCCAGTGTATGTCTGTGTGTATGTTGAATGATTGGTTTTTCTTTTAAATTAGGGGTTTTTTATATATATATATGTATTTTTAACTGTTGATTTCTATTATGTTGTGAGCCGCCCTGAGTTCTCCGGAATAGGGCGGCATAGAAGTCAAATAAATAAATAAATAAATAAAACATTGCTATCATGTGTCCCCTCGTCCTTCTCTTCATTAAACTAGACAGACAGCTCAAATGCTCTCTGGATGTTCCTGATACATTCTGAAGCTATATTTTCAAAACAACAGTCTGGTTATTTCCAGCCTATTCCCAGTTTTTTTTTTATTCTTGTACAACTTTAAGTGTATAAACAGCAGGTATAAACTTTACTTGGCAGCTGTACTTGATAATGCACAATTCTTTCCAGGTCACTTTGACCAAAGGTAGGTTAAGTCCCCCTATTTTTCATCAGTTTTGTTTAAAGGCGAAAGTTTGAAAAGGGAAATCTGGAAATATTTATTTCTTAGAAACCTATGCACACGTTCGCCGAATAATTATTTTAAGCAACGGTCCCTGACACATTATAGCAATCCTTTCATTAAATGAGAAATAGAAAGCTTCACAGATCCATGGCCACAGTTTGAGAAAGGAAAGGAAACAAAGCCAATTTACAGCTTCTATACAGCCAGACTTTCCAGTTGATTTAACTGCCTGGAATGCTGAATCGCAACTATGCAACTGTGCCTCGTCACACTCATTTCCTTCCAGATATTCCATGATTAAATGGAAAGAAGACTGGGGTTGTACCTGCTACCTATACCACATCCCCGTGTTAGGATGCTTATAAAGATACGGACATAAGCTCAATGGCAGAGAATAATATAATCTCTGTACACTGATATCAATAGTCAGACACATTATATATAAGTCCTTCTTTCCATTCATACAACTTAATGGATGCTCAGGGAGAAACTGCATCACTGGCAAGCATGGAAAAATTCTGTGTCTCAAGGATCCATTTATCACATCATATGTCAGGCGCAAAAGGACTGCAACCATTATGTTAGGTTGTGGCACAGAATATTTATTATTTCAAGCCTATAGACAAGAATCTAGTCAACTAATGGTCAGCACTAACACGGCAGTAGATGAGGGTTAATGGAATTCAAGAGGAATTGGACTTGACTGTTTGTGGCAACATAAGCACTCTAAGCTGATGGCACATTTAACTCCACCCCTCCTAGCTCTGCCTGCTCTCCTCCTGTACCATATAGCAAGTAGCTTCTGAAAAGAGTTGGATCTTCAAAGCAATTAGTAGCCTGAGCAATATGCTGAGCAGGAAAATTCAAAACCCTCAATCTGTATTCAACAACACATCCAAAACTTTCTCAGTGCATAATTCCTCTCCCCCCCCCAAAAAAAGCTACATTGGACTTACAGGATATTGAAAAGGAGAAAATTTCCAACCAGGTCTGGAGGTGGAGATTCTTTCCATGTTTGTAGATGACAAGGAAAAAAGAATAATGATAAAAAGGCAATTTATGAAATAATTTTTTTGGGTGTCAAGTATTGGGTTATGAGGCAAGCAAAGACATGGCTACTCTTTACTTGTCATCGGCTTTTTAAAGAAACTGCACCGTTTCCTGGCTCACAGAATGTCAAAAAACAAAGACAAACATAGCTGAGTTAAGGAATCATTAAGGAGTAGCAACAGGGTGCAAAGATCTTGGTTACATTCTGCCCTGACGGACAATATGTCTTCTTCAGCCTGATATAGAAGATGGCTGATTTCTTCTTTAGTTGACTTGATCTCTTATCTAGTTCAATATGGGCTTTTGGGAAACTCACTTGGACGTGAGAATGGATGTGCTGAGGCACTTTTGGAAGTCAACTTTTTTGCCCATTTTCAACCCATTGGAATAGTGTCCAATGTGCCTATGGACATAACTTTGCTGTTCGTGAGTTTGTTCTCCACGCTTGGCCTATAGGTTAAGCTAAAAAGAATGTGAGATGAATTTGAAATTGAGATAGTCCTGGCAACACTGATGCTTGGTGGATGTTTCTGCTACCTGGAGCAAAAGGGGGAAGGATGGGATAGAACTGGAAAAGGGCGACTGGATTCACTTTAATGGATGGTAAAGGGGAAAAAAATTAAAAACCCCTTCATAACTCTGATTTTGTAAGAGTCCATTCAAATTTAGACCAGTCATTTCTGATACCATCTACACAATATTCAACAGAATAACAAGAGTTGGAAGGGACCTTGGAGGTCTTCTAGTCCAACCCCCTGCTCAAGCAGGAAACCCTATATCATTTCAGAAAGATGGTTGTCCAATTTCTTCTTTAAAACTTCCAGTGTTGGAGCATTCACCGCTTCTGGAGGCAGGTTGTTCCACTGGTTAATTGTTCTCACTGCCAGGAAATTTCTCCTTAGTTCTAGGTTGCTTCTCTCCTTGATTAGTTTCCACCCGTTGTTTCTTGTTCTGCCTTCAGGTGCTTTGGAGAATAGCTTGACTCCCTCTTCTTTGGGGCAGCCCCTTAGTTATTGGAACAGTGCTAAGACCCACCTCATATAGACATTTGGAGAAACCACATTTTCTACAGTACTGTATACTGACTTATTCAAGATGATCAGGCTCCTCGCAGTAACTTTGACTTAAGCCCTCAGTCGGAGAGTTGTCTTTTGTGTTCAGTCATTCTATAAATTACCACACAAATACACTGTAATAAAACTTGGAAAAATATGTCAGCAAATTGCCCGACTGGGATGCCTCTTTGAAAAATAGTCTTGGATTCTTTTTTCCTTCTGTCATTTTTAACCATGTACTTCATCACTCACTGCGGATGTTTAATTTCCATGGGTGTGAATCCATTGATATTTCTATAGCATAACTTGGGGAAGCTATAGAAAAGAATGCATAAACAAGGATAGTAGCTATTTTTGGTGTATGTGTGTGTGTGTGTATGCGTGAACTTGTACACCTACACAAAGGTAGGTAGGTAGGTAGGCAGGCAGGCAGACAGACAGACAGGCAGGCAGGCAGGCAGGCAGGTAGGTAGGTAGGTAAGTAGATAGATAGGTAGATAGGTAGATAGGTAGATAGGTAGATAGGTAGGTAGGTAGATAGGTAGATAGGTAGATAGGTAGGTAGGTAGGTAGGTAGATAGATAGATAGGTAGGTAGGTAGGTAGATACACACACAGACAGAAGATAGACAGACAAATATTGTAATACATAGCTATTGCAACACAGTATTTTTAATACAATTTTCTTGATTCTCGGCTGATGCTCTGTTGTAAAACACATGGTTCACATCTGAAGCTTATGCAAGGAATTGTTCAAATTGCTCTTAGGGTAGTTAAAAAAAAAGTTGCAATATAAACAAAGTACTGTTTATTCACATGTTCTGAAGCCTTTAAAAAAAATTCTGCCTTGGTTGTTGAGATTTCTTTCACATATCGCATGTAGGCAGACTACAATATACAAGCAGTAGTAAGTAAATCCAATAGTACAGCCTTGGATTTCAGCTACAGATTTGTGCCTTTAATCTCAGCCACAAACTTTCCACCCCTTCTTAACCTGGGGTTCCCTTGTGTAAAAGATAAGTTTTGAATTACCCTCTAGGGCACGCGTGTCAAAACTCGCTGCGTCATGTGATGTGTTGTGACGTATCGCAATTTTTTTTTTATTGCCGGAGCTGGGGTGGATGCAGCCTTCGCAAGACACAACTGGCCCATGGGCCGGCAGCTTGAACCCCCTTCTCTAGGGTTATCAGAGAATCGTGGAGATGAATGTGTCAAATAAGTGGTTAGAACTTGCATGTTATTAAGTCAAACAACATACAAGCTACAGTATGCTTTGTGCAACCTGATAAGGGTTTTTTTTTCCTCATCATCCAGTTATAATCTCAGGTGAATAGCACTTTGGAAATGACTGACTTATAAAGGCCGGGAGCAGGGGTAGGCAACCTTGGCTCTTTTATGACTTTTAGAAAATGCAATCAGCAGAGCAAGCCACACACAAACCTGGACTACAAGAGGACAGTGCATTCCATTTGTTATCCATAGCCATGATCTAATTCTTGTGGTTTATTTCCTAACTCTTTGGGGAAATTTAGGATTACAAGGTTGAAAGCTAATAGAAAACAGATTTCAGGAAAGAATAGATTTTCATTTGTTTTTGTTTTGGTTTGGTTTTTGGTTCAGATTCTTTCTTCGCTAAAAAAAATGTTTACAATCTGAAAGCCCAGTTTATACTTAGCTGGGGTCTTTCAAGTCTTAGCCATTCCTCTATAAGGTACGCTGTACAATAAATGTACTGTAATTGAAATATTAAAGAAATATTATTTCTAAATGAGGAAATATTATTTAAATAAAGCACAGAATTCATAGGAAAGGAGGTAAGAGCGTGGTAGGATAAGGCAGCTCTTTCCAGATGTTCTTTCCCAGAATGATATATTCAAACAGGATCACTAGTGAATAATACTCATATTTAATTAACATTCCCAACATAAGGATAGTCAATCTTGTATGGGCCGTCCTTGACTTACAACCATTCATTTAGTGACTATTCAAAGTTACATCACTGAAATAAGTGGCTTATGATTGTTTTTCACACTTACGACCGTGGTAGCATCCCCATGATCATGTGATCAAAATTCGGGATATGGCAAGGTAATGATTTAAGAGCTAACCAGCTGATGTAGTGTAAGATGTAATGATGGGAATGATTCAGCAGGGTCTGTGTCTCTTTAAGAGCTTTGTGTAAAAGGGAAGGCTCCGCAAATGTGTGCTCTCTCTTCTGTTTTCTCACTGTAACAGCTGTGTGTTGGAGCCTGCTGTATTAACACGTGCATATATATTGTTCCTGGTGTATGATATTGTAGATAGTGTAAGATAAACCACCATTTAATATAGACCACTGTTTACTGTGTTTAATTCCTGGGTTATCTCAGCACAATAAGACTGTGCCTGTGCATGCTCTGACAGGATGCTTGGCAACTGTCTCCTATTTATGACGGTTGCACTGTCCTGGGGTCATGTGATCCCTTTTGGAACCTTCTTGACAAACAAATTCAAAGGGGAAGCCAGATTCACTTCACAACTGAACACTGACACTTAAGTTAGTGTTACTAACTTAACAACTGCAGTGATTCGCTCAACAAATGGGGCAAGAAAGGTCAAAAAATGGGGCAAAATTTGCTTGACAACTATGTCGCTTAGCAACAGAAATTGTCGGGCTCCATTGTGGTCGTAAGGTGAGGACTATCTGTACGTCAATGCATCTGCAAAGTTCCAGATGAATGAAAACAGGTTTACTTCCCTCAATCATTTGTGATTTTTTTTTTGATTTGTGGAAAGAAATGACAGAACCTAAACATGCTGCAAAGCTTCATGGTTTCTCCTGGCTCTAGATCAGGGGTAGGCAACCTTGGCTCTTTTATGACTCATGAGTCATAAAAGAGCCAAGGTTGCCTACCCCTGATCTAGATTAGGAAGTTCCATCAAAAATTCAGAAGGACCAAGAGAGATACTTGTATCCTTAGAACCAATAAGTTCTTTCAAGAAAGAGGATCTTAAGGAGGATCTTTATTCCTGAGTATGATCGGAATAAAATACGAAGTGAAGTTAGATGTGAGAGGGGAAACTGCTTTAAGTATGGCATGGTCAGTTACACAACACCTGCTGTAGCTTGACTTTGCCACTCAGAGACAGATACACATAGAGACATAAATATCCTGTAAGCCTGTCCTCCCCTCTGCTGTTATTCAGCCTCAAAGGTTATATTTGCAGAAAATACTATTTCCACCTTCTAGCTTCTATGTCATTTTAAAATCCTTGGTGGTGCCTCCCACACAGGGTTATAGCCATCTGTCACTGAAGCTTTATGCAGAACATCAATTTGCTTGCCCTACGTTGTATTTTGATCCAGAGACAAATGACACTTTTAAGATGACTTGTTGACGGATAATAGGGTACACCACACAAAAGGTGGCAAATAGTAGCTGACTTTGACTGATCCCTCAAAGCTTAAATAAAAAAAAAAAGTTGGAGTTGCTTAACTTCTGGAGAGGAACTCACTGCTGCAAAGTCCCAGGTTTTTAGACAAGAGTGGAAATAAATCAACTCAATTAATTAACAATCAGTGGAACAACTTGCCTCCAGAATTTGTAAGCACTCCAAGACTGTGGGTTTTTAAGAAGAGAATGGACAACCACTTCCTTACAATGAATAGGATAGGGCAGTGATGGCAAACCTTTTAGAGACCGAGTGCCCAAACTGCAACCCAAAACCCACTTATGCATCGTCGGGTGCTGGGTGGGTGTGGCCCAATGGGTGGGTGTGGCCCAATGGGTGGGTGTGGCTGTGGTGGTAATGGCAGACTGGGTGGGACTAAAAAGTTCAATCAATCCATTCCAAACTTTGCAAGATCTTTTTTTTTCCCCGCGAGAAGTTGAAATTGACTGATTGATTGAACCTTTTTTTTTTTTTGCACACAGTGGCGGAGGCCTAAAGCGGAAAGGTTTTATAAAGCCCAGCTGAAGGCCTAGGACTGGGGTGACGGTGTGCGTGCCCACACAGAGGGCTCTGTGTGCCGCCTCTGGCACCTGTGCCATAGGTTCGCTACCACTGGGATAGGGTTTTGGACTAGAAGACTTCCAAGGTCCTTTCCAACTCTCTTATTCTATTAAATAAAGTACTCCTTGAATAGATTAACCCCAACACACCTCCACGGTTGCCAAGAAAGGTGAAATCACGTCAACACCAGAAGTTGACATCAAGTCAAGTACGTCTTTACTTTCACCAGACTTCACCCCTTTTTGCATCACAAGCTTTGGCGGAAGTCTGAGCAGCTCATAGCATCACAGAATCATGGAGATCTTCTAAGTCCAAATCCTGGATGAAGGCAGGAGTCCTTATATCATCCAGAACAAAGGATTGACCAATGGTTGACCAATTGATGGAGCCCCCACAACTTCCCTACGACTGGTGAGAGCGCACAGGGTCGGCCTCCTCCGGGTCCCGTCAGCGAAACAATGTCGTTTGGCGGGTCCTAGGGGGAGGGCCTTCTCTGTTGTGGCGCCCACCCTCTGGAACCAACTGCCCCTTGAAGTCCGCGTTTCTCCCACTCTCCCAGCCTTCCGAAAGAACCTTAAAATTTATCTTTGCCGGCAGGCCTGGGGATGATTGTGGGTTGTGGTTCGAAAGTTGTGCATGTGTTGGGTATCTATTTTTAATGTTTTGATGTTTTGTATATGTTGTGAGCCGCTCCGAGTCTCCGGAGAGGAGCGGCATACAAATCAAATAAATAAATAAATAAATAAATAAATAAATAAATAAAGTTGTCCCATTGATTAATCATTCCCATAGGCAGGAAATCCGTCCTTATTTCCAGGCTGGATCTCCTTCTGATGAGCTTCCAGCTGTTGCTTCTTGTCCTGCCATCAGGTGCTATGGAAAATATAGATACCCTCGTCCCTATGGCAGCCCTTCAAAGATTGGAAGACAGCTATCATGTCACCGCTAAGCCTTTCCTTCGTTAGACTAGATATACCTAATTACCTTAACTATTCATTGTATGTTTTAGCCTTCAGACCCCTTATCATCTTTGTCGCTCCTCCATGAACTCTTTCTAGGCTCTCTACCTCTTTTTTGAATCATGGTGACCAGAACTGGTCACAGTATTCCAAAGCTAGGAGGAAAAATGTTGCATTTCCCATTACCAGTTATTTCTAAAATATCCTATGAGTCATCTGCCTGAGGAAAGACCTAACAAAATGAAACAATTAAGCTAGTTTGGGCTTTTCACCTAAGATTTTGTCCAGTCACAAAGAATCCAGCTAACTTGTAGGAACCTATCCTGAAATGGTTTCCCCATTTTTGACTGCTTCACTCAATTCCCAATAAGACATCTTTGCTTTCAAGAGGCTTAAGTAGCTGAGTGTGTGTGTATTTCCCCCCATTACCTGACTCTCAATTATGGCCATCCAGCTGCAGTTAACCAATTATAAATATAAAGCAAAATTAAATAAACAAAAAAAGCACTCGGCACCAATTTATTAATGACTTTCATTCTATCTAGCTTTCTTTTGGAAATCATTTTTTATGGTTCAAGGAAGCCACACTCCAGGATTGTCTTCTCACAGTGTAACTGCAAAGACTAGCTATGTATGTCTGTATACGTGTCTCTTTCTCTGTGTGTTTTTTATATGATCCATGGAGAAAATGTGTCCATGCGGTTGCTAAGAATGGATACCAACTTGATGGCGCACAATCGTTTGAATCAATCAATCAATCAATCAATCTGAACTGTGATTAAGTCTAACAATATTGGTTTCAAACTGTATGTTAGGAATCTTGACTATTTTTTTCTTTTTAAAAAATACTTTGTCCAAGTATTAGGATTTCAAGAAGAAAATAGAGAAGCAACTTGGAATTGAGGAGGAACTTCCTAACAGTGAGGACCATTAACCAGTGGAACAGCTTTGCCTTCAGAAGTTGTGGGTGCTTCATCACTAGAAGTTTTTTTTAAGGAAAGACTAGACAGACACTTGTCTGAAATGAAGGGTTGCAGGATTTGGGTGTGGCTAGTCTACAGAAAAAAAAGACTGGGGGTGGGGTGGGGACATGATAGCAGTATTGCAGTATTTGAGAGGCTGCCACCAAGAGGAGAGGGTCAACTTATTTTCCAAAAGACCAGAAAGCAGGATAAGAAACAATGCATGGAAACTAATCAAGGAGAGAAACAATCAACTTCCTAACAGTGAGGACAATCAACCAGTGGAACAACCTGCCTCCAGAAGATGTGGGTGCTTCATCACTGGAGGTCTTTAAGACCTGTCTGAAATGGTATAGGTTCTCCTGCTCTAGCAGGGGGCTGGACTAGAAGACCTCCAAGGTCCCTTCCAGCACTACTCTATTCTAATTCTAGATATAAAAGGCTGGCTAAAGGAAATTGAAAGTTAAAGGTCACAGAGAAGAGGTAGAACTATTTTAGCTAAACCGAGAACAAAACTCAAAAATATTAGCAAAGCTAATTTTCACTACACTAAACCTAGTGATGTAAGGTAACTTTTTAAACGGCATGTTTCTGTATTGGAATGAACAAGTAAGCCATGTTAGAAGAACATTTTTAAATGGAGTTCATCAATAAAATGGTATGAAAAATAATTCACTGCAACAAGCTGTGGCGAGATAAGATAGCGGGAACAGAACTGAGGAGTACAGGATCATGACAACTGCTCATCTTTCTTCTTCTGACATCAACAATCACTCCCACATAGATCCGATGAAATATGGAACTGGTAAAACAGAAGGGAATATCTGTAGCTCAGGGTTTAACTGTGGAGTCCTTTGTGCTCTCTGAGTTTGACGGTTTTCTTGCAGACGTTTCATTATCAGACCAGGTAACATCATCAGTGGAGCATGTGCAAATGATGTGACCTAGTTTGGTAAGGCAATATCTGCAAGGAAACAACCAAGCTCAGAGAGCACAGAGGGAGCCCACAAACTGTAAGAATTTGACAGAACACGGTGGACAGTGGTGGGATTCAAATAGGTGAACAACCGGTTCTCTGCGTGGATGCCACTTCCGGAAGTCCATTCTGGGCCTGGGCAACAAAAAATTAGCTACCGTTTCTGCCGAACTGCTGTGAACGGGCTGAATCCCACCACTGAAAACACCCTTAAGATAATTAGGTGGAGTTTTGGTGTTGGAAGGGACCTTGGAGGTGATGCGAACCAGCTGAATCCCACCACTGACCGTGGACCAAACTTTCTTAACAAGAATTGTTCTCTGTAACGACACACAACAATTTCCTCTTCCGGTTACACTATTTGCAGTGAGTTGAAATTTTCCAATGTTAAACCATCATTTTAAAGGGATGTTTTTGTTTCACACTGACGCTTTTTAGCCGAAGAAATGATTCTATGCTACCATCTGTGGAATGTTGTTGATTATATTAATCCCCTAGCTTTCATTTCACTCCTCCCTCTTTCTAGCCTTGCAGGATTTATTCAGGGTGACCCATAATTTCTTTAAAGTTGCAAATGTTCCTCCTCTTCCTCCTCCTCCTCTTCCTCCCATTCTCCTTCTCCACACCACAAACCCCACTCCCTTCTAACACTAATGATGTTATCTAGTTGGGCAATTAAATGTCTGCAAGAAAACCACTTAGTTCAGAGAGCACCAAGGACCCCACAGTCGTCGTCGTCCTCCTACTCCTCCTCTGTCTGGAAATACCAGAAGTATTGTTTTAAGCTACTGAAATGTGAGAAATGTTATCTGTTTCACTTTGGGAATATGCAGGGACAACACTCTGAGAGACCCCATGAAGTTCATTCTAAAAGCAGAAAGCCCTGAAACTCTTCAGCCACAGTTCTTACTTAAGGACATATCTGAAACATTCCATTTCAGTTCAAACTTCACTGCATAATTGCAGCCTCTCAAAAGAAATATAACCTGTGCTGCCTTGTGCTTATGCAGATTACTCAATTTACATGATTTATTCCAGAAAAGGAAAATTTGGAGCCTCTTCCCCATCATCACCCCAAACAGAGCTTGCAATATATTGGCAAGAGTAGAGTATTTCACAGCTTATGAGGCCTGGGAACAACCTCCAGGCACAAGTATTTTTTTTTTCATAAATAGATTCTGAGTAACTAATATTTATGTATTTAAACATTTTTTTTCTTTTAAAAAAAAAGATTGAAACCTGGAGGGCAGCTTGCAAAATAATTCTAAAAGATTTAAAATGATAACAATTAGATGAGCTGTGCAAATCAACGTCAGCCTTCCAGACCGGCAACCGGATCAGAATTCACAGGTGGGATGGGATGGAAGGTTCTAGAACTTGGTTACTAAATACAATAGCGTGGAGCAGAAGAGTTAGGAGGCCTCACTCCCTTGACCAAGGGTTCCCCCACTAGTGATTACTTTTTTTGCCTCAGTTTCCTCCTGTTGAACCTGTGAGTTAGTTGCAAGCGGGGAAGAGGAAGGAACACTGTTGAAGTTGCCATACTTCGGATTTCAACTTCTCCCTCCTGTTTTGATGTCCAGGTCATCACACATACAATCACATTAGGGGAACGGGATGATGATTAATACCTAGATCCTATGTTATACTATGTTATACAACAGTGTCGTGTCCTTCATTATTTCCTGCTTTTTTTTTATGTGACTGGGTGTTTCGCTCCTCAGGTGATGCTTAAGAGCAAGGGTCTTCAAACTTGGCCCTTTTATGACTTGTGGACTTCAACTCCCAGAATGCCTCAGCCAGTGTGTCTGGCTGAGGAATTCTGGGAGTTGAAGTCCACAAGTCATAACAGGGCCAAGTTTGAAGACCCCTGTTTAAGAGCATCTCCCTTGGTTTACATAAGATCCAGAATTATCGGAAGGAGGGGGGAGGGAGGGAAGAAGGAAGGAAGGAAGGAAGGAAGGAAGGAAGGAAGGAAGGAAGGAAGGAATGAAGGAAGGAAGGAGAGAGGGAAGGAGAGGGAAGGAAGGAGATAGTGGAGAGGGAGGGAGGGAGGAAGGAAGGAAGGAAGGAAGGAAGGAAGGAAGGAGAGAGGGAAGGAGGGAGGGAGGGAAGGAAGGAAGGTAAGAAAGAAAGAAAGAAAGAAGGAAGGAAGGAAGGAAGGAAGGAAGGAAGGAAGGAAGGAGAGAGGGAAGGAG
>JARGCV010000516.1:0-260000 GCA_034064705.1 Bothrops alternatus | reverse complement strand
TATTACTGTCCCGGGTCATCTTGGAGACCGGCAGAAACTAAATAATGAAATAATAATAATAAAAAATATAGAACAGAACCATTTTGAATGTCTTCTTCTTGGGCTTTTTTTGCAACCTCATTTGAGCCCTTCTTTATAAGCTATGTTACTAATGAGCTCTTCTCCTGACTGTTTACGTCCAACAATTTTCTCGTATTCTCAGCCTCCTCGCAATCGTCCACAAATAGGCTGTTCCAATAGTAACCAGGTGACATTCTCTGCTCTTTAAAATAAAGTTAAAATATACACAAAGTCAAACAAGTAATAAACAACTCACAGTTCTGCACCAAAGATAATAAAGCCCATAATTCAAAGGCAAGACTACAATCCAAGAGGAATTCTACTCCATTCATAACTCATCTACCTCTAAGGCCTGCTGGAAAAGCTATGTTTTTATTGCCTTTCTATCAGCCAATAAGACCTACCTCCGTTTCAGAGGAATGTTGTTTCAAGGAAGGGGGAAAGCTATGAGATCCCTCAAGGTGACATTCCCTGAATAAAGAGATCTAAAGGGAATCTCTGCCACCTGATCTTATTAGAAAATATAAGCATTTGGGAAATAGCAGGGCGATAAGGGTGTAAGATTTCACAGGTAACTGAAAAATTTGAATTGCACACTGCTAAACAGTGTAACTCTCAGAGTAAATGTGTTGCATGTGAAAATCATGGCATATCTATTATCTATAACATGGTCTCTTCAGCCTTGAAAGACGGCGTTTAAGGGGTGAGTTGATCGAAGTGTATAAAATCATGCATGGGATAGAAAAGGTGGATAGAGAAAAATTCTTTTCTCTATCACACAATACCAGGACAAGGGGGCACGCCCTAAAGCTCATAGCTAAGAAAGTGAGGACAAATAAAGGGAAACATTTCTTCACCCAGAAGATCGTTGATTTATGGAATTCACTTCCAGAAGGGGTCGTGACAGCTGTCAGCCTTGACAGCTTCAAGGCAGGGTTAGATAGATTCATGGATGCCAAGTGTATCGGTGGTTATTAAAACGGATGTCCATGTGCCGCCTCTATGTTGGTTGAGGCAGGCAGGATTCCCTTGAGTACCATTTGTTGGGGGTCAAGGGAAAGGGAGGGTTTTGCCTTCTCTTTCTGCTCAAGATCCCCATGTACAATTGGTGGGCCACTGTGTGACACAGAATGCTGGACTCGATGGGGTTTGGCCTGATTCAGCATGGCTCTTCTTATGTTCTTATGTTCTAACCTGAGCCACCACAGGGTGGACCAAATGTAGCTTCTGAGTGCTCTTCAAGACTAGTACTAAGCAGAGTGTGTTGCCATAATCAAAACAAGAGATAACCAAGGCATGTGCCCCATCACTGGAGGCTTTTAAGAAGAGACTGGACAGCCATTTATCAGAAACAGTACAGGTCTTCTGTGAAAGCAGGGGTTTGGACTAGATGACCTCCAAGGTCCCTTCCAAATCTGTTACTATTATTGTTACTGAGTGTGATCAGTGCCTCCCAGTAGAAGAAAGAACTAACTAGCTGTCACGGCACATAACTCAGTTGCACAAAAGTCCTCCTTGCTACAGATGCATCTGTTTCTTACAGAAGAAGAGGAAGTCAAGAAGGATTCAGAATGGCGGAGAATAGCTCCACACAGATTAACTAGATTAACTGACTTTCTGGAGTCAGAAGATTCTTTAATGCAGTGGTTCTCAACCTTTCTCAGGTTGAGACCCCACTTGCCCCGCCCATGCGCGCTGTGACCCCGACCCTAAAGCAAAAAGGGTTTATAAAACCCAGATGAAGGCTTAGGACTAGGGGGACGGCGTGCATGCCCACAGAGAGGGTTCTGAGTGCCGCCTCTGGCACCCGTGCCATAGGTTCGCCACCACTGGCATAAAACAACTCAAAGAAGTAGTGCAAGATCAGAAGACATGCTCCACAGAATCGCCCAGGAGTCAGACAAGACTGAATGGATAACATCACTATCACCATCATCATCATCATCATCATCACCATCATCATGATGTTATCTGACAAAGTATTGGTTGATCATCTCCCTCATGTAGGCACACAATAGGAATGGGAAAAATTATAAAGCTCTCTGGCAGAAAATAGGGTAATGTTTTCAAACTATTTTCCAAAACACCAAAAGGCAAGACGAGAAAAGACAGATGGAAACTAACCAAGGAGAAAAGCAACCTAGAACTAAGGAGAAATTTCCTAATGGTGAGAGCTATTCACCCAATAGAATACATGCCTTCAGAGGTGGCGGGTGCTCCATCACTGGAGGCCTTCAACAAGAGACTGGACAACCATTTGTCTGGAATGGTATAGGGTCTCCTGCTGGAGCAGGGGTTGAACTAGAAGACTAGAAGTCTCTTCCAATTCTACTGTTCTACGTTCTATCCATCCAGAGGACTATAATACATAATATTTACTTCCAACATTCAGAGATTGTACAGAACAATACTATGCTTGAAAGCTTTTCCAAACCCTCTGAAAAAAAAAAACCAAGCAACACCAAGAAGATCATATTCCCCAATATGGGGATGGTGGGGAATATAAATAAAGGAATATTAATCCTTCCATTCCCTAACATCCAGTCAGAGCTGAAGAAGCTTCTTGGATGAGAAGCGAAACATCTTCAAAGAAAAAAAAAACAAGAAAGTTCAGGTGAAGTCCACCTTTGGAACAACCATGATCTGGATGACTTAGGATCTCCATAGACATTTAGTTATGCACGTTGGGATGAATACCCTTTGAATGGTGTGGGAGTATGAACGGATTTCAGTATTGTGGACTACAGCAACCATTTGTGCTTCAGTTTGAGATTCAGACAACACAGGTTCATCCCCAACAGCCTGAGTCTGTCTCCAACAGTGTAGGGACACAGGGCAGAAAACGTCCTGTAGCCAAAATGGCTCCACACACATTTGCACCACTCAGGCGACCTAAAGGACATAGTTAAACCCCCAAGTGGCCTCAACGACTCTCTAAAAGAATGCAAATGACCAGCTGTCTGCAACGAGTATAAATCCTTCCATTCCCCACCATCCCAGTCAGAGCGGAAGAAGCTTCTTGGATGAGAAGCGAAACATCTTCAAAGAAAAACATGAAAGTCCGGTTGCCTCGTGAAAAAGCTCCTTGGGGTTCACAAACGAGACGTCACGGACCACGTTATCCGAAGCCATCAGGGGTTTCCCAGTTGACAAAAGTCACCCTTTTTCCCCCCCCTGCTTCCCTGCGTTCACAGATAATGCCCCATATTTTTTTTTCCAGGCCATGCTCAAGGAGAAACTGTAGAATAGCAGCATTTTATTACCAGTTAGACTGCATGCTCGCTCGAGCCAAGAGCTGGCAGCACAAAAGACAAAGCATAAATCAATACAGAGGGGAAAGAAAAAAAAAGAACATTACAAATTGAAAAACAAACACCAGCACAATATTGAAAAAAAGATCAAATATACTAGTCAATGCAGAAATGAACTAAAAGGAAGGCACTATAAAAGACTTCCCTCTTCCAAGAGACTGAATAAATATATACATATATACATACATACACACACACACACACACACACACACACACACACACACACACACATATATAAAGCATCTGCTTAGCATGCAGACTGCCCAGGTTCGAATCCCGGAAGGGTGAGTTCTGACTGAAGAGAGTTAAGAAACTCGAAATGGCTATATCAGAAATCCCTTATTTCTTTGTCAACAATTTTAAACAACATATATATATCCAAACTGGCAGCTCACAACAAAAAAATACTACAATAATTTTAAAATTAACACATTCATACCACACACAAACTCAATCAATTCACATGCACTGATGGCGGGAGACTCTTAGGGCCGAGGGGCAGAGCGCAGCTCACATGCCCCAAGCCTGTCGGCATAGATGTGTCTTCAACCCTTTCCGGAAGGCTAGGAGGGAGGAAGCAGTACGAACCTCCGAGGGAAGCTGGTTCCAGAGGGCTGGGGCAGCAACAGAGAAGGCCCTTGTCCTAGGTCCCACCAGATGGCATTGTTTAACGGACAGGGACTCGTAGGAGGCCAACCCTGTGCGCCCTAACCAGTCGCTGGGATTCATGAGGCAGGAGACGGTCCTGCAAGTATCCTGGTCCGTTGCCATAAAGGGCTTTACAGGTCATAACGAACACTTTGAATTGTGTTCGGAGACCAATTGGTAGCCAGTGCAGCTCACGGAGAGCTGGAGTGATATGAGCATGTCTTGGGAGACCCAAGACAGCTCGCGCGGCCACATTCTGGACTACTTGCAGTCTCCAGACATTCTTCAAAGGTTGCCCCATGTAGAGAGCATTACAGTAGTCGAATGGTTTTCATATTCCAAGTACACAAGCAGGATTCTCATCCTATCTCTTTTACTGAGGGAAGTGGGAAAGCAGGTGCATTTATTTAATAGACAAAGTAATTGTTCTCTTAATTGTTCAGCTTCTAGTGGAGCCAGCCCTCATGTGAGTATGAGGTGAGTGAAGAGACATCTTCCCAACATCCTACTTTCATGCTCCAAAGTGAGACATGCTAAAGCTCTACACATCTCACTCACACACACACACACCAATACAATTCAGAGGTGGTTTATGGGATGTTCTTAATGTTAATAGACCACTAATTAAGTCTGAGCCAGCCATGTGCTGTAGCTGCCAAAAAAGCCAATGCACTTCTTGGTTGCCTCAACCCAGGGATAATTTCAAGATCATGTAAAGTGTTAGTACTGCTTTACACTGCATTAAAAAAAATGACTTCCTTGGAATGCTGCATCCAATTCTGATCACCATGACACAAAAAAAGATGTTTGAGACTCTAGAAAGAGTGTAGAGAAGACCAGTAAGATGATAAAAGGTCAGGAGGGTAAACCATATGATGAAAAAGTGGGAGAACTAGGTACATCTAGGCCAGGGCTAGGCAACCTTGGCTCTTTTATGACTCGTGGACTTCAACTCCCAGAATTCCTGAGCCAGTCATGCTGAGGGGAAAGAGAGAGGTTTCCAAGCTGAACCATGCTGGCTCAGGAATTCTGGGAGTTGAAGTCCATGGATCATAAAGTGGCCTAGGCCATGGGTAGGCAACCTTGGCTCTTTCATGACTCATGGACTTCAACTCCCAGAATTCCTGAGCCAGCCATGCTGAGGGGAAAGAGAGAGGTTTCCAAGCTTAGCCATGCTGGCACAGGAATTCTGGGAGTTGAAGTCCACGAGTCATAAAAGAGCCAAGGTTGCCTACCCCTGGTATAGAGAATATTTTTAGTAAATAATAAACATTTACCATAAATATAAATCTATGGAAGGCAACCAGCTTAGTAATGATCATATAATGACCTATAATCATTTAGAATGCGCCAGATTTACAGCTCTGCAGTGCAACCTGTTCCACATTTCTGCACATAATGTAATACAAATTCTAATATGGGACCTTCACATAATTGCCAACAGATTTCAGTTTAAAAGCAAAGTTGGGGTGAGTTTATTGGCTTACCGTCAGAATGATTTCCCCAAAGGTAGAGCAGATGTTTGGGCCTGAAACACAGAGATCTCCACTAGGAATAGTCTATTATTGCCAACTCAGTACATCTGGAAGATGCTGGATATGAAAAGATTACTCTTCAGTGAAAAAATAGGAATTGTGAGAACTTGGACAAGAGAAAGTTTCTTGCGAATAGAAGAGGCCCGCACCTTTCTTAATGGCCATCAAATTTCTCCTCCTTGGGAATCTTTATTTAGATCCATAACCTGTAGGTTGGCAATGGTGGTAAATATCTGTAGGATGAGGGTGAAGGATGAGGACACACTGATCTACAAAAAGCCTAGAGACCCCTCAGAATCCAAATTCATCGAACAGCCATCCAGAGATAACACCAACCCTCAAGTCCCTTTCCACACACACACACACCCAGCAGTTCACCTCCCAATGCCCTTGACCTGAAGTAACCTTCCCATCACAAGACCCATCCCCAGCCTCTCACTGACAACCCACTGATAAATCACACATTTCCAATGAGCCTGACATGAAGTAACCTCTCCATCACAAGACCCATTTATTTTTTTATTATTATTTAAATCGCATTTATATGCCGCCCCTCTCCGAAGACCCGGGGCGGCTCACAACAAAAAATACTACAATAATTTAAAAAAAAACACATTCATACCACACACAAACTCAATCAATTCACATGCACTGATGGCGGGACACTCTTAGGGCCGAGGGGCAGAACACAGCTCACATGCCCCAAGCCTGTCGGCATAGATGTGTCTTCAATCCTTTCCGGAAGGCTAGGAGGGAGGAAGCAGTATAAACCTCCGAGGGAAGCTTGTTCCAGAGGGCTGGGGCAGCAACAGAGAAGGCCCTTGCCCTAGGTCCTGCCAGACGGCATTGTTCAACGGACGGGACTCATAGGAGGCCAACCCTGTGCGCCCTAACCAGTCGCTGGAATTCATGAGGCAGGAGACGGTCCCCAGCCTCTCACTGATGACTCATCACAAGACCCTCACTTGACACACCCATACCTAAAGCCCTTATAAAAAGAAGAGTGACGACACAGACATCCCCTAAACCAGAGGTCACCAACCTTTCTTGGTTGGCAGACCGGAGGGAAAGGGAGGGGGACCGTGAGCATGCACATGACACAAATGGGGCAGGGCTAGCGCTTGCATGATACTCACCAGCCCTGCCCCATTCTTGTGCACAGTGCCCTGTTTCCGTGCCCCGAGGCACAGCGTCACCCCTTTTTCACGCACTAAGGCGTGGCAGCATCCCATTTTCACCCCCTGAGGTGCAAAGTGCCCCATTTTCATGCAGCGCAGTGGTGTGGCATCCCGTTTTTGTGGCAACATCCTGTTTTTGTGTCCCGTGGTGCCATGGTGGTCCGTTTTGTGCCCCGAGGTGCAGCAGCGTCCCGTTTTCACATCCTGAGGCACGGTGGCTACCCATTTTTGTACCACATGGTGCAGTGTCCTGTTTTTATGCCCCACAGCCATGGCACTAGCATGAGTGGGAAGCGCGTGCACGTACACATGTGTGCACTGGCCAGCCTGTCCTGCGGCCCGGTGGCCAGCACTACGTAGCCTGGTAATGAAATGTTTGGAAACCCACCCACAGGTTCGGAGAAGGAACCATCACCTTTATCCATAATCTGTAAAATTCTGGGCAATTTGAGAATGTTTCAGCAAATGAAGCCTATGTCCTCCCGTACAACGTCTTCCATTTCCTTGAGCAGAGGTCTGGGATAAAACCTCGGCTGACATTCTTCTCTGCTTAGATGCTTTTGTCATGATCAAATATGCTCTCTAGTAATGCAGTGCAGCTTTTAATGCCTGCCAAACACACACACACACACAAAATACTCTTAACCTCTCTTTGCCTTAGAGGAAACTCACACAACAAGCGTCTTGTAACAGCTTTTTGCCTCCAAGGCACAGCCGAGATTCAGAACACCTGCAAGAATATCCCACCCAACAGAAAGCTCTTGATCCCAGCAGCTAAATTCTTATGGGCTGATGAGCACAGAAGGCATTCAGGATAGAAATCAAAAGACAACAGACAACAATACTAAAAAAAAAAAACCTTCCTGGTGCATTTTTCATATTGCTTAAAATATTTTGAGGGGGGGAATTCAGAGTTTCAATGATCCTAATAGCAAGGTTTTGCTACCATAAAACAGGCTAGATTCTAAGCAGGAAGAAACATGGGTGTGGATAACAGATTAACCAAGTTGGAAGGGATCTTGGAGATCTTCTAGTCCAGCGGTCCCCAACCTTTTGGGCACTAGGGACTGGATCCATGGAGAGAGGTTTTTAAGTGTTGTTTCATGGGCTGCTTGCATCCCGTGGATGGGGCCTTTCTTGTTTGTGGTTTCTGGCATGCCACGGACTGGTGCCGATCCATGGACTGGATATTGGGGACCCCTGTTCTAGTTCAACCCCCTACTTAAGCAGGAAACCATTTTAGACAAATGGTTGTCCAGTATCTTTTTAAAGACCTCCAGTGATGGAGCACACACAACTTTTAGAGGCAAGTCATTCCACTGATTCATTGTTTTCACTGTCAGGAAATTTCTCCTTAGCTCTAGGTTGCTTCTCTCTTTGGTTAGTTTCCATCCATTGCTTCTTGTCCTGCTTTCAGGTGCTTTGGAGAACAGCTTGACTCCGTCTTCTTTGTGTCAGCCCCGGAGATATTGGAAGACAATTATATCACCCATATTTCTTTTTTTTCATAAAACTAGACATACCCATTGAAAGAAAGAAAGAAAGAAAGAAAGAAAGAAAGAAAGAAAAAGAAAGAAAGAAAGAAAGAAAGAAAGAAAGAAAGAAAGAAAGAAAGAAAGAGAGAGAGAGAGAGGGAGGGAGAGAGAAACCTAAAGAAATATTAGAGTATTGATGTTTTAACTGAACCGCTGGCAGTTTGCCAAATATTTCAACTCTCTATGTAATATATTAAAATAAAAGCAGGGGCAGGAGCGATTAAAAACCATGGAGGAGAAATAGGAAGAAAGCAACAAGGATAATATAGCAACAATAAACAGTTTATTGTTGAATGTAATTCTATCTCACCCTTGTCAGAAATTCTGAGGTTCTGAATTTTGTTCGGAGTTATTGTGATCCTCAGTGAAAAAGAATGACAAAAAGATCGTTTTGCACTCACATACTTTAACATTTATTCATCTCCGTTGGGGTTAAATGCAGATGACTCAGCGCCTGGGTGAGGTTTGAAAATTACTATTTCAGTACCAGCATATCCACTTTGAAAGTTAAGACCCAGAGTGTTAAATCAGCCAAGAAGACAATATAGATTCAGCTCAAGCAGGGCAGCTGCTTGAAAGATGTGTGATGTGTGTACGTGCATGTTTGCTTTTTAATTACATATGAATCAAACAATGAATGTGTATAGCATATGAAAGGGTTGAAAGTATCTAATGATCCAATTGCAAATTCTTTCTACAGAAGATGGTTACAATCTTTGGGCAAAAAGCTTTGAACGTTGTTTCTCTAGCTTTGAATCCTGTTTGTTCTAGCTGCAAAATCCACAGGATCAGAGAAGCACATTTGAACTGGGTTTTATGGGGACTATTCTGCAACCCTAGAACATAGAATAAGGGAGTTGCGGGGAGGACCTTGGAAGTCTTCTAGTCTAACCTCCTGCTCAAGCAGGAGACCTTACTCCATTTCAGACATATGCTGTTCAATCCCTTACTTAAAAGCCTCCAGTGATGGAGCATCCACAATTTCTGAAGGCAAGCCAAGCCACTGATTAATTGTCCCCACTGTCCGAAAATTGCTTCTGGAAAGAACCCTTTTGATAAAAATGTTTTGGACCAGAGTAGTTTTTTTTAAGTCACAGTTGTTTAGATATTAATGTAGAAGCATGGAAGACTAACAAACACTGAATGGATAATATCTTCCCTAATCCTAAACAATATGCCTTCCATATTTTTTTTTTAAATTCTTCAGTAGCCAGGACCAATAAAGTTTCCATTTAATCTAACTTCCTAAAACTTTCTCTTTCCATCTTATCTAAGAAGATAGTCTCTAGCAGGGGTAGGCAACCTTGACTCTTTTATGACTCATGGACTTCAACTCCCAGAATTCCTGAGCCAGCCATAAAAGAACCAAGGTTGCCTACCCCTGGTCTATAGGTATGGACAAACGCAGTTCTCCCATTCTTTGAGGTAAACACTTACTTCACTTCTCTGCCTTGCTGTCCCACTGAATCCTAAGGAACCATAGGACACTTGGAGACTTCTAGGTCAGTGGTCTTCAAACTTGGCCCTTTTATGACTTGTGGACTTCAACTCCCAGAATTCCTCACCCAGGTATGCTGGTTGAGGAATTCTGGGAGTTGAAGTCCACAAGTCATAAAAGGGCCAAGTCTGAAGACCCCTGGTCTAGGTCAATGGAGTGTAGTGCAAGATCAGAAGATGTGGAGAGAATCACCAAGAGTCAGACACAACTGAAGGATATCATCATCATCATTATCATCATCATCATCATCATCAACAACAACAACAACAACACAATATCAGTAGAAAACATCTCCAAATATCTCATGCTCTTCACATATGTGCCCAGAATGGTTGGAAGCCATAGAAATCCATGGGTATCCATTGAAACGGGGTTTCCAAAATTATCTAATGCAAAACCAGTCCAAAGGATCTTCTTAGTAATCCATGAGGATCATTAAGAAATCCGTATGTTCGTCATAAAATGGGTGCTGGTGTTTCACAACATCTACCTCAAGCCATAGAAGCTATAGCAAAAAGAACAAGTTTGGAAATACTCCGTTGAGTCAGGACTTCTTTTATCCTCTTGTTTGAACTCTCTGGTTATCTCACCGCCTCCAGACTATAAAATTTCTCCTCCTGGTGTGCCTGGAAAACTTTTACCACTATCTTGCAACTCCAACAGAGAGTCACTGTCTATTCCTTTAGGCAATATAATGGAATGTATTGATTGCTTCTATATTCTTCTGATTCACCTTGAATCAGCCTTCCTCCCTAAACTATTTTTCCCCCACTGTAGTACAATGACAAACGTTAAGGCGAGGCAGGTGGCCACAAACACACTAGAACAGACATGTCAAACACCAGGCCCGGGGGCCAGATGCGGCCCACGAAGTGGTTTCATGTGGCCCATGAAGCCATTCTGGAAACAGTGAGAGAACGGCCCCCTCTGCCTTGGCCCTGGCCCAGGCTGGCCAAGAGCCAATGTATAATTTTGTGGTGGCCATCTATGCTGAAACTCATTCAGTCTTAGCTCCACAAGACCGTCTGGAACCAGCGAGGAACTAGCCCCTGCTGCAGTGGTCCCACCCCCTGGGTGCATGCTGGGGAGGTGTCACTCTTGGTGAGGAATGAAGAAATGGACCACACCTTGGCGCTTGCCCCAGTCCCACCTCCTTCTGCCAGAGACCCTCAGATCTGTCCCACTCCTGCCCAGGCCCCCACAGGCATCCTTGACGCGAACGATGTAGAGCTGGCCACACTCACCCAGTAGGCCACACTGACTCCATCCACGCCCACCCAGTAGGCCACACCCACCTGACCCCCCCAAGGGCAACCGCAATGCTGATGCGGCCCTCAATGAAATTGAGTTTGACACCCCTGCGCCAGAACCTGGATCACATTCATTTCTTTTCACTGTTAAAGACAGATGACTTTCTTAAGTTAAATGCCGTTAATTTATTGTTGGGTTTGAACCAGCATGGACAATATTTTGAACTATTGAAACTAGTAGACGTGATTCGTATTGCGGAATACATAATCAAACTATCACTGCCACTTTGGATTAGAGACGTGGGCAAGTCTTTAAGCAACAGCTCTCACTGTTTGAGAAGATATAGAATTCTACTTATAAGCCTGATTATAGGCAGTCCTCAATTTGCAGTCATCTGTTTAGTGACTGTTCAAAGTTACAGTGGGCACTGAAAAAAAAGTGACTTCTGGTGGTTTTTCCACATCTCTCCACGGTCATGTGATCAAAGTTTGGCATGCATTTATGACAGTTGGATTATCTTGGGTGCATGGGATCCCCTTCTGAGGGCAAAGTAAATGGAGAAGCCATATTCACTTAAGAACCGTGTCACTAACTTAACAATCGCAGTGATTCACTTAACTGCTATGGCAAGAAAGCTTATAAAAAGGGGCACAACTCAACAACAGTCAACACTGGTGGAAAAACAATATATAAACGAAGCAAAAAAAAGGAATGGATTGTAAATTTGACAATGGCAGCTAGATGAGTGATGGTTAAATATTGGAGACGGACTTGGGGTTATTCAAAGAAATGAATGGTATAATGAAATATGGGACATGCCAATACATGATAAAATTAACAACAGAAATTAAATTTTAAAAAAGGGATGGTTCAAGTAAATAAGTATAATGAAATATGGGAGGATTTTATAAAAGCAGTCTTGGTGGAAGGCAAAGGGAATAAGCCTGCTCAAGAGTATATGCTGTTTTGGAGGGGATAAAGGGCACAATTGAAATATATTGTATATTGTTAGTTGTTATATGAGAAGAAATCTAGGTAATAAAAATGGTCTCCGGGGGAGGGGGGAAGTGCTCTGTAGTATTTGTATTTTTTAATATTGTTTTTTATTTAGATTTATATGTGTTATGTTTGTATATTTGTATTTGAATAAAAAGAAATAAATATATATAAAAAAGAAATTTGCTGCTCAATTGAGCTTGTAAGGTGAGGACTACCTGTTATTAATTTTGAACAATACGGGTGGAACATCCACGTTAAGGGGAAAAAAAGGTTTAATTATCCCAAAGAATCATCACAAATAACAATAATGGTTGACTTACTTATCCCAACTTATATTTGCCAACCCAAACCGATAAGTCAAGATTCCTTATCCAGCTTCTGACAGATATACAGGTTTAAATATAACAGTGATTTGTGATTTCCAATTTTAAAAGTGAGATTATTTTTGGACATTTCTATATGAAGGCATGTCCCATCCTAAGTCAAGAACTAAACTACCTGTATTAATTTTGGACAATGGGTGGGGTGGGGAGAACGTCCATTTTAAGGAAAAAAAAGTTTAATTATCCCAAAGAATCACCACAAATAACAATAATGGTTGACTTAGTTATCCTAACTTACATTCACATAGCTTGTGACATGAAGGAGAGATTGTCACATAGCAACTGAAATTCTATTAATTCTGATGAGGTTAATGCGTCTTCCTTTCCTACTTTCTCTCTTTCAGTCTCTTTCTTTAACAGTCTTTTTTTCCATTTATATGATTGGATGTATTTCCTTCCGATGCCAAAATAAGGGAAAGACCAGTCACAGAGGCCTAATTCAAGAAACGCGCTGGGATGAATCACTGGCTAAGCTTATTTTAGCACATGATTACTTTGAACTTGGAAGGCAATTGTCAGTGATTTGTTGTCCTATATCTTTCTGGTCCCATTCCTAACATCATATAGAATATGCAAAGCCATTGTAAGTCACTGAAAGGAGAGCCCTTGGTTGCATAAACAGAGGGATAGAGACAAAATCACGAGAAATATTAGTACTGCTTTATAAAAACTTAGTAAGACCACACCTGGAATACTGCATCCAGTTTTGGTTACCACATTATACACACACACACACACACACACACACACACACACACACACACACACCAGCCTGAAGATGACAAATGGGACTTCATCAAAACGTCGCCAAGACACTTCAAATTTTACGCGGGAGAAAACCCGAATTACCAGAGACCTACATATACATATACATATACATATACATATACATATACATATACATATACATATACACCCAAACAGAACACTCCCCCATCCAATCAGAGCACAGCCAACCCCCCATCCAATCAAAGCACAGCCAAGCCCCTAACCAATCAGAACACACCTCCACCCAATCAGAACACAGCTGAGCTCCCAGCCAATCAGTTCAAACCCCCACTGGCAGTTAAAAGGAAGAAACAGCTAAAATCTCACATTGCTCCTAGAAGCAGAAGCCGAAAGCACCAGCCTGAATATGACGAATGAGACTTCGTCGAAACGTCGCCAAGACACTTCAAATTCTACGTGGGAGAAAACCCGAAGAACCAAAGACCTACATACAAACACCAATTGGTATGGCTACTCTAGAGGAAAGAAGGACTACAGGTGACATGACAACAGTGTGCCAGAATTTGAGGGGTTGCCCATGGGGGGAGTGATGGTCAACCTGTTCTCCAAAGCATCTGAAGGCAGAGCACAAAGCAACGGATAGAAACTAATCAAGGATAGAACCAATCTAGAACTAAGAAGACATTTCCTAACAGTGAGAACAACAAACCAATGGAAGAGCTTCCCTTCTGAAGTTATGGGTCCTCCATCACTGGAAGCTTTCAAAAGAAGTCTGGACAACCATTTGTCTTAAGTGGTATATGGTCTCCTGTTTGAGCAGGGGGTTGGATTAGAAGACCTCCAAGGTCCCTTCCAACTCTATATTCTGCATTAAGCAGAATAACAAATCTAAAACTCCATCCAGGCTGTCTTAAGGCTGTCTTCAGGGGTGTGATTCAGCCAGTTCGCACCTGTTCGGCAGAATCAGTAGCTGTTGCCCAGGCCCAGAATGGACTTCCAGAAACAGCATCCACACAGAAAACCGGTTGTTCACATCTTTGAATCCCACCACTGGGTGTTTTCCATAGAATTGCTTCTGCATGGAAGAATTGAAGGGCAGGTAAAATACGCAGAATGTCCCATACGCAGAATGTTCCTGCATGTAGAAGATGACCAGGCTGAGCCCAAAAGGGGGGGGTGAAATTCATCATCAGTCTCAAGTCCTTTCATGCCCACAAGATATCTAAGTCCAGCTCACGTTGTGACTCTTATCTACCACCAACTTGCTTTGACAGTTCAAATAAGCCTCTCGTCATTTGAACCACATTGCTTCCTGATTTATTGTGCCTGACAGTTCACCAGATAGGTCTCCACAATCAAAGTGGTGGGCTATATTTTACTTCCTTGCCCTCTCCATTGTGTTTGGCACACAGCACTCATAAGCATGTTTCATGCCAACCGTACAGGCTGGTTTCAAATTAAAGTTATTTATTTGCTGGGGAGGAAAGCTATGGCAAATCTAGACAGTGTACTAAAAAGCAGAGATATCACCCTGCCAACAAAAGTGTGTATAGTCAAGGCCATGGTTTTCCCAGTTGCAATGTAAGGCTGTGAAAGTTGGACCATAAGAAAGGCTGAGCGCCAAAGAATTGAGGCCTTTGAACTTTGGTGCTGGAGAAGACTCCTGCGAGTCCCTTGGACTGCAAGGCGATCAAACCGGTCGGTCCTGGAGGAGATCAACCCTGACTGCTCTTTAGATGGCCAGATCCTGAAGTTGAAACTCAAATACTTTGGCCACCTAATGAGAAGGAAGGACTCACTGGAGAAGAACCTGATGCTGGGAAAGATTGAGAGCAATAGAAGAAGGGGACGACAGAGAAGGAGGTGGCTGGATGGAGTCACTGAAGCAGTAGGCATGAGCTTAAATGGACTCCAGAAGATGGTAGAGGACAGGAAGGCCTGGAGGAACGTTGTCCATGGGGTTGCGATGGGTTGGACACAACTTCGCAACTACCAACAACAACAAATTTGCTGGTTTTTCCTCTGACATGTTCAGGGAGCTAGCAGAATTTCAACCAATTGCTACTACAGGACTCTGTCTCTGATTTTTCTGATGGTTTAGGTCTCTGAATTTCTCTCTCTCTCTCTCTCTCTCTCTCTCTCTCTCTCTCTCTCTCTCTCTCTCTCTCTCTCTCTCTCTCTCTCTCTCTCTCTCTCTCTCTCTCTCTCTCTCTCTCTCTCTCTCTCTCTCTCTCTCTCTCTCTCTCTCTCTCTAAAACAGAGCAAAAAAATTCCCTTTTCATAGAGAGCAATGAGAATCTTGTCCCTAACTCTTTTTGTAGCCGGCTTCTTTTCAAATACTTTTTTCTTTAATTTTATTTTTGTCTTGCCTCTGGCTGCAAATGGAAAAAAAAAAGCAAAGAAATGTGTTGGCAAGACTGTTGTAGAGAAGAAAGTTGGATGTCTCCTATGAATGATGATCCAAATCAAGTAAAAGTCAATCACCTACTAGATGCATCCCCTACCATTTTCAGCTTACTCTTAAATCTTCTTAGCAGGCTCTGTAATTTGCAGTCCTGCAAAGGAGCTTAGCTCAGCAGAAGCTTTTAACCCTCCGATTTAGCTGCTTGCCCAGGACTGGAAAAAAATAATAATAATCTAGCTGTGAATTCCACAGGAATACCTCAAGGCACGTCTATTCCTTTGCATTGTTCTTGCATTAGTGACACTGATTGGTAGCATGGAATTAATACCTCTGGCTCTGGGCTAAGGCCAAGCTATTTCCTCTTGCATTAGCAGTTTTCCTCCCCCCCCCCTCTCTCTCTTTCCTCTGGAATGTAGATCCATTCTTTGTCCTGCCAACCAAGAAGGACTTGCAGATCTGCTAGGACATTTCTGCATCCGGCAGAAAGAATCTGAGCCAAGATTCCAATTCACGCGGAGTGCTTGGTGCTGAGGGAAGTCAGAGCCCCAGAGAAAGAAATATTAAAAGGGCAGAGAAATATATTTCCTCAAAAGGATTTTTTAAAAGCAGAAACCAACCCTGCCCCCAAGTCTCTCTGTCCCAAGCAAGAGCCAGCCCTATACAAATGCAAATGTAAAACCATCAGAAAGCTGGAGCCAGAAAACTCAAGAAGACAAAGACCTAAAATCTGCATACCTCACCCAAACTCTAAGAGTCATTATTACCCCGAGCCTCAGGGAAGCAGGATATGACTTTTGGGACATGATAGGATTAAATCACAGATACCAAGGCCTAGAAAAGCACACTCAGACTCAGTTCCAAGTTCATGTCACAGGAACAGGGAACTATTCCAAACAAAAGGCTTTCAGAGGGCATAAAAACCTACTCCACATGTGCTCAGCACTTGATTTCTCTCCTCCTTCCTACCAGAACCATCTTTCAGTATAGCTCTTCAATAAACTGCAACCATCTTCCCAAAGCAGTCGCCATGTTGTTTATTTATCCCAGGCTTGGATGAACCAGGATGAAGACTTTACTTCCAACAGTGCCTTCTGAGCTTGGTTGTTTTCTTGCAGAAGTTGCATTACTCAAACCAGCATAGGAAGACCCCCCTCCCCAGATTAAAATATTCTTTATTCTTTAGTCTCTGCTACAGAAATGATGGGTAGGAACTATTTACTAATGCTTCCCTTTCTTAATAGTTAGGTGCTCACAGTGTTGTTCCCTTCTCTGTTAAGAAGTCCCTGGTAAGATTTAAAACAAAAAAACAAAAAAACCTTATGCCGGAAAACAATGGCACCATACTGTGCCTGTTGTTTCAAGCTCACAGCTTTTTTTTTTAAAGGGAGTTCCATATCAGCACATTATCTTTACCATATGCCTTTTGTGTGGATGCTAACTTAATTTATTTCTCTTAACAAAAAACCATGAATAGGCTGTAAATAGGTTTCACAGTCATGTTGGAATATCATAGAACAGACTAACAGAGTTGGAGGTCTTCCAGTCCAGCCCCTTGCTCAAACAGCAGACCTATACCACTCTAGGCAAATGGCTGTCCAATCTCTTCTTAAAAACCTCCAGTGGTGGAGCACCCACAACTTCTGGAGGCAAGCCATTCCACTGGTTAATTGTTCCAACTGTCAGGAAATTTCTGACAGCATGATGGCAGTATTCCAGTATTTGACGGGCTGCCACAAAGAACAGGATGGTCAAACTATTCTCCAACGCACCAGAAGGCAAGACAATCTGGGTCCTCATTTTTACCCATCTGGGAAGGATGGAAGGCTGAGTCAACCTTGAGCCCCATAAGGACTGAACTGCTGGCTGTGGGCAGAGTTAGCCTGCAATACTGCATTCTAACCATTGTTTCACCATGGCTCTTATAGAGCAATAGCACTTAGACTTATATACCACTCCACAGTGCTTTACAGCCCTCTCTAAGTGGTTTATAGAGTCAGCCTATTCCCCCAACAATCTGAGTCCTCATTTTATCAACCTCAGAAGGACGGAAGGCTGAGTCAACCTTGAGCTGGTGAGAATCGAACTGCCGAACTGCTGGCAGCTGGCAGTCGGCAGATATAGCCTGCATTACTGCTTTGTAACCACTGTGCTACCACGGGATACCATGTAGTGTCCCAGGATCACATGATTGCCATTTGTGACCTTGACAGGGGACTTCTGATATGCAATGTCAGTGGAATGATATAGGGTTACTCGCTTGAGCAAGTGACTGGACTAGAAGACCTCCAGAGGTCTCTTCCAACTCTGTTATTTTGTTATTTTATATCCCAAAGTCAGTGTGATTTATGTTCTAATGCCCATTCTTCATTTTAAGTTCCCTGGAGTGGGTAAGTCAATAGGGGGGGGAAAACCTGTCACTTTTGGACATCCACAATTCCTTTAAAAATGTGTCCTCCTCTCCTTGTATTAACTAGCAAAGTCAACTGGCTACTCAGCTTTATCTGAAAATGAACATTTGAAACATAAAGAGTTTTTCACAAAGTATTATTATTATTTTCTTTTTGCAACCCTACACATCTCTTAATTCGGGGTAGAGTTGGGGCAACGGGATGGTGGAGATGAGCATTTACTGGCTGGATGCCCTTCCTGATGCCTATGCAGGGTTTTCAGCAAGATATTTTTTTTCTTTGTGCCCTGTTAGAGAAACATCTGTCACTGCCTAGTACTGAACCCTCAACCTTCCGAGTGGGAGGTGAGCATCTTCGCCATTAGGCCCCTGTTCTGCTCATTTTCACAAAGTATAAATGCCTATAAAAACTTTTCCAGAGGATCAAAATAACTTTTATTATGAGAAACATGGGGGCCCCCCAAATTGACTAGCTCAAATGGGATGCTTCAATTATTAATTATGGCATTATTTCATTTTCCCTTTCCGTGCTACAGCTCTACAATAGTGGTATGAAAATAATAACTATTTCATATGAGTTTAATTACCATTACAAATATTCATTAAAATATCATTCCAATGTTTTGTATTAAAAGGGCAATATTTCAGTTTTGTATCAGGAGTTCAGTGCGACATCCCTTGAATGAATTTGAATGTTTAGAACTACCACTAAATGAAAATGAAATTAAAAAAAATCAGAGAGACCCCAAAGGAACACAGAAATAAATTTATTAACTGGATCTTTCCATCTTGCTAAGTCATTTTTTTAAAAAAACTGTAATATGCCTGTTAGATTGCAACGAGGACAACATGGTAAGCTGTAATAGTTAGGATTTATGCTAAGCCATAATAGCTAGGATTTACACAGCATGCTAAACCAGAACCACGGAAATCACATTAGGGCTTGGTGCGATACACGAAACTCTAAATCAGCCATCATACGCCATGCAAATTGGAAAACTATGTTCTTATTTCATTGCGTTCACTGAGATGCTCATCTAATGATGTGCTTTCACACTCTGCAAGATTTGCTTATCAACATCCACACATAACATTCCAATCTGCAAGAAAAAATGACACCAGGACGGAGAGGGAAAAATAATGAGCCGATGCAAATTTGACACCCAAGAGGACAAAAGAAAAAAGAAAAGAAAAGAAAAAAAGAAACATTTTCTTCAGTGAGAGCAATTCTGAGGGTGAGGAAAGAGAAACGGAAAGGAAACAAGGCAGCACCATTGAATAGTACTTTTGGGCTTTCAATGTAATTGGAGAATGTTTAGAGTTTTCTGGAACATCCTTTTACAGTAGAGTAACTGATTGGATAATATACTCCAGTTTACACCGCTGAGGTTGCAACAGAAGTCAACTCAGTGGCCGTGACTACTTAGAGTTGGTTGAGTTTCCACTGGAGATAAATAAGCCAAAATAGTGAAGACAGAAGCCTTCTTTTTAAAAATAATAACAATAATAATAATCCAATTGGGATCTACATCCTAGGTTGTACAGATTGCATTCACTTGAGCCCTTCAGCACACCAAAATTCTCAAGACTTTTCATAATGGAAATATGAACAACAACAACTACTGTAATGCTCTCTACATGGGGCAACCTTTGAAGAATGTCCGGAGACTGCAGGTAGTCCAGAATGCGGCCGCGCAAGCTGTCTTGGGTCTCCCAAGACATGCTCATGTCACTCCAGCCCTCCGTGAGCTGCACTGGCTACCAATTGGTCTTCGAACACAATTCAAAGTGTTGGTTATGACCTATAAAGCCCTTTATGGCAATGGACCAGGATACTTGCGGGACCGTCTCCTGCCCCATAAATCCCAGCGACCGGTTAGGGCACATAGGGTTGGCCTCCTATGGGTCCCGTATGTTAGACAATGTCGTCTGGCGGGGCCTAGGGCAAGGGCCTTCTCTGTTGCTGCCCCAGCCCTCTGGAACCAACTTCCCTCAGAGGTTCATACTGCTCCCTCCCTCCTAGCTTTCCGGAAAGTGCTGAAGACACATCTATGCCAACAGGCTTGGGGCGTATGAGCTGTGCTCTGCCCCTGGGCCCTAGGAAGGTCCCTCCATCAGCGACTGTGAGCTGATTGTGTTTGTGTGTGGTATGAGTGTGGTTAATTTTAAAATTGTTGTTGTATCCTGTTGTGAGCTGCCCTGGGTCTTCGGAGAAGGGCGGCATATAAATGTGAATATTAAATTAAACTAAATTAAATTAAACACAGAACAAATTTTCCACAAGGCACCTGGACTTTCTGGTTTTTCCTTTGAAGACGTTTCGCTTCTCATCCATGAAGCTTCTTCAGCTGTGACTGGATGGTGGGGAATGGAAGGATTTATACTCCTTGCAGACCGCTGGTCCTTTGCCTTCCTTTTAGAGAGTGGTTGAGGCCACCTGCAAGTATATCTGTCTCCTCAGGGTCACCTGAGTGGTGCAAATGGGCGTGGAGCCTTCTTGGAGCTATTGAAAGGAGTGTGTTGTAGACTGGAGATAGATGGTGTCGTATCCCTCCCTCTCTGTTGAGAGAGGGCTGTTCAGTGTTGACATAGATGTCCTCTTCAAAGGAAAACAAGAAAGTTCAGTTGCCTCGTGAAAAAGCATCTTTGGGGCCACCATGACTTGGATGACTGAGAATCGCCATAGACAAAACAGAATGAAGGTGACAACCTTGATGGTTGACTCGACTACTGTAATGCTCTCTATATGGGGCAACCTTTGAAGAATGTCCGGAGACTGCAGGTGGTTCAGAATGCGGCCGCGCGAGCCGTCTTGGGTCTCCCAAGACATGCTCATGTCACTCCAGCCCTCCGTGAGCTGCACTGGCTGCCAATTGGTCTCCGAACACAATTCAAAGTGTTGGTTATGACCTATAAAGCCCTATATGGCAATGGGCCAGGATACTTGCAGGACCGTCTTCTGCCCCATGAATCCCAGCAACTGGTTAGGGCACACAGGGTTGGCCTCCTACGAGTCCCGTCTGTTGGACAATGCCGTTTGGCGGGACCTAGGGCTAGGGCCTTCTCTGTTGCTGCCCCAGACCTCTGGAATCAACTTCCCTCAGCGGTTCGTACTGCTCCTTCCCTCCTAGCTTTCCGAAAACTTTTAAAAACATATCTATGCAGACAGGCTTGGGGCGTGTGAGCTGTGCTCTGCCCCTGGGCCTTTGATTGGGACTGTATGTTGTATGAGTGGGTATAGTTTTATTGTTTTTTATATTGTATATTATTATTTTAACTAATTTATATTTTGTACTTGTATTATTTGCTGTGAGCCGCCCTGAGTATGAGGAGAAGGGCGGCATATAAGTCAAAATAAAGTAAATTAAAGAAACTTAATAGAAGCAACAACCAAACACTTGAGTAAGACTCTAATCTCACAAAATATGTGTAGAAGAAGTTTCTACTGCTTTAACTTGGGATAATAATGTCAGGGATTTTAATACTGTCACGGACCAGCATTAACAAATAAGAAATGTTAAGAAGCTTCGAACGGACACGAAATGAAGTCTCATAATTTGAGGACTACTGGATGCTCTTTCCCCCACCCTGAAGAAGGCATAAAAGTGACACAATTCGGAAGGCAGTGCACATGGAACCCCTGAAGAATCGCCACACAACGTTGTGCCAGTACTTGCCAGTTGTTCTGCAGGCATTTCATGTCTTGTAGGCCCAAAGCTGTTTTTAAAAGGCGATGGGATATCTAAATCAAGACCATATAAAGACTGCAAAAAAAAAAAAAAAAGAACGTCCACATTGTTCAGTTTAGAGACTAGGCACACAGGCCCATGCGGAGAGGATGCACAGTTTTTTTTTTTTTTCACTTACAAAGATTTCATGCTGCAGAGTTCAAATGCCAGACATCACAGCACTATTTCGAGCCAACATGACTGTGATTTCACCGTTTCTCCATCTGGTTTCCCCACCCACCCCCCAGTTCAGAAATAGGTCCATCCAGTATTTGAACAGGTGAAAAGATAGCCTATTAACTGTGACCTTTGCAATCTGCTTAACTAAACATTAAGTGGTATCAAAATATGTACTCCTACCAGGAGGTTATTGTACCTATCAAGATCTGGTCTTTCTTTGCTATTTTTAATTTTCCGTAACCAGGAAACCACACATTTGAGATACACAACAGGTTTTTTTTTTTTCCCCTCTCCTGAACTGGAAGACAAGACTTGGGAAGGGGCTGGCTTGCTTCGTGGAGATAAGGTAGCTGAAGAGGCTGTTTCTGCAGTTTTAAGCACCTCACCTTGGCACAGAGGGCAGAAATGTTGGAAAACATTTCAAGCAGTGTGACAGATGAAGGAGGTCTGGGATTCCTATAATGTACTGAGAGGAAGGGTGAAGAGCAGAGAAAGACAAAGGTCTATCAAGGGTAGTATCTTCTGATCAGGTTCAAAAGAAAGAACAGTCCTTATAAGTACTAAAAAAAAAAAGGTTCTGCAGAAATAAGTATTTGGTCAGCTTCAATTTTTCATACTGAATCTCGCCATTAACATTTTGAAAATACTAATCGACCTAAAACTTTGGTGAAAGTGTGAACTTCCTGGAAATGATTAAGTTGTCTGTCTGTCTGTCTGTCTGTCTGTCTGTCTATCTATCTATCTTTCCTCCAAGGGCCAGAAAGGGAGAAGGGGAGAGAAGGGGGAAGAGAAGGAGAGGGAGAGAGGGGGAGAGGGAGAGAGCAAGAGAGGAAGAGGGAAAGAGGGAGAGGGAGAGGGAGAAGGAGAAGGAGAAGGAGAGGGAGAGAGCAAAAGGGAGAGAGAGAGAGAGGAAGAGGGAGAGGGAGGGGAGAGAGGGAGAGAGGGAGAGAGGGAGAGGAAGAGAAGGAGAGAAAGGGAGGTAGAGGGAGAAGGGGAGAGGGGGAGAGGGAGAGAGAGCAAGAGAGGAAGAGGGAGAGAGGGAGATAGAGAGAGAAGGAGAGAGAGCCAGAGCCACAGAGAGAGAGAGAGAGAGAGAGAGAGAGAGAGAGAGAGAGAGAGAGAGAGAGAGAGAGAGAGAGAGAGAGAGAGAGAGAGAGAGAGAGAGAGCTGACATACAAGAGCACAGCATCAACACTTTGCCTATCAAAATTCTCTTTGTTTTTTTTTTAAGAACATAAAAAAATATTATGCAAACCTTAACAGGAAATGAACACCCCGGTGATACCAAAATGATAAAATGTGAGTCAGAACTCAAGCCTCACCCATCTGGCCTTGGGTTGTCAAATTCCATGCAGGCTTCCAAGCAGTGGAGTGCTGCATTGCAATGTTGTACTGTATATTTTATCTACTCTGCCTTGTCTTTAATATTTACTGACTTATTACTTTAAAATGTTTCAAATTGTGGTTACAAGTCGAACAAGAGATGCTTAATTTAGTCAGTGGGACATGCTGAGAACAAAGAGAGTGGAGGACAGAAAAAACCCATCAACATAATGAACAAAATCATGTCTTCCATGCAGAGACTCCCACACAGATTCACATTTTTTTAAAAAAAAAATCACCAAGGAAAATGAAGAATTGTACAGTTATCAGATCCTTCTCATTTTCCAAGTTATATGTTCCGTATATTGTTTTGGTTTCTTCTGAGAATGAGATGCATTGTTATCCCCTTTTTAAAAAATGGGGAGAAAAAAGGGAAGGGAAGGGAAGGGAAGGGAAAGGAGGAAGGAAGGAAGGAAGGAAGGAAGGAAGGAAGGAAGGAAGGAAGGAAGGAAGGAAGGAAGGAAGGAAGGAAGGAAGGAAGGAGGGAAGGAGGGAAGGAAGGAAGGAAGGAAATTCATATGTTTCTATCATTGATTGTCAAAAATATTTTTGAAGAACTTGTAGTAGAAACAATGTCAAATAATATTTGACTGTGCTACAGTTCTTCTTTGTAGAAAAATCTTATTCTGAAAACTGAAGGTTTGCTTGGATTCTTCTACAAAGAAGAACTGTAGCACAGTGAAATAATATTTGACATTGTTTCTACTACAAGTTCTTCAAACATATTCATTGACAATCAATGGTAGAAGCATATTAATTTATTTCCTTCCTTCCTTCCTTCCTTCCTTCCTTCCTTCCTTCCTTCCTTCCTTCCTTCCTTCCTTCCTTCCTTCCTTCCTTCCTTCCTTCTCTTTGAGGTTGTATTGTTACTTGTTGGGTCATCATTATGTATTTTGTATTCCTTTTTTTTTGCAACTTGGTGGATTTGTCTTTTTTGATTGATTGGTTTTAGGCATATTCCATCAAGAGTCATATTGTTGGAATTGGGGACCTTGTAAGTCATAAAAGTAAATATATTTGCTAAGGGTTTTTTTGCATTTATTTAATTTAATCATCTGTTATAATTGAGAATACATATCATAACTTGCTTTGCATTTGTGCTTTTGAGTCATTGGTGCCTAAAGGTAGGTGAAGTTTTTCAAATTAGTCACCGGAAGATTGAATTGTCCACTTCCAGCTGTGTTTTTTTTCCCTCTCCTTTTATATTGTGTTAATATAAAGTTTGGTACATGTTATTTTAATTCAGTGATATTTTATTTATTCATATCTCACCTTTATTATTTTTGCAAATAACTCGAAGAGGTGAACATGTCCAATGCACCTTCCTTCACCTATTTCCCCATATCAAAAACCCTGGGATTGGCTCAAGGTTACCCACCTGCTTTCTTTATTTAATGCAATTCTTAACATTCTATTATATTTTTTATCTTAGAGTGATTGCAGGTAAAGGAGAGAAAAGAAAAGATTTGCCAAGTTCTTATCAGCAGCTGTTGCTTTAAAGGGGCTTAGGGGTGCCTTAATCCTGGAAGGAAGTCACAGGAAGTCCTTTTGGTGTTTTAACTACATTTTTGCCTTATTTTGTCTATATCGGTTTGCTTTGTTATATAGCATTCTCTTTTATTTTATTTAGTTCTTATACATGTACATTTACATTTAAAATGGCAAGTATAAACAGTAGGTTTTATTGCTCTTACTGTATTTGAGTTTGATTTGAGGGTGTTTTGGAGATGTACAGGAGCTACCTTACTGGCCATTGATTGTAAGGAAAGTTTTTCCATTTCCTTTATAAAAAATATTTATATATTTTATGATATAGGGCAGCGGTTCTCAACCTTTTTCAGGCTGAGACCCCACCTGCGCCACCCATGCGCGGCGCGACCCCGACCTGCGGCACGCATGCGCGGTGCAACAGCCCGAACCGCGCATGCATGCCACAATGGCCTGAACCGCGCATGCGCGGCGCGTGCGCGATGGCCCAACCCGTGCATGCACGGTGTGCGTGTGACGACCCGAACCACGCATGCACGGGGCGACGGGCCTAACCGCGCATGCGTGGGGCGCGCGCGACAGCTAAGGGAAAAATAGGGAAAAATATGGGGAAAAAATGGTGGACTGCTGTGTTTGGCGACCCCCGTGAAATGGTTGTTCGACCCCAAATGGGGTCGCGACCCACAGGTTGAGAACTGCTGATATAGGGTCTGCTAGAGGACCTGAGATTGAGGAAGATACATAGTAGCCATAGGGATGAGAAGGGAAGTTTTACTCTCTATATAACCATAGAGTTATAGATGTATATTTTTTTCACCCTTCTTTCCTTATTTTGTTCAGAGAGGCAAGTATAGATTTGTGGCAGTTGTCCTCTCAAGTATGACAAACATATATCATCAGAAATGTTTACAACCATTAATGAATGTCCTTACTTGATACAATCAGCTTTCCAAGTACTAAAGCTTTCCCTTGCAACTTTGCTAACCCATAGTTGCTATTTGGCAAAGGGTGGTTATGAGAACTCAGAGGAGGAAGAGGAGCCTGGAGTGACATCAGAGTCAGAGGAAGGCTCTGAGGAGCTCCAAGACTTACAGTCTGATGGCCCCTCTACTCGCACTCGGGCTGAGACACAACTGTGCTGGGCGCCTGAGTTGGACAGTGATGAATCACAGCTGGGAGATATCCAGGATGCAAGAGAAGCGAGTAGGACAGAAGAATGCAATGGGGCGGCTCCAAAGGCGAAGGAGAAGGCATTAGGAAGCCACACCTTGGCTGCATAATAAAAGGGAAGGTGTGGGAGGTGCTGGTGGCCGAAGGCAACTGTTTGTGTTGAGGATCAAGTTTCTGTGAAATTTGTATGTTTGCCTTGGACATGGACTCAGGTCTGTGAATAATAAAAGGGTATTGTTTTTTCCCTGTGGCTCCAGTCTGCTTGTTGGAAGAGGGGTTTCTCCTTGTGAGCTTAACGAGGACTCTCGTAGGCTTGGACAGAACAGGTTAGAATATTGTAATACGGTGATTCCCAAGCTGTGTTTAGATGTTACCTCTTCAGTGTGCAAAGGGCAGTGTGGGGATCACGTCCTCCACCATCCACACACTGAGAAGCAGAGAGAAGAGCTTTCTATATCATTTGAAGGTCTCTCTTACCTAGGGGGGATTCTTACTGAGCCCATTTTTATATCAGAAAGAGAACGTTTGTTCATTTAGATTGATGAGTCTTGCAAGTAGTGAAACTCCATTCATACAATCATAAACATGCTTGAAAAAAACAAGATCTTCTGAGTTGAGAGGGGGGTCCTTGATGTTCTTTGAGCTTGGTAGTTTTCATGAAGACATTTCATTACCAAACTAGGAAACATCATCAATTCTATTTTTTTTTTCAATCTTTTTTTATTGAAAACATCATCAATTCTAGAAGGGAGAGGGTTGCTCTCTGTTTATATACCAATGGCTTGCTCTACCAGCGTTGGTGGCAGTGCTGGTTCCTTCATCAGGCCATTGTTTATTGAGTTGGCAGTTCCTTGTTTGGAATATCAGTTGGGCTATCAATCATGTGGGGACCTTGATACTCTCAGAGCTTGGTGTTTTCTTGCACATGTTTCATTACCAAACAAGGTAACATCATCAGTGCTAGAAAGTGAAAACCTTCCTCCAGTGGTGAGATTCAGCCGCACCGGTTCAGTAGAACCCGTAGCTAAATTTTGTCAGATTTGGAGAACCGGCTAAACCCACGCTGCTTCTGGAAGTCCGTTCTAGGCCTCGGAGGCCCAGGCCTGCATCTACGCCAGTGTTTCTCAACCTTGACAATTTTAAGGCATGTGGACTTCAACTCCCAGAATTCCACAGCCAGCAATGCTGGCTGTGGAATTCTGGGAGTTGAAGTCCACATGCCTTAAAATTGTCAAGGTTGAGAAACACTGATCTACGCAGAGAACCGGATGTTCAGGTATTTGAATCCCACCACTGCCTTCCTCCCTTCTAGCCCTGATGATGTTACCTAGTTTGTTAACAAAACATCTACAAGAAAACCACAAGCTCACACAGCACCAAGGACCCCACCGTTCAGCCCTGAGCTATGAATATTCCCTCCTATATATTGTAAGTTTCTGAATTCTGAATCACTGAATTCTCCCAGGTCAAGTCTCACCTGTGTCATAAAATAATGCACACCATGTAATCTCAAATTCTCTTCTTCCCAAATATAAATACTGACTTATCCCGCTGACTTGTCATTATGTACATCGTACAAATGTTTTTAAATATCAACACAGGTCAAATTATGTACTTAAAATAATAATAATAATAATGGAGCTTTTCAGTGTTCATGTGGGAGTGAAAATATTTGGACGGATATCTATGGAGACTCTCAATCATCCAGGTCATGGCTGTCCCAAAGGTGCTTTTCCAAAAGGCAGCTGGACTCTTAGTTTTTTTTTTTTTTTTTGCTTGACAACATTTTGCTTCTCATCCAAGAACTTTCTTCAGTTCTTCGGAAGCTTTTGGGGTGAGGATAGAAACATTTTCAAGGAAGAAAAAAAAACAAGAAATCCCAGCTGTCTTGTGGAAAAGCACTTTTGGGACATTAGGACAGATGCTGAATACTTCAGCAACTCAGATACTATTTTCAGGATATACCTTGATCTTCCTCTTTCCCCTTTTGGAGGTCCTAACCAGGGGTAGGCAACCTTGGCTCTTTTATGACTCGTGGACTTCAGCTCCCAGAATTCCTGAGCCAGCCATGCTGAGGGGAAAGGGAGGTTTCCAAGCTGAGCCATGCTGGCTCAGGAATTCTGGGAATTGAAGTCCACAAGTCATAAAGCAGCCTAGGCCTAGGCCAGAGGTAGGCAACCCTGGCTCTTTTATGACTCATGGACTTCAATTCCCAGAATTCCTGAGCCAGCCAGGCTGAGGGGAAAGGGAGAGGTTTCCAAGCTGCACCAGGCTGGCTCAGGAATTCTGGGAGTTGAAGTCCACGAGTCATAAAAGAGCCAAGGTTGCCTACCCCTGACCTAGAGGAACATATGAAAGCATAATTAATGTTAATTAATGTAGACTTTATTAGTTTAGAGCAGGGGTAGGCAACCTTGGCTCTTTTATGACTCGTGGACTTCAGCTCCCAGAATTCCTGAGCCAGCCATGCTGAGGGGAAAGGGAGAGGTTTCCAAGCTGAGCCATGCTGGCTCAGGAATTCTAGGAGTTGAAATCCACGAGTCATAAAAGAGCCAAGTTTGCCTACCCCTGTCCTAACACAAGGACATTTAGTTTTTGGCAACTCATAACCACCAGTGGACACTATGGTGTAGAGTATTAAGGAATTACCATGTACCCTTCTTTGTCTATCTTTCTGCCTACTCTTTGTTTAACAGATTAATACTCCAAGATTATTTCTTTCTGCCTTTCTTCCTACACACACAAGTCCAGAGCACATGGTCTTTGATTCTTCTCCTGGCAGGATGTAGTAAGCTGGATGCTAGGCTTTGCCTATGCCAATAATGCATTTCCTGGAAATGCTTTTCTGTTCTGTTACAATTATAAAATTATTTCACTAGTAGTTTCACTGATCCTTGCTTGGGTTAGATTTCCTGTTACATACAGTACATCCAAACCGAGAGAACATTTCAAATTCCCACAACGAGAGTAACCAGCTTAGCGACATACCCAGAAAATTATGTGTGGGGCATTTACAGATAAGTGTAGAATACTAGTTGCCCCAATTGCTGTAATTAGTGAAGAAAGCTCAGATTTAATCAGCTTGTAAAACTGGGAAGTAAACAGAATAACATTCACTTCTCAGGCCCATCCTTAAAGCCTACAGCTGGAGGAGATATACTGCTTTCTTCAACCGTAACCATTTGCATTCCCTGACAGATATGAAAATATGCCAGTGTCAAAGCAAGAACATCCAGATTTTGGATTAATATCATGGTTCCGACTGATGAAACTCTTCAAATAACTTCGAGGCATTGTTTACCTTAAAGAATCTTTATTCGAGTGGCATAGCATCGGCACATACATAGTCAAAGCTAAAATCTGGATTCCCCTCCCCTTAGCACACAGTATCAAACACAATTCCATCCTCTAATTATCAGTCATAAATCACATTCTCCAATTAGTTTGAAATGCAGGCTTTCCCTCCTGTTCTCCAACCCACCATTTCTTATCATCTCTTATTTCAAAAACCCTGAATTCACACACTATTACAATATTGTTCTGTCTAACTAACTCCCATCACATTCCTCCTCCCCCCCCAGTATCATCTAATTCAAAGAGTAAAGCATAAGAAAGAAAAAGGCTGTATCTCCATATGTTGTTAAAGCAGGAACATCCAGTGTTAGCAGCGTTGACATCCAGCTGTTGTAAGTATAATGCAGTTATAAGTTACAAATACAGTGCAACAAAATTCTATGGAGATTCTTAGTCAACCAGGTCATGGCTGTTCCAAAGCATACTTTCTTTTAAAAAAGCAACAGGACTTTTTTGTTTTCCTTGAAGATAGTTCACTTCTTATCCATGAAGCTTCTTCACTTCTGATTGAATGGGGAAGAATGGAAGGATTTATATTCCTTTATATCTGATCATTTGCCATGTTTCTGAGAGTCGTTGAGGCCATTTGGGGATTATCTATTCCTTCAGGGTCACCTGAAATCTGTGGTCTCTAATGTTTTTTCCTAGAAATCCATTCATAATCCCATACGATGTAAGCTCCAAGTGGCCTCAACGACTCACAGAAAGAGTGTTAATGAGCAGATGACTGCAATGAAGAGAACTTCTTCCATTTTCCACCATTCAGTCAGAACTGGGCAAGCTTCTTGGATGAGAAGCAAAACATTTTCAAGCAAAACAAGAAAATCCAGTTGCTTTTTGGGAGTGCAACAAAAGCTTAAAAATCCGATGTTTGTAACAGAATTGTCCAGCTCTGGAATATTTTACCTGATTCAGTCGTCTCAGCCATTAAGTTCCATAGTTTTAATTCTAACTTAGCTATTCACTCAGTCCTAGAGGAAATCAACCCCGACTGCTCTCTAGAAGGCCAGATCCTGAAGTTGAAACTCAAGTACTTTGGCCACCTAATGAGAAGGAAGGACTCACTGGAGAAGAGCCTGATGCTGGGAAAGATGGAGGGCAATAGAAGAAGGGGACGACAGAGAATGAGGTGGCTGGACGGAGTCACTGAAGCAGTAGGCGTGAGCTTAAATGGATTCCAGAAGATGGTAGAGGACAGGAAGGCCTGGAGGAACATTGTCCATGGGGTCGCGATGGGCCAGACATGACTTCGCAACTAACAACCACAAGGGGACCGTGTGTAAGTTCACTGGTGTGCCTATCATCCCTGTCCCATTTTCATTTTCTTATTTTGTTTGTTCGAATTTGTAATTTTGGTTTGACGAAAACTCTTTTTTTAAAAAAAAAAAAAATCCTGACAGAGTGCTGATCTATCAAAAATGTAACACCTCCATTTACGCTGACTTCACGCGAGCAATTTTTGTTCCAACATAAACTTTCTCCCCTGTTTTGTTGTATTTGTGACATGCATGAACATTTGTCTCCCCACCCCAAAAAAGAGAACCCTCTGAGATGTAAAAAAAAAAAAAAAAGTACATTTTTTGCCTGAGGTTGGGAAAGATAAATTTTTGCAGAGTTTTCCCAAGTGTTTCCCATGCATGGCCCTGAAGGGTGCTTCTAGCCTTCTGAATAGCAGCAGGCAAGGGAGATGAATCTCCCTGTTCAGCAGTAGAGATTATGACGGATTTAGGTGACAGGTAAATGAACTTCCACATTTAATGATCCCAGAATTGTTCTGAAGAACACACTTTGACTTCACTGAAAGTGTGTTAAATGAACTTGCCCCCATTATAAATATCAAGAACTGTTTATCACAAAATAGCATACTGCAGAGAGTAGGGCGACAGAAAATTAAAGAGGAAAGTGTGCAGGTTTGTTGTTTTTTTCTTCCCCCCTCGGCATTTTAGTATAAATTACCATCTCAGAAAAAGCTTTTGTTTCACCAGATTAAAAACTGCAAAGGTTGTAGAGCTTTGTCTCTCTTTTTTTGATTTGAAGGCTATCAGCTGAAGGCTAGGCTCAAAATACTCAGGATTCTACGGTATGCTATTTCAATGAGAAGACCATGAACAATTTGTCACTAACAGGATCATTCTTTATTCTGCAAAAAAAATTAAGTTTGATAGAGAAGTTAATGAACAGGAGATAAAATCCAGCAGCCTTCCTGCCTGCCGGTACCAAATTAGTTGTTTGTTGCTGTCATGTTTTAGAGCAGGGGTGTCAAACTCAATTTCATTGAGGGCTGCATCAGCATTGCGGTTGCCCTCGGGGGGGGGGCTGGGTGGGTGCGGCCTACTGGGTGGGTGTGGATGGAATGGGTGTGACCTACAGGGTGGGTGTGGCCAGCTCTACACCGTTTGCGTCAAGGGTGTCTGTGGGGGCCTGGGCAGGAGTGGGACAGATCTGAGGGTCTCTGGCAGAAGGCGGTGGGACCAGGGCAAGTGCCAAGGCATGGTCCACTGGAGGAGCCTCATTGTGAGGAGAGCGCCCCGCTGCCTGCCGAAACCCCTCCCCCAGAACCCATCAAGCCGGATATGTGAAGTAGGCGAGGGCCATTTGCTGGCCACTTCCAAGCGATGGTGCATTTCTTCATTCTTCACAAAGGGGGACAGCTCCCCAGCATGCACCCAGGGGGCAGGGCTGACGCGGCAGGGGCTGGCTCCTCGCTGGTTCCAGACGGCCTTGTGGAGCTAAGACTGAATGCATTTCAGCAGAGATGGCCACCACAAAATTGTACTTTGGCTCCCAGCCAGCCTGGGCCAGGGCCAAGGCAGCGGGGGCCATTCCCTCACTGTTTTCAGGATGGCTTCGCGGGCCACATGAAACCACGTCGCAGGCCATATCCGGCCCCCGGGCCTTGTGTTTGACAAGTCTGTTTTATAGCAATGGATTCAAACTAATCAAGATGAGAAGCAACCTAGAACTATGGGAAAAAAATTCCTAATTAGCAGGATGCCTCCAGAAGTTGTGGATGCACCATCACTGGTGTTTTTTTAAGAAGAGATTGAATAGCCATTTGATAATGATAATGTTAACCTTTATTGTCATTTTTCCCCCCTGCGGGCACAATGGCACACATTAAAAATGAAATTTAGTTGCTTGCTCTCAGGAGAGAAGCAACCTAGAACTAAGGAGAGACTTCCTGACAGTTAGAACAATTAACCAGTGGAACAACCTGCCTCCAGAAGTGGTGAAGGCTCCAACACTGGAAGTTTTTAAGAAGAGACTGGACAGCCATTTGTCTGAAATGGTGTAGGGTTACCTGCCTGAGCAGGGGGCTGGACTAGATGACCTCCAAGGTCCCTTCCAACTTTATTATTATTATTATTATTATTATTATTATTATTATTATTATTATTATTATTATTATTATTATTATTATTATTATTATTATTATTATCCTTTCCAACCCTATTATTCTATGTTCTATTATAGAATTGTTCACAGGCTAGTGTAAAAAAAATAAAATAAAACATAGCATTCTTCTCCTCCAAAACAATATGTCATGAATAAGAGGATACAAAATTCACCAACATTCTCAGAAAAATAACGAACCATTTTGTTTAATTTCTACGTGGCCACCTGATGGCCCACTTTTACATATTTTCAGAAGAAGTAACTAAGTAAGTAAGTTCCATGATGCCTTCCCTTCATATTTAGTTGAACCCTTGTAAGGCCGGGAAATTTTATTTATTTATTTTATTTTATTTCAAAAATTTGTATTGCCACCTACTCCCACACGGTGACTCAAGGAGGCTTACATCAATAAAAAAAAGCACCCAATAAAAAATAAAATAACAAGAGGAAAAATAAAATAATATAATACCCCCCACCCCAGCGGCAGCACACGTTAAATTAGCCATTGGCTGGAATCTATCCCGCTCTGGGTGCCCCAGGTCTGCTAGCAGAACCAGATCTTCAACGCCTTCCAAAATGGAAGATTTCTGAAAAGATTACTGTAATTTACACTCAGTGCTTCTTCTTCATTTCCAGAAATGTTATTTTATGGAAATAACAAGAAGGAGAAAGAAATGTATTTTCCATAAATTGAGGGAGATTTCGAGACAGCATGTATCTTTGCATTAACTTTTGAACTTGGAGCCTTTTCAAATTTTGCTTCCCTATTATTTATGAATTAACAATGCAACTCTGCATTCTCTCAGTTCAGATGCCTTAAATAACAGCTTTATTACTGTGTCTGGTAATTGTGACCTAGGATAGATGCTAAGCCTCCAGGAAAGCACAGGCATGTTTGAGGTGTGACACCCCCCCCCATTCACCAAGACTACAGCACATTCTTTGGATGCAAACTAAAGAAATATGCACAAAACATAGCAAAGCTACAATGGTGAGATATGGAAGTCAGCAACCCACGAAGATACTAGGAACTTAAGGTCAGTCAAGAAGAACTGGCAATCCTTGAAATTTGATTTGCAGATCTGATTCAGAAAGAGGCTTGATTGAATCAGGTCTTGTTTGCAAAATGCTGTAGGTGGAATTACCGGTAGGTATTTCGGTTGCTTAGGAGTAGGAATGCGATGTTGCTGTCATAAAAACCATATAATTTGTTTTGCAGGGCTATCTTGGTGCTTCCATCTATTGCGCAATAGGAGATAAGAAGCTTTCAAGATTTAACAAGTTTAATTACTACAAGTTGCATGAGCAAGACATTTGCTGGTAGACTGTCTTTTTTTTTTTAAAGGAATGGGGAAGAAGGCACATAAGGTAAGCCTGAAATACTTCTAGCATTGAGAAGAAAGGTTTGATCGACGTTTAAACTGACAAGTTAGCAAAGCTTTTTTTTTTTTTAAATCAATGGATAAAAGAAAATGGGATCTAACCACTATGAGAAGATTTATTGTATTAGCAAAACAAAGACTTTTATACCGTCCATTTATACAATGGACTATATAAAAGTCTTTGTTTTGCTAATATGGTTATGTAATAATAATAATAATAATAATAATGATGATGATGATGATGATGGAAGGAACCTTGGAGGATAATAATAATAATAATAATAATAATAATAATAATAATAATAATGATGATGATGATGATGATGATGATGATGATGATGATGATGATGATGGAAGGAACCTTGGAGGATAATAATAATAATAATAATAATAATAATAATAATAATAATAATAATAATAATAATGATGATGATGATGATGATGATGGAAGGAACCTTGGAGGATAATAATAATAATAATAATAATAATAATAATAATAATAATAATAATAATAATAATAATAATAATGATGATGATGATGATGGAAGGAACCTTGGAGGATAATAATAATAATAATAATAATAATAATAATAATAATAATAATAATGATGATGATGATGATGGAAGGAACCTTGGAGGATAATAATAATAATAATAATAATAATAATAATAATAATGATGATGATGATGATGATGATGATGATGATCATGATGATGATGATGGAAGGAACCTTGGAGGATAATAATAATAATAATAATAACAATAATAACAATAATAACAATAATAACAATAACAATAACAATAACAATAACAATAATAATAATAATAATAATAATAATAATAATAATAATAAAGTTGGAAGAGACCTTGGAGGTCATCTAGTCCAACCCCCTGCTCAGGCAGGAAACCCTACACCATTTCAGACAAATGGCTGTCCAGTCTCTTCTTAAAAACTTCCAGTGTTGGAGCATTCACTGCTTCTGGAGGCAGGTTGTTCCACTGGTGAATTGTTCTCACTGTCAGGAAATTTCTCAGTTTACTTCCCATTTTCAGCAGAACTGTCCCATAGCAAACATTGGTTCACCTAATAGCCGTGCCTTAATGGTGGCCCAAACAAAAATGGTAATAAAATTGGGTTGGTCACGTGTGTGACGCTTTTATGATTGTCACAACCTATGACCATGATGGGCAGGCGCCATTGCAGTCATAATGGACCAGGTTACTTGCGGGACCGTCTTCAGCCTGATGAATCCCAGCGACTGGTTAGGGCACACAGGGTTGGCCTCCTACGGGTCCCGTCTGTTAGACAATGTCGCCTGGCGGGGCCTAGGGTCAGGGCCTTCTCCGTTGCTGCCCCAGCCCTCTGGAACCAGCTTCCCTCAGAGGTTCGTACTGCCTCCTCCCTCCTAGCTTTCCGGAAACTTTTGAAGACCTATTTATGCCGACAGGCTTGGGGGGGTATGAACTGTGTTCTGCCCCCGGGCCAAGGAATGTGCTTCCGTCGTTGATTGTGTATTTGATTGTGTTTGCATGTTGTATGTATGGATCTTTGGATTGGATGTTATCATTATTATTAATTTTTATATGTAGCTGTATTGTTGTTGTGAGCCACCCCGAGTCTTAGGAGAGGGGCGGCATAGAAATTTGATTAAATAAATAAATAAATAAATAAATAAATAAATAAATAAATAAATAAATAAGTCAAGGACCACCTGTGTGCCCCCTCTTTTACAGCTGTTGGAAAGTGTTAAATCTAACTAGAGGGAAAAAAAAACTCTCCTAAATTTAGGGATCCTTATTCAACCGAGATACAGGTCGCCCTTGACTTGCAACAGATGCTTGGCAACTGCTTCATATTTATGACGGTCGCAGTGTCCCGGAATCATACGATTCCCCTTTTGTGAGCTTCTGAGAAGCAAAGTCCATGGGGAAGCCAGATTCACTTAACAACCAAGTTACTAACTTATCAACTGCAGGGTTTCACTTAACAAGAGTGGCAAGAAAGGTTGCAAAATGGGGCAAAGTTCACTTAACACCTGCCTCACCTAGCAACAGAAATTTTGGGGTCCTTTGTGGTCGTCAGTCAAGGACTACCTGAACTGTGCCAGTTGGAATAAATGTGAGAGATTGCGCCGCAAGATAGTTTTTGGTAGCGCTGACTGATTCCTTTGAAGCTCCACATCCAGACTGCGTTGTTTGATAAGCACACAATTGTGACTCATTGGAATGACAGGCATCAACAAGAAACCTGCAGATTTTATCTTCTCAGACAGTGACCCATCCCAAGAGGCGGGATGGGTCACTGGGTATCTGTCAAAGCTTGCCGAGCCAAACCAGCGGAGAAGAACACAACAGCCTGAGCCAAAAGGAAAGAATTTCGGCCAGGCAGATGTTTCCGTTTTGAATAGACCAGCTTCTGGATGCTACAATAGCTAAGAAAGCCAACAAATCAATCACAGAACAAACCAATCCAGCCTCCTCACTTGAGGCGCAAATAACGAGGCTCCAAAAGTGCTTTTCCCAGGAGGCAACTGGACTGTCTTGTTTGTCTTTGAAGACGTTTCGCTTCACATCCAAGAAGCTTCTTCAGCTCTGACTGGATGGTGGGGAGCTGAAGAAGCTTCTTGGAGGACAAGCGAAATGTCTTCCAAGACAAAAGTCCAGTTGCCTTGTGAAAAACAGTATCTTTGGGACATCTAAGACCTTGAATCAGAATCAGAACAGAGCTGGGAGTGACCTTGGAGGTCTTCTAGTCCAGCCCTCTGCTCTAGTCCAGCCCTCTGCTCAAGCAGGTGACCCTATGCCATTCCACACAAGTGGCTGTCCAGTCTCTTCTTAAAAACCTCCAATGACGAAGCACCTACAATGTCTGGTGGCAAGCTGTTCCACTGGTTAATCGTCCTCCACTGATTGATCTCTCCTCTGATTTGGCCTCTCCAAGTCCCAGAGAGCCTCCATTACCTGGATGACTGAGACTCTCCATGGACAAATAATGAGTTCAAAATTAGAATGGACCCGTAATGGGATGGCCTTGTTTTGCTGATGTATTTATGACATGGGAAGAATGGAATGGAAGAGAAGGACAGAAAGGGCAGCTATAGCCCTGCGGAATGTTACCACTGAAGATCTGAAGAGGTAGGTTGCCTAGGTAGCCTCTAAAAGTCAACACCAGCTTGATAGCAGATAATCAGTCAAACATTGGAAAAAGAGTTGTAAAAAAGGGAAAGAAAGGACGCAGAAGTCTATATGTGAGCATGGTCCTTTGAATGGGTCAAGGAAGCATAATGACAATCTAAAAAGATGCCATTTAGTGCGGAAAGATCTGCGACAAGAAACGTAATACAGCTTTGATAGCATGCTTCGTTTTCTCTTTCCTTGTTTATTTGTTTGTTGGCTTCTTGGTTTGTTTGTTTTCTTTAGGTGAAGATGTTTTCTTTCAAGAAATGCCTCCATAAAAGAAGAAGAAGAATGTGGGAGATGTAATCCCAAGTTATTATTATTATTATTATTTTTTAACAAAACCTAGGGGCCTAATTGCTTAGGATAATAAGACTGACTGACAGACATGATGAATTACCGTGGGCACAAATGCATGCGTAAAATAGGATTAAATAAGGTGCAGTAAAGAGTGCAGTAACTATTCCATCCATGAAAGAATACTCTGTTGTAATTGTGTGATGAAGAAACACAACACAATCACACACACTTCTTATTTGAGGTATTCCGACTGCTTTCTAAACCAATACATAATTTCTAATTATTATAAGGATAAGAAGGTCCGCAACTTGGGCGTCCTCCTCGATCCACAGCTAAATATGGAACATCATTTTTCGGCTGTGGCGAGGAGGACATTTGCCCAGGTTCGCCTGGTGCACCAGTTGCGGCCCTATTTGGACCGGGAGTCTCTTCTCACAGTCACTCATGCCCTTATCACCTCGAGGTTCGATTACTGCAATGCTCTCTACATGGGGCTACCTTTGAAAAATGTTCGGAGACTTCAGGTAATGCAGAATGCAGCCGCACGAGCAGTGTTGGGCTTGCCTAGAAATGCCCACATTTCGGCATCACTCCGCGAGCTGCATTGGCTGCCAATTGGTCTCCGAACCCAATTCAAAGTGTTGGTTATGACCTATAGAGCCCTACATGGCATCGGACCAGGTTACTTGCGGGACCGTCTGCTGCCTCATGAATCTCAGCGGCCGGTTAGAGCCCACAGAGTGGGCCTTCTCCAAGTCCCATCAGCCAGACAGTGTCGCCTGGCGGGGCCTAGGGGAAGAGCCTTCTCTGTTGCGGCCCCGGCCCTCTGGAACCAACTTCCCCCAGAGATCCGTGTCACCCCCACCCTCTCCGCCTTTCGTAAATTGCTTAAAACATACTTTTGCCGGCAGGCCTGGGGCAGCTAACACCTTGCCCCTAGCCAGTGTACGTTTGTGTGTATGTTTGTGGATGATTGGTTTTTCCTTTTTTAACTTAAGGGTTTTTATATTTATGTATGTTATTGTAATTTCTATCATGTTGTGAGCCGCCCTGAGTTCTCCGGAATAGGGCGGCATAGAAATTAAATAAATAATAATAATAATAATAATAATAAATTATCCTCAGCACTCCTGCCTTTCTGTTATCCACAGTTTCAATTCTTGGGATACATATTTATTTAACGAGCCGTACAAACCATTAGATTATACAAACAGGTAGTCCTTGACTTACAATACTTCATTTAGTGACCGTTCAAAGTTACAACGGCACTGAATGAAGTGACTTATGATCATTTTTCACACAACTGTTGCAGCATCTCCAGGGTCACGTGATTAAAATTCAGATGCTTGGCACCTGACTCATAGTTATGATGGTTGCAGTGCCCTCGGGTCATGTGACCCTATCTTGTGATTCCTCGCCAGCCAGTGGAGCCGGCAGCTGAGTCTGAGGAATCAGAGGAGGAGGAGGAGGGGCCTGGAGTGACATCAGAGTCAGAGGAAGGCTCTGAGGAGCCCCAAGACTTACAGTCAGACGAGGAGCCTGGCCCCTCTACTCCCACTCAGGCTGAGACATAGCTGTGCTAGGAGCCTGAGTTGGACAATGATGAAGAACAGCTGGAACAAATCCAGGATGCACGAAAGCGCAGGCAAGAGAAGCGAGCAGGACAGAGGAATGCAATGGGGTGGCTCCAAAGGCAAAGGAGAAGGCATTAGGAAGCCACACCTTGGCTGAATTATAAAAGGGAAGGTGTGGGAGGTGCTGGTTGCCAAAGGCAACCATTCGTGTTGACGATCCAGTTTCTGTAGACTGTGTTTGTTTGCCTTGGACATGGACTCAGGTCTGTGAGAATAAAAGGGGTTGGTTTTTTCTTACGGTTCCTGCCTGTTTCTTGGAAGAGGGGTTTCTCCTTGTGAGCATAAATAGGACTCACGTAGGCTGGGACACAACATCCCCTTTTGCAACCTTCTGACAAGGAAAGTCATCGGGGAAAGCCAAATTCACTTCATAATTTGGTTACTAGCTTAACAACTGCCATGCTTTCAATTAACAACTATGCCAAGGAAGATTGTAAAATGGGACAAAATTCATTTAACAAACATCTCCCTTGGCAACAGAAAGTTGCAGGTCAGTTGTGATCCTAAGTCAAGGACTGCCTGTGGAGTCATCTGACTTAAGAGAGAAAAATTAATATAATAAGAAAACCTACCTTCTTAACATACTAGGGATCACAATCCTGTGTGGCTTTTTAAAATTGATCTGATCACAAATCCGTCATGTGTGTGTGTGTGTGTGTGTGTGTGTGTGTGTGTGTGTGTGCATCCTTCCAATATTTGTAGGTACACCCATTGTGGGAAGTTGGGGGCAGAGGGCGAGCAGATACAAAGCCCCCTGGCCTATTGCTTCTTCCATAATTATTGAATTATTTCATAGTTTCCCTTCAAAGACATAGACTTGGCCCTCTATTCTTTCACTCAAACTTTCAAACAATCAGGGAGAGAAAGGCAGAAAAGTACATAGAGGGAAAAGGAAATGAAACTTTAAAAAAAACAACAACAACAACCCCACTAATTTAAAAAAACACATCCTGCATATTTTTTTTTTGAACAAAACCACCCGTTGCCTGTAATCGAGAGAGCAGTTGGAGATTACTCATTTGAATTCATCGGAAGCTGTAAAAGTACACCTAGTACAATAAAAGTAGCGTGTTTTACAATCTGCGTAAACTGAGGGTCTTCCATTCCCAGTCTTTATTATAAGTCACTTAATGTGAGATGGCACATGCTTGACACGTGAACGTTCCTTTCTTATGCACATACGAAAAAAATGTGATCGTTTTTCCATTCGTAAGCGCAGAGGCCCAGACCAAGAGAGAGACAGAAGCAGAAAATGAGGGGCCATCAAAAGCCATCGCACATAATTTATTTCTCTCCACATTTACACAGGGAGTGCTCGACTTACTATCACAAGGGAGCCCAACGTTTATTTTGCTGAGTGAGCCAGCGGTGAAGTGAATTTTGCCCCATTTTTGCAACTTTTTCTGAACTGAACCACTGCAGTTCTTAACTTAGCAACACGATTGTGAAATGAATCCGGCTTCCCCGTTGATTTTGCTTATCAGAAGGTTGCCAAAGGGGAATCCCGTAATCCCAGGATACCGCATCCGTCATAAGGGTGACTTACCACCATTTCTCACACTTACGATCGCTTGCAGCATCCCTAGGTCATGTGAGCAACTGACTCAGATGCTTGAGTCAGTTGCCGAGCATCTGAACTTTGCTCATGTGACGTGGGGATGCTGCAAACGATCACAAGTGTGAGAAACGGTCATAAGTCACCTTTTTTTTTCAGTGCCGTTGTAACTTTGAACGGTCACTAAACTGTTGTAAGTCGGGAACCCCCTGCACTGGATAGAAAAGAACATTCCTTTTACCCAGATGAATGCACAAAAACAACCACATGTGTGCAAAGCATTGTTAGCAAATTGACATCGGCAACAGAAGACTGAAATGTCCACGTTCAAAGTCTCCTCCTATAATAATATTATGTTTAAGGGATCTTGATTTAGCAAATTGGAATTTTTTTTTAAAAGCCATAGGCTCAGTTCCTTAGGCGCCAAATATTATATATTTTTGGATCATCATGGTTTTCTCAGACCATGTGCATGTTTATCCAATACTGAATGTTAATGACATATGAATATTAGAAGAGGAATGGAACATGGCAGTGCATATGGAAAATGTTGAGGTCTCCCTTTTCCTTGACAGAACTGTTTCCACCCTAATTCATAAGTGTTTACATTGACACTTGTATGAAGCATCGTCTGTCTGTCTATCTGTCTATCTACCTGCCTACCTATCATCTATCTATCATGTGTGTAATAAGTGGCATTAGCCCATGTAAACATGTTCACGGTCCTTAATGTCTAAAAATGCTTTGGGCCCACGTTTTAGGAATGCCTCCTTCTCACAACCCCATTAAATAAGTGGGAATTATTCAAGCATCTTCACATTCAACACAAACCCTGAGTTAGCTTGTGAAGCTTTAATTAAAATCAGATTGGACACATGGAAGAAAAAATGTCTACAGAGATTCTCGGTCATCCAGATCATGGTTATCTCAAAAGTATCTTGTTTTTGTTGGTTTTGTTTCAAAAGGCAACTGTACTTCGTTTTTTTCTTGAAGACGTTTGGCTTCTCATTCAAGAAGCTGAAGTTTAGTTCAGAAGCTTCTTGGACAAGATGTCAAACGTCTTCAAGAAAAAGCAAAACCCAGTTGCCTTTTGGGAAAAAAAACACTGAACTGAAGAAGCTTCTTCGATGACAAGAAGAAATGTCTTCAAGGAGACATTTGGTGTGGGGGGAGTGAAGCATTTTTGAGATATCTGGAGGACATCTTTGACTTATCTATCATTGTTTTAAAACATGTTGGGAGTAGGAACTCACAAGGCTGAAATGAAATATACACACACACATTCCTAGTTATCTCCACGGAAGAACACATTCATCCTACTTGCAGTTGTATGATTTTTTTTTTAACTTTGTATAGGGGGATGGGGAAGGATCAGCACCATGGGCCCTTGCTGCTTTGGTCAGAGCAAAGACAGCAGTGATGTGGCCTTAGGTTGTAAGTTGCGTATGTGTACGGTTTGATGCACTTAGAAAAGGAGTGGGATTTATGTAGCGTTCCAGCACTGATGCTTCTGTCTTTCTGATTCCCCATTCTCCAAGGTCACAAAGGGCAGTCACATGACCCCTGGACAGTGCAACTGTCATTAAACATGAGCCAATGGCCAAGCGTCCAAATATTTGATTACATGACCACAAGGACGCTGCAAGAATTGTTAAGCGTGAAAAATAAGGCTGTTGTAACTTCAAAAGGCCAGTAAAGATGGTAAATTGAGGACCACCTATTATTTATCAAATTTATATGACTTCCCTATCTGACCAAATGACTCTAGGAAAGGTAAAATAAAATCACAATTGAAAACGTTCTACCCCCCCCCCCAAAAAAAAACATTTAAATGCATTTGAGCACAAAGAGTATGAATGAATTTCAGTGTGTTCGCACTCATAGAACAGTAAAATCTTCATTTTATAGGGAACTGATCTGCATTAATATGCGACACAGATTTGTTTTAAGATGGGCAGCCGCACAAATATTTTAAATCAATAAATGTAAATTAACATTTGCATTGTTCAGAATTCAGCTGTGAGGTCTTTGAACAAAGTCTGTTCACAGAAAGTATAGTAAGGGTAGCTCTTGAAAGAAAAAAGTATGTGGTATACAAAAGGTGTATAATATGTTTACATTTCGGGAAAAGTGGACAAAAAGCATGTTTTTCATGTAGAAGGTTGCTTAACTGAAGTTGCAAAAAGATAAACAAAGTCAATGACTTAAATAAAATTGAGAAAATCAGAAGAAATCAATTTCTTTTGGAACATGCAAGTGATGTACTGTTTAGTGCGTAGATGTAAATAAAAGCAAGAACGTAAGAGAGATGCATCAGGATATTACAGATCATGCATGCATGGGCTCCGTTATACCAAGGGACCCCGAAGCCTGTTTAAAAACATAACAAAACAAAACGACAACAACAACAACAAAGATTTTCAGAAGGTCATAAGAGTTGGAGCTACCCTCTCCTGAGGCAAGATGTTACAAAAGGGCAGGTGTGATGGGGGGGGCAAAGGATCATCCCCTGGGTCCCATCAGCAGAGAGAACTTACAACTTGCCTTTCCTGGATGACCTGATGGAACGGCTAGATGTTACTTGGAAGATGATCCTTCAGATACCCCAGCCCGAAGTCATGTAAGGTCAAAACCACCCCTTTTAATTGGACAGAAGGGGACAACTCACTGCAGCCAACTCACCATGACCAGTTTACCGCAGGATGACTCACTGTGGTCAACTCACCACAGGACCAGTGGTGGGATTCAGCCAGTTCTCACCACTTTGGCAGAATCGGTAGCTAATTTTTTGTTGCCCAGGCCAAGAATGGACGTCTGGAAGCGGCATCCACACAGAGAACCGGTTGTTCACCTATTTGAATCCCACCACTGCACAGGACATCTCGCTGCGGGACAATTCAACAATTCAATTTAATTATTTAAAATAATTTTTAAAAAATATATATTTAATTTTTTTGGCCATTCTTATTTTATTTTGTCTCTCTGCGGGTATCTTTTCTTTAATGATTCTATCCCACTATTTCTTCAATGTTAGTGTAACTCTTGTCCTGCAGCAGATTGTCCCACGGTCATTTGGGGACGGCAACTTGTCCCGTCATCAGTTGTCTGCAGTGAGTTGCCCGTGATGAATTGTCGCAGATCCTGAATTGAACCAGGAAGCAAACTAATAACTAAGGCAGCTTATGAATGCAGAGGACTAGCGTGTGACAATGAATACAGCTTGGAAAATTCAGCGTGATTTCACGCAGGGCACAGGATATGGAGAACGGATGTTGGCTCTTCAGTGAGACATGGAGAAATAGAAGAACATGAGAAGGTAGCTCCAGCACTGTTTATTGAGAGAAAGGATATGATAAACAGGCTTGGTTTAAGGAATATTTTTTTTCAGAATATGGATTTCAAGGTTGACTGCTGAAGGTAAGTGGAACAATGCATGATGGAAGTAAAACATGCATGCCTGTAAATGGAAAATCTAGTGAACTGTTGAATATGGAGAATGGAGTTAAGACAAGGATGCATGATGTCTCCTTTGTTGTTGTATAAGGGCATGTTGGAACCATGATGCTTTACAAAGATGAAAGAATAAGGGTGGTGTTGGTATGCTGTGAGGAATGCATACGCTTAGCTAATTTCCTTTCCTTTTCCATTGTCTCCTGTCTTTAATTTTTTATTAGTACTTCATATGTATAAAAGAATTTTAAAAAATACTCCTTTTTTGTGCTTTGCATCATGTTGCTTATTCTGAAAAGGATTTGCATGGATGGGTATGCATGTGCCTATGAATTATTGCTAGTTTGTTTTCACATTGTTCTATACATAACACATGGCAATGACACAGCACTACAATGTTTAGAATCTTGCTTGTAAGACTGCATTTTTTTTTAATCTAAAAAAAAATATGGGAAAAGGAACTGTTAAATTCGGCTTGTAGTTGTCCCTCAAGTTATGAGTATGCTGTCTCCTGTTTTCCTATACTATTCCTGAAACTCTAATTGTAATGGTATCTGTAAGTTTTCCTATTCTGCTTGAAAAAAATGAACTCACATAAATAAGATCCTCAAACCAATTAAAACTCTGGCATATCCACCAGCACATTTAAATATGCAATTAAATATTTCAAAAATGTCATTTTTGGTACACTTCTGCACAGAAGGCATGCTGATTATGAATACTTTATTACATTAAATCATTTTAGTATATAAATAGAAAAGTTGCCAGATGCTAGAGATGCTCATTGGTTAAATATAATGTTTCTTCCCCTTTCCAGATTTTCTTTGTTTTTCTTTTGCTAACTATATTACTCTTTTGTGATCAAAAAAATGTCCCCAACCAACTGTGAGTTAAATTTGTCCGATTTGTTACTGTCACTTCATATCCAAAGAGTTAAATTTCAACATATTTAGAACAGTGTTTTTCAAAGGGAATCGAAAATAAGTCAGCAAGTGTTGTATTGCCTCTGTACAAATCGATGGTGAGACCACACTTGGAGTACTGTGTACAGTTCTGGTCACCGCACCTCAAGAAGGATATAATGGAACTGGAAAAGGTGCAAAAAAGGGCAACAAGAATGATCAAGGAAATGGAGCACCTCCCTTATGAAACCAGATTGCAACGCCTTGGTCTCTTCAGCCTTGAAAGACGGCGTTTAAGGGGTGACTTGATCGAAGTGTATAAAATCATGCATGGGATAGAAAAAGTGGATAGAGAAAAATTCTTTTCTCTATCACACAATACCAGGACAAGGGGGCACTCCCTAAAGCTCATAGCTAAGAAAGTGAGGACAAATAAAGGGAAATATTTCTTCACCCAGAGGGTCATTGATTTATGGAATTCACTTCCAGAAGGGGTTGTGACAGCTGTCAGCCTTGACAGCTTCATGGCAGGGCTAGACAGATTCATGGATGCCAAGTGTATCGGTGGTTATTAAAACGGATGTCCATGTGCCGCCTCTATGTTGGTTGAGGTAGGCAGGATTCCCTTGAGTACCATTTGTTGGGAGTCAAGGGAAAGGGAGGGTTTTGCCTTCTCTTTCTGCTCAAGATCCCCATGTACAATTGGTGGGCCACTGTGTGACACAGAATGCTGGACTCGATGGGCTTTGGCCTGATTCAGCAGGGCTCTTCTTATGTTCTTATGTTCTTAAAGTTGGCAGCTTCTAGATTATGGACTTCAAATTCCATAATTCTCTAGCCAGCATGCTAGAAGTTGAAACCAGCACATCTTAAAGTTGTCAAATTTGAAAAAAAAAAAAAAACCACCACCAATTTAGAGTCACCCAAATGAATTAGTCCGATTGACTATTTGTCAAAAAACAACCAACGTAGAACTTCAAACGTATTGGGTGCAGCACTGTTAAATCAAGAGTGACTTATTCCTTATGTCAAAGAAAAAAAATTGCAAAAAGTCAAAGAAAAGATATAAAGTACACATGAAACTTCCCTCTCTTGGGGGCTTTTGTTATTTTAAAATAAATAAAAGCAACTCCTTTCCCAACAAAATACAACTCAAAAATTAAAAGGAAAAAAAAAACTAAGCAATAAAAGATCGGATTAGAAACCATACGTGATTAAAAAACATCATGGATTTTACTCAATGGTGGGATTCAGCCAGTTCGCACCAGTTCAGCAGAACTGGTAACTACTTTTTTTGTTGCCCAGGCCCAGAATGGACTTCCGGAAGCGACGTTCACGCAGAGAACCGGTTGTTCACCTATTTGAATCCCACCACTGATTGTACTGCTCCTATTTCATTTTAGCCCATCAAACCTGACTTCACTGCATGAATGAGTTATGGCTGAGGAAGCACAAATGGTCAAAATCTAGACAAAATAGACAAAATAGGCTAGGCAAAATAAACAAATGCAGGTTAAAATAAAAAAGAAAAAAAAAAGAAAAAATGCCTAACAAATTCCAGGCTGTAGAGAAGAGAGATAGAGCTGGAAGGTAGAAGTTAAAGGTGTCACTAGTTTGGAATTGTTATGCTGTCACAAGTCCAGCCCCCCTCCCCATCCTGTTGATCCTTATGTAGTGCCAATTTAGTACTGACCAATTCTTGTGTATAGATTGCATCAATAAATTCTTTTCTGCTTCAAATCCAATGAATGCTACTCGTTATTTCCACCAGACACATCTCCACCTACAATCTACAGCACCATCTCCTATTCAAGCAGGGTATGGCCACCCAACAATGGACCACTCTATATCTCCATTTGCAATATTAGGCTCCATAACCTCATGGTTTTTTCATTCCAAGGATTTAGCCCCCAACCTCATAACTTCAGTTCTGGTAGTGATGAGAAGCAAAACAGCTGTGCATATTTGTGTGTAGATGTGTTAAACCTGCTAACGTTGCAGTTCAGCTGAAATGTGAGGTACACAAGCCACATATTTAGCTCCTTCACTAGAGGCTCAACTGAGTTCTTGAAGACCAGCAAAGTAAACACGACACAATTTCTACGCTACAGCGTCATCTTCCAGACGATATATGCCAGGATGGATAATTTAATAAAGTAAAGAAGAAGGAATATAACACCACCACTACTATCACCGCTTCTCCTCCTCTTTCTTCTTTTCCTTCTTGCTATTTTCTTTCTCCTCCTCCAACACCAATGATTTCTGCCTTGGGAGTAATAAACCCAATCTTTATGCTCTAAAGCAGCGGTTCTCAACCTGTGGGTTGCGACCCCATTCGAGGTCGAATGACCATTTCACGGGGGTCGCCAAACAATGCAGTCCGCCATTTCCCCCCCCCTTTTCCTTAGCTGTGATACTCCCTCTTATTCTATTGGCTTTTGAAAGCCAATAGAATAGACTCTCTTGAATAGAGTCTAATTCTATTGGCTTTCAAAAGCCAATAGGAATTGTCCAGGCTATCTCTGCCCTGCTGAGCCCGCCAAAAGTCCCAGTCTGCAAACGGTGCTGCAAGTTGTCTGCAGCAAAGGCGAGCTGTCTAGAAGTTTCCACCCCTCCCTGCTGAGCAACTACTAACAATGTAAGTAAAAGAGGGCCAGGGGTGGGAGGTGGGAGGCTGGCGGGCGCAGGGAGGGTTGCTGGCACACGTGGGGCCCAGCTGGTGCCTTACCTCCCTTGAGCTGGGCCAGCTGGTAGCCCAGCCGGTGGTCGTCCTGCGCCGTCGCTGTTCCTTGCCAGCTACGCCTCGGCCGGTGCAGGGGGCAGCACCACGCATGCGCGGCGCTCCCGGGAAGGGAAAGTCCTTGACTTATGACCAGTTGGGAAGTCCTCGACTTACGACCAGTTGGGAAGTCCTCAACTTACGACCGGTTGGGAGTCGCAGCATTAAAAAGGTTGAGAACCACTGCTCTAAAGAAAATCAGTGTTGCAGATCTATCAAGATTTCTGTGTTTGACATTCACTGTCCTACCAAAAAGCAAACAAAACCAAATCAGAAATCTTTATTTCTGAGCAAATGCACAGAGCACAAAAGCTATTAATATTCCACCACAGAACTAAAGAAGTGCTGGTCTCCGTGGCACAAGAAAAGGGTCTTTTAAGGGTTCATTGTGAATTCAGTAATGGTAGTTGCCTAATGTAACATCTGAGGCCAGTGCTTATAGACACAACTGAATTTCTTTAAGTATTAAATCAAAAGAGGCAAGGCTCTCCATATTATGGATGACCTCAATTGTTCACTATGTATTTGCAGCCTTCTTTGGGGATTTAAAACTTTATTATTTCAGTGTCGAATGCTAAAGTTATTTCCAAGCATTTAAGAACATTTGTAATTGTTATTTCTTTTTTTCCTTTTTTCCTAAAAATCAAACTCGCAATCCCAAAAAAAAAGAGACCAAGGTGGAAGAGACATTCTGATCCTCAAAATCTCTACATCTGAATCCAGGACATTATCGGATGTAGGCAAGTGTTTCATCTCCATTTTAATCTAGTTTGACCGGACTGGTTAAACAGAAGCTGATTGTCGTGCAGCCGAATCGCACTGTGGAATCTTATTGAGCATGATAAGATCTACCCTCCACTTTCTGGTGACCAGGTTTGAGCCATGTTCCTTCACCATATCTAGGAAGAGAAAATGCCCTGAGGCAAGAATATAAGAAAATAATTAATAATGCAGGCTATCCTCAACTTATGACTGCAACTGAGCCCCAAAATTTCTGTGGCTACGTGTTCTCTCCCAGCCTATGTGAGTCCTTGTTAAGCTCACAAGGAGAAACCCCTCTTCCATCAAGTAGGCTAGAACCGCAGGAAAAAACCAATCCCCTTTTATTATTCACAGACCTGAGTCCATGTCCAAGGCAGACAAACACAGTTCACAGAAACTTGATCCTCAACACAAACAGTTGCCTTCGGCCACCAGCACCTCCCACACCTTCCCTTTTATTATCCAGCCAAGGCGTGGCTTCCTAATGCCTTCTCCTTCGCCTTTGGAGCCGCCCCATTGCATTCCTCTGTCCTACTCGCTTCTCTTGCATCCTGGATATCTCCCAGCTGTGATTCATCACTGTCCAACTCAGGCTCCCAGCACAGCTGTGTCTCAGCCTGAGCGCGAGTAGAGGGGCCAGGCTCCTCGTCCGACTCTAAGTCTTGGAGCTCCTCAGAGCCTTCCTCTGACTCTGATGTCACTCCAGGCCCCTCCTCCTCCTCCTTTGATTCAGCTGCCAGGTCCACTGGCTGGCGAGGAATCACAACACTAAGTGAAGGAGGTGTTCAATGAGTTTTACCCCATTTTACAAGCTTTCTTGCCTAAGTGAACCACTGGAGTTGTTGAGTTAGGAACACGGTCGTTGAATGAATCCAGTTTCCCCATTGACTTTGCTTGTCAGAAGTTCAGGAAAGGTGATCTCATGACTCCGGGACACTATGACCGTCATAAATATGAGTCAGTTGCCAAGTGTCTGCACTTCGATTATGTGACCACGGGGATGCTGCAGTGGTTGCAAGTGTGAAAAGCAGTCATACAGGTCACTAAATCTTGTTGTAAATCTTGGAATGGTCACGAAATGAACTATTGAAAGTCAAGGACTACCTATATTCACTTTCTAATCAATGCAGTTTTTACACTGTTTTCCTGTTTTATTTTGTGTTTCGATGTCGTCATGATTGTCGGAATCTGAGGTAAGGTCTCCATGTCCTCCCTTGCTAAATTTAGGGAAGGCTAAGGAAACTTTCTCCTTGAAACTAAAAAGCCAAGCTGGTCAATGTAGATTCAATATAAGGCAGTTTTTTTAGGTTCTTAGATGTTTCTTATAATCAAGGCTGAGGCTATAAACAAAAAGCTCCGTTCCAGACATGCATGTATTAGGACAGCCAGGAACATGCTGATAACAACTTCAGTCTGCTTCAGGCCTGGGTGCAGAATCGGAATCAGAATCGGAACCAGAATAGACCTAGAAGGGACCTTGGAGGTCTTCTAGTCCAACCCCCTGCTCTAGCAAGAGACCCTATACCAGGGGTAGGCAACCTTGGCTCTTTTATTACTCATGGACTTCAACTCCCAGAATTCCTGAGCCAGCCACGCTGAGGAGAAAGGGAGAGATTTCCAAGCTGAGCCATGCTGGCTCAGGAATTCTGGGAGTTGAAGTCCACGAGTCATAAAGCGGCCTAGGCCTAGGCCAGAGATAGGCCACCTTGGCTCTTTTATGACTCGTGGACTTCAACTCCCAGAATTCCTGAGCCAGCCATGCTGAGGAGAAAGGGAGAGATTTCCAAGCTGAGCCATGCTGGCTCAGGAATTCTGGGAGTTGAAGTCCACGAGTCATAAAGCGGCCTAGGCCTAGGGCAGAAGTAGGCAACCCTGGCTCTTTTGTGACTCGTGGACTTCAACTCCCAGAATTCCTGAGCCAGCCATGCTGAGGAGAAAGGGAGATATTTCCAAGCTGAGCCATGTTGGCTCAGGAATTCTGGGGGTTGAAGTCCACGAGTCATAAAAGAGCCGAGGTTGCCTACCCCTGCCGTATACCATGGTTAATTTTTTTTTCCAACACTGAAAGCACTGAAAGCCCGCCCCCAGAGGGAGAGGTGATTGGGAAAATACTGGAATGTGCAGAAATGAATAGACTAACAATGACAATTACAGATAAGACAGAGTCAGACTACTATGAAATCTGGGGAACTTTTTATGATTGGCTAAAAAGAGAATACAGTTAAAAGATAGTTAACATCAATTTAGATGGAAGAAGAAGGAGCAGATAAGGAGGGAGACCCAGGCGACACAGTATTGAATAACTGGAGGTTGTATAAATATTTATAGAAGTCTATACCGAGAAGGTTAGATACATAGAAGTATTAATGTAAGAGAAAATTAATCTTATTGTATATAATACAGATAGGGAAATTTGGAGAGAGGAGTTGCTCGGACATTACCCCTGAATTGTATCTGAACAGGGATGAGAGGGAAGAAAGGAGAGGAGAGAGAAAAGAGTAAAGGAGGGGAGACGGAAGTAGGAAGGTTGGAGGAGAAGAGGAGAAGTGGGGAGAAAGGGGAGGAGAGTGGTGAAGGAAAGAGAAGAGGAGAGGAAGAAGAGGGAAGTAGGGAAGAGAAGGGGGAAAGAAGATAGAGAAGAAGGAGTGTGGATACAGTGAAAGGGGAAATGGGCGAGCAACACCAAAAGTCATGTCTATGTATTTATTTCATTTTATTAAAAATATCTTATATATGAATGTAAAAAGAATGTATGTTAACATCTGATAAATATCACGGTATATGTATGGGAGAGAGTTTGGAAAAATAAAAAAAAATATTTTAAAAAAATGGTTTTTCCAACAGTTCAACCTTGATTAAAGGAAACATCTAAGAACCTAAAAAAAATCTGCCTTACATTGAATCTACACTGACCAGCTTGGCCTTTCAAGGAGAGAGTTTTCTTAGCCTTCCCTAAATTTAGCAAGGGAGGACATGGAGACCTTATCTCAAATTCCGACAATCATGACGATATTGAAACACAAAATAAAACAGAAAAAAAAACAGTGTAAAAACTTCAATCCTGCACATCAATTCAGCAATGGCACTTGGAGAGTTAAAGCATCAAAAATGTCTTTATATTAATAAATATTTCAAACACTGGAAAATCACAAAAAAACAAACTTGTTTCAACTATTTCAAATCTGGCACAGACAATTCAGCGCAGTAAACAGCATAATCTACCTTTATCTCATAAATAATCTGAAGTCAAGTGCCCACAGTACAGCTGTTAAGATATTTCTTTGGATGTGCAACTTTCATTTGTTTGTGACAAACAAGTATCTTGTTATTTTTAGTGTACAATCTTTCAACATTGCAGCAAAATCACCCTTTCTATTTTTGTGAAAATTGTGTACTCAGAGATTTTGAAAGAAAGAGATGTTCAATCTACTCTATCAAATTACCCAATTCAATAAGGTAAGAGTGTACAGGGAGTCGTTATGACCCACAATTCGTTAACATTTGTTAAGTGAGTCTTGTGCCATTTTACGATCTTTCTTTCCACAGTTGTTAAGTGGATCACTGCCGTTGTGAATTTAATAACATGGTTGTGACGTGAATCTGCTTCCCCTTTGACTTTGCTTGTGAGAAGGTCACAAAAGGGGATCACGTGATGTGGGACACTGTAACCGTCATAAATATGAATCAGTTGTCAAGTGTCTGAATTTTGATCATGTCACCAATGATTGTAAGTACGGAAAATGGTCGTAAGTCCTTTTTTCCCCAGTAATGTTGTGACTTCAAACGGTCGCTAAACAAATGGTTTAAGTCAAGGGCCTACCTGTATACTACAGAAAAACAATTCCTGCTCAACCACGTAGATGAAGTTCTACAAAGAGGTTCTTAATTTCATATTTGAACTAATTTGTACTGCTGGCCATTATTTAGAAGAGTTCCAAGATCATGGCTGGCAATCAACTCCATAATCTTATGGAGGATTACTAAGGAACTAGGATCAAAGCTGCAGGCTGGGAATTTCAGTTTGAACTGAAACCTATGAGAAGGCAGAGAGAGAGAGAGAGAGAGAGAGAGAGAGAGAGAGAGAGAGAGAGAGAGAGAGAGAGAGAGAGAGAGAGAGAGAGATATTTCTCTTCTCTCTTTAGTTTAAACTTTCCTGATTACAATCTATGTAACCGACTTTTAAGGCTATATGGAAGGAAGGAAGGAAGGAAGGAAGGAAGGAAGGAAGGAAGGAAGGAAGGAAGGAAGGAAGGAAGGAAGGCAGGCAGGCAGGCAGGCAGGAAGGAAGGAAGGAAGGAAGGAAGGAAGGAAGGAAGGAAGGAAGGAAGGAAGGAAGGAAGGAAGAAAAACAGAGAGGGGGAGAGGGGGAGGAGGGAGGGACAGAGGAAAAATGGAGATTAGGGAGGGTGGGAGGGAGGAAGGAAAAAAGAAAGGGAGAGAGGAACAGAAAGAGGGAGGGACAGAAGAAAACCAGGGATCAGGAAAGGAGGGAGGGAGGGAGGGGAAGAAAGGAAGAAAAACAGAGAGAGGGAGAGGGGAGGAGGGAGAGAGGGACAGAGGAAAAATAGATATTAGGGAGGGAGGAAGGAAGGAAGGAAGGAAGGAAGGAAGGAAGGAAGGAAGGAAGGAAGGAAGGAAGGAAGGAAACCTGTCAGCTTATAATCTTACTATAAGGGAGTTCCTCTGGGATCCCATGAGCTACAAAGTCCAACTTTTCATCCCAGACATCAGCACCATACAAGAGATTCACCTCTTTTGCAAAACCTTTGAGTAACAAAGCACAGTCCCATCCCTGATTTACTTCTTTTTTTTAAATATTTATTATTAGATAAACATTTGTCCATGTAAACAAAGATAAAATTCAAGTTAAATGCCATTCAACTTAATACAATCATTTTAAATTTGTTGACCTTCTTCACTCCGTGTGTCCAAGTTTAACTATAAGCCAACTACATTTTAAAAATTGTAACTTTCACTTCTTTTCAGATCAGTCCATTGGAATAAAACGTTGGCCCTCTAGTGTAGGTAGACATCAACCCGATTGTTCCCTACTGTTGATCTAAAAGCTGTTGATCTCTTCTGATTCCCCTGTGGGGGAAATTAAAAAAAAAAAAAAAGGCAGGGTTACAGAAGGCTGTGCATTCTTGTGTGTTGTGGCTGTGGGTGGTCTGTAGCACAAGCCTTGCTTGTTTGACCATCTGGCAAGTGCAGACTTGGGTGCTTCAGGGAGGGCAGGCACAGCTGAAGACCGTGTAATTATCCTTCTTTCTCATGGACACACCACTCCTATCGTTTCAGGTAGGTGGGCAATAAAGACGAAACAGGCCTTTTGACCTGCAACAGATCTCCTAGTGTGAATCAACAGCCTTCCTCGCCCTTTGCTGCTGCAGAGGCTTGAATCCGAATTAGAGTAGAGCTGAAAGGGACCTTTGGAGGTCTTCTAGTCCAAGCCCCTGCTCAGGCAGGAGACCCTATATCATTTTGGACAAGTGGCTGTCCAGTCTCTTCTTAAAAACCTGCAGTGATGAAGCAGCACCCACAACATCTGGAGGCAACTTCTGTTCCACTGGTTAATTGTCCTCACTGTTAAGAAGTTTCTCCTTAATTCCAGGTTGCTTCTCTCCTGGATTAGTTTCCACCGATCGTTTCTTGTCCTGCTCTCTGGTGCTTTGGAAAATAGGTTTATCCCCTCTTTTTGGTGGTAGCCCTCCAAATACTGGAATACTGTTATCATGTCCCTCCCCACAGTTCTTCATTTCTCTAGACTAGTCAAACCCAAATCCAGCAACCGTTCTTCATATGTTTTAGTCTCCAGGCCTTTAATCATCTTAGTTGCTCTTCTTTGTGCTTTTCCCAAATCTTAACATCTTCACCACAGGTTGAAGGCTGGTTGATATTTGAGTCCCATTGTGGAGTTGCCGAGAATCGCGGCCCAAGAAATTGTGAGGCCTATGTGATTTCTTTTATACCAAGCTGAATTGAACAACCCCTTTGTAGGGCCTGTAATCTTGTGATTTCTGGGTTGATCGGCATCTGTCTTTAACCAAGTACTCAATTAACTTGCTGAATGCACTGAAATGCATTTGCTGAGCGCCAGCCATTGTTATAAATAATGAGAAAATGTATGCCTTTCCATCCAACATGCAGACGTTCTAAGAGCAATACTTAAGGTTCAAAGAGGTTCCATCACCCAAGCTTTCTTCTTTTACACAATTAAAGGCCGGGGTGAGTTTTGGTTTGTGTGTGTGTGTGTGTGTGTTTGTTTGTGTTTTTTTCCTCTCTTTCTCTCTGCCCCTTTGAAACTAGTGGAAGCTGCAAAGCAAGGCTGTAAATGCTGAACGCCAATCTGGTTAACTGTAGCTTAACGGTACCTCTAAATTTTAAATTTTTTTCCCACCTTAGTTTCAATATTCACAAGGAGGGCAAAGACATTTTGCTCATTTCCCCCTATCTCAATGTTTCCAGTGGCTACAGCTGAGCTTCATATTACTAAAACAAAATCTCCTACGATGTTGCAGACCCCTCTATCTAGATATTTTTTTTGTGTGTGTGTGGGAAAGCAATTGTGAGGTGTTGTTTATCACTGATTCATGGCATTTGGACTTCCCAGTCAGGCTTAGAGTCATGATTTAATAATTTAATTTAATATTCACATTTATATGCCGCCCTTCTCCGAAGACGCAGGGAGGCTCACAACAAGATACAACAACAATTTTAAAATTAACCACACTCATACCACATACAAACACAATCAATTCACAGCTGTTGATGGCGGGACACTCTTAGGGCCGAGGGGCAGAGCACAGCTCATATGCCCCAAGCCTGTCGGCATAGATGTGTCTTCAGCACTTTCCGGAAAGCTAGGAGGGAGGAAGCAGTACGAACCTCTGAGGGAAGCTGGTTCCAGAGGGCTGGGGCAGCAACGGAGAAGGCCCTTGCCCTAGGTCCTGCCAGATGACATTGTTTAACGGACGGGACTCGTAGGAGGCCAACCCTATGTGCCCTGACTGGTCGCTGGGATTCATGATATTCCCTCGAGACAGAATAATAGAGCTGGAAGGGACCTTTGGAGATCTTCTGGTCCAATCCCCTGCTCAAGCAGGAAACTCTATACTAGGGGTCTTCAAACTTGGCCCTCCTATGACTTGTGGACTTCAACTCCCAGAATTCCTCAGCCAGCGTGCCTGGCTGAAGAATTCTGGGAGTTGAACTCTGCAAGTCATAAGAGGGCCAAGTTTGAAGACTCCAGCCCTATACCGTTTCAGACAAGTGGTTGTCCAATCTCTCCTTAAAAACCTCCAGTGATGGAGCACCCACAACCTCTGAAGGCAAGCTGTTCCATTGGCTAATTGTCCGCATTGTTAGGGAGTTTCTCCTTAATTCCAGGTTCCTTCTCTTCTTGATTAGTTTCCATCCATTGATTAATTGTTCTCATTGTCAAGAAATTTCTCCTTAATTCTAGGTTAGATCTCTCTCTGATCAGCTTCCATCAGTGACTTCCTGTTCCTCAAGCACTCTGGAGAATAGGTCCAATCCCTTTTCTTTGTAACGCTTCCTCAAATATTGCAAGAGATCTCCAAGATCCATCCCAACTATGTTATTCTTCACTCTGTACTCTTCCCTTTCCATCAGAATTCCCCCAAAGCAAGCATAGAATGGAAAGCAGAAATGACTGCAAGAGTACCTATTCAAAAAGAGGGTCACCTTGATGGAACGAAACACCCATCCATCAAAGGAGAACTAATCCTCCAGGATGTTCTCTACCAATTTCGCAAATACAATGCTGCACCATAATTAATCACCGCCATTCCCCTTCTTCTTTCTCATTGATCTTTAATGCGGATCAGAGGAGGTCTTGGGAGATAAACTAATACCTGTGAGTACCACTTAACCTATCCTTCTATTTATCTTATCTTCCTAAAATAAGCCCTGGCCTCATTTAATAAACCGTTAATTTTCTCTGCTCTTTTTCAGTGGCAGCACATTTACCCTACTTATACTTTTTTTTATTGCTTATGGAAATCCAAACCTAAACCTTCCTTTGCTTAAGGAAATCCTAAAATTTAAATGTAGTTAGTATTCAGATGATAACACCGCTAGATTTATCCTGGGCATATTTTTTTTTAAAAAAATCTGAACTTTGGGAAGTTCTCATACAAACTAAACCGAGCTTATCTCAAATATATCAATGCTTAATTTTTTCCCCTTTTTTATTTTTTGGGAATCATTGCAATATTGTGGAGATTAAAATGTCCAGGGCAAACATTGGCTATGGGATAGTGATAAGGCAAAAGTTTTTATCTGAACTGGAAAGGAGGGAGAGAGTGAAGGGGGAGGGAGGGAGGGAAGGAAGAAGGAAGGAAGGAAGGAAGGAAGGAAGTGGAAAGGAAAAGAACTGGGTTACATGTCTCTGCAAAGGAAAAAAGAGGGAGGGAGGGAGGGAGGGAGGAAGAAAGGAAGGAAGGAAGGAAGAAAGGAAGGAAGGAAGGAGGGAAGGAAGTGGGGTTCACATGTCTCTTGAATGTTTGGCAAAGAAATAGAAGCAGATAGCAAAGAAAATACATACATATCCAACAATGAAGAAAATATGCTTGTATTATTAAGCTGAAGCGAATTGCTTGAGCACACTTCAGCCACAAACAAGAAGAGAGAAAAATGGATGACTTTTGAAACTTTGCCAAGGTCAGACAGACTTTGGAAGAACTGCTGAATAAGGGCAGATTGTCCAAGTCAATGCAGCCTCAAAGCAAATTACTGCTTATCTTTATTCACAATTCCAAGAATGGAAAATATGTTTACGTTTAACAACATAGCTCTAATTCCTCAGGCTGGATCACCATTATAATCCACTCTTTTGAGTTAGTGTTATAAACGGCAGATGCTTTCTGACAGCAGAAAAGATCTCCTCTTGATCTTTTCATGCACGTGGTTTATTTAAATGCTGGCTAACATGGCTTGCCGAGTCAGTTCAACAAACATCAAGAGAAGAAGAAGAAGAAGAAGAAGAAGAAGAAGAAGAAGAAGAAGAAGAAGAAGAAGAAGAAGAAGAAGAAGAAGAAGAAGAAGAAGAAGAAGAAGAAGAAGAAGAAGAAGAAGAAGAAGAAGAAGAAGAAGAAGAAGAAGAAGAAGAAGAAGAAGAAGAAGAAGAAGAAGAAGAAGAAGAAGAAGAAGAATTTAAAAATCAATAATACACCAGAGAATTGAGCTAGGAACTACCTCCAAATCTAGGATTACCAATAATAAGTCACAATGACTTTAGCCATGGTGAATTCTCAAATTCTCAGGTACCAAGGCTGCCAATAAAAGAAGATTTTGCAATAATTTGCTCAACTTTCATTTTAATTACAATTTTTAGAAAATTGTACTGCAGGCTAACTCACTGCCCACAGCCAGCAGTTCGATCCTGACAGGGCTCAAGGTTGACTCATCCTTCCATCCTTCTGAGGTCGGTAAAACGAGGACCCAGATTGTTGGGGGCCATAGGCCGACTCTGTAAACTGCTTAGAGAGAAGTATAAAAGCGCTGTGAAGCAGCATACAAGTCTCAGTGCTATTGCTATTTATTAAATTGGCAGCAAGTAGAAAAATCCAACGGAGATCCTTCCTATCATGCCTTCATTATTAATATAAGGGAAATACCTTCCAATCATTGCTAGAGCACACAGATATATTACGGAGGAGAAAGGCGAGCAGTAAAATGACGCACATTCACCTCTGCCATTCCGGAGCAATAAATCTGAGATTAATAAAAAATTCACCCGTCTTCACTGGATTCACAGCAGGAGGAGGGGCAATCCTTGGCAATTAATGACATGAGCAACATATTGTGAAGACATACAGTTTGCTTTCCTTCCCCCTGCACTGCCTTTCCCGGCAAACAACAACAGATGAATTTCAACGAGGGCAAAGAATCACCCACCCTGTTCCATCCAAATCATCAGACTTGAGCGAAATCACGTATTGAGTCTTCAAAGACCAGGGAAAGTAGGCGAATGCTTCCTCCTGGATGGCCAGACTCACCCCTTAATCCACTCTGGTTAAACCAGGCCATGTTATCTCAATCCTGCAGAAAGGCCATGCAGCCTGTGCTATGTGTCAGATCCTTGGCTGCAGCAACTGCAGTCCCAGTTTTTCTTCCGTGGCCCCTAAGTTGACTTTTACTTATTGCTTGTATTTTAAGATTTGCCAGAAAGACACATTTTAAGCAAGAATAGCTTCCATCTGTATCCCATCTGTCTGTCTGTCTGTCTATCATCTATCATTTATCTGTATATTTATCACTCTATCACTCTATCACTCTCTCTCTCTCTATCTATCTATCTATCTATCACTCTATCTATCACTCTATCTATCACTCTATCTATCACTCTATCTATCTATCTATCTATCTATCTATCTATCTATCTATCACTCTATCACTCTATCACTCTATCACTCTATCTATCTATCTATCTATCTATCTATCTATCTATCTATCTATCTATCTATCTATCTATCTATCTATCTATCTACAGTAGATAGATTGGGTATGTCTAGTTTAACGAAGAGAAGGACGAGGGGGGACATGATAGCCGTGTTCCAATATCTCAGGGGCTGCCACAAAGAAGAGGGAGTCAAGCTATTTTCCAAAGCACCTGAAGGCAGGGCAAGAAGCAACAGGTGGAAACTAACCAAAGAGAGAAGCAACCTAGAACTAAGGAGAAACTTCCTGACAGTTAGAACAATTAACCAGTGGAACAACCTGCCTCCAGAAGCGATGAATGCTCCAACACTGGAGGTTTTTAAGAGGAGACTGGACAGCCATTTGTCTGAAATGGTATAGGGTTTCCTGCCTGAGCAGGGGGTTGGACTAGATGACCTCCAAGGTCCCAGATATCTCTGGTAATTCCGTTCACTGCCAGCAATCATCACTCCTGTCCAGGGTAGGTGTCTTGTATTTTGTTAGAGAAGATCAGTGAAGAACCTGTATTCAGCAGCAATACACATATGAGATCTTCTTTAACAAAATAGAAGACACCTACCCTGGACAGGTGTGATGATTGCTGGCAGCGAACGGAATTACCAGAGATATCTGGTGTGGACAATACCGATATAGGGTGTGGAGACACACACACTAGACTACATGATACCCGGTTAGGTACTACCCACGTAAGAAGAGGAAGGAGGAGGATGAGTACAGGGTGGGGAGAAACCATCGACCCACGGCTGAGAGGGGTGAAGAAAACTATCTGGAGCCCTAATGGGATAAATATAAAAGAAAAACCGAACACCCCCATCAAAATTCACAGTAGAGGGAAAGGTAATACGGGAATTAACACCATTGGAGTAAGTGAAGATGCAAAGATCCTGACCAACTTAGGAACTACCATTGGAAAAATAGGTGGGAATGCTCGAAGTGATGACAGAGAGGGAGAAGCATCCGGAATGCAAATTTGAACAGCTGAGACCGTTGGTGCAGTCTAAGAGCCATGTGCAAGCATTGGCTAATCCTATCTAAGACACCTTATTAACTGGCTCTTTTAACCCTGACAATGCTGGAAGTTCCCAACAAAAGCTAGGTTATATTAAAGTCATTCTTTTTAATCTCCTGGTGATCGTAAATTATTTACTTCGTACCATGAATATACCCAGGAGTCGCATTTTTACGGATATCATTAACCATATGTGTGTGTGTGTGTGTGTGTGTGTGTGTGTGTGTTTTCTGAGGTTTTCGCGGGTGTTTGTATGTAGGTCTTTGGTTCTAGAAGCACGAAGCCGAAAGCACCAGCCTGAAGATTACAAATGAGACTTCGTCGAAACGTCGCCAAGACACTTCAAATTCTACGTGGGAGAAAACCTGAAGAACCAAAGACCTACATAGATAGATAGATAGATAGATAGATAGATAGATAGATAGATAGATAGATAGATAGATAGATAGATAGATAGATAGATAGATAGATAGATAGATAGATAGATAGATAGACAGAGATATAGATATATAGATATAGATATAGATATAGATATAGATATAGATATAGATATAGATATAGATATAGATATAGATATAGATATAGATATAGATATAGATATAGATAGATATAGAAATAGATATAGAAATAGATATAGATATAGATATAGAAATAGATATATAGATATAGATATAGATATACACACACACACATATATATATACACACACACACATACATACATACATACATACATACATACATACATACATACATACATACATACATACATACATACATACATATATATATATATATATATATATATATATATATATATATATATATATATCTAACAATGCTTCCTTACCGGCACTTCACCGCATTACTCAGCAGCATATCAATCTGATTCATACAGCAGCACAAAAGTTTATTGTTGTATCAGCAGAAAAGTTTCATGTGTACAGTATATATTACCAAGCTGAAGTCCCACTGGGTTAATTTTTCTCTTTCTCTCCACCTCTGCCTTTCACAATAATCAGGCACCACGGAGAGAGAACTGCCTTCGGTAACTGTTTATAATAAACAGGAGCATGCAGAAAGAGTCCAGAATTAAGAAAGCAGAGCCAGAGCGGGAGGAGTAATCAGGATGTTAAGAGATCTCAGTCCTGTTTTATCAGTGGAATTTCCTTCCTGTCACATGGACATAACCCAGTCCTGGTGGAACTGACTAACCCACCAAATATGAAGGTGTGCCCCTCTCCAGAACAGACCCAGCCAAAATGTGCAGACATCTGATGGATATCTGCACTCTTGCGACACAATTGCTGTGTAGCTTCTGAACGACGGGAAGCAAAATTTGAATTCGGCCCAGCTTTTCAATCCTTAGTTCTGAACAGAATGACAGAATTGGAACGGACTTTGAAGGTCTTACAGTCCAATCCCGCTGCACAAGCAGGAGACCCTACACCATTCTGAACAAATGTAATCTTTTCTTAAATCCTCCATTGGCGAAGCACCCACAACTTTTGTTCCACTGGTTGATTGTTCTCACTGTCTGGAAATTTCTCCTTAGTTCTAGGTTGCTTCTGTCCTTTGGTTAGTTTTCCTCCACGGATTCTTGTCCTGCCTTCAGGACAAGAATTGGAGTAAAGGTTGACCCTCTCTTCTTTGTGGCAGCCCTTCAACTATTGAAACACTGCTATCATGTCACCCCTGGTCCTTATTTTCACTAGACTAGACAGTCCCAGTTCCTGTAACTGTTCTTCATATGTTTTAGCCTCCAGCCCTCCGATCATCTTTGTTGCTCTTCTCTGCACTCTTTCCAGAGTCTCAACATCTTATTTTATATTGTGGTGACCAAAACTGGATGCGGTATTCCAAGCGTGGCCTTACCAGGGCATTGTCAAGTGGTATTAATACTTCACGTGATCTTGATTCTATCCCTCTGTTAATGCAGCCCAGCACTGTGTTGGCCTTTTTGGCAGCTACAGCACACGGCTGGCTCATATTTAGGTGATTGTCCACTAGGATTCCAAGGTCCCTCTCACAGTTACTACTATTAAGCAAGGTACCCCCTATACTATACCTGTACATTTGGTTTTTCTTGCCTAAATGTAGAACCTTGCTTTTTTCACCATTGAATTTTATTTTGTTAGATAGTGCCCAGTGTTCAAGTCTGTCTAGATCCTCCTGTATCTTAAGCCTTCTTCTGGAGTGTTGGCTATTCCTGCCAGCTTGGTGTCATCTGCAAATTTGATGAGTTCCCCATCTATCCCCTTGTCCAAATAATGAATTCAAGGAACAATGAATTCAATGAGGATAGGAGAACTGGACAAGTTGTTTGATCCTTTCCTGAAATTCCTTATCTGTATCCTATTAAGTCATCTCCAATTTTTACCATATACTGTCCAACAGACCTTAAAAGTATCACGATTTGGCTATAAATTTCCCATTGGACTTTGGTCAAAGTCTCTGGATGTACATAGAAGAAGACTCAGAAAAGAGGTATGTGGGAAATGTAAATGTGCATTCCCTCTGGGCAACAACTTCAGAAGCATGAAACTCATCTTTCAGGTGCTGTGTCCTAGCAGATCATTTCCGAACTTAAGAGAGGATGGAAGTTGAGGAACAGTAGAAGTCATCTCGGTTGCCTTATTTATATTTCCCTGAGCTAAGCTTCTAGAACAGAGGTATCAAATTTGCAATGTCACGTGACATATTGTGACATATCGTGACTATTTTTCCATTGCCGGCAATGGGGTGGGCGCAGTTTTGGCATGACGCATCCGGCCTTCAGGGCCAGCAGTTTGACACCCCTGTTCTAGAAGCAACATTTAGTAGACCTTCATTTGCCCAAGCAGTGATATGTGATAGCATCAGCAGGTGGCAGCATTAACTTTGGCTGATCTCTGAAGCTAAGCATGCTCATTCTGGTTAGTAAGGCATGGGAGACCACCTGGAAATTCCCGGATGTAAGCTAGACTGGGAAGGAAGGAAGGAAGGAAGGAAGGAAGGAAGGAAGGAAGGAGGGAGGGAGGGAGGGAGGGAGGGAGGGAGAGAGAGGGAAGGCGGGAGGGAGGGAGGGAGAGAGAGAGAGAGAGAGAGGGAAGGCAGGAGGGAGGGAGGGAGGGAGGGAGGGAAGAAGGAAGTTAGGAAGGAAGGAAGGAAGGAAGTTAGGAAGGAAGGAAGGAAGGAAGGAAGGAAGGAAGGAAGGAAGGAAGTCAGTCCAATGATTGATTATGTGCCATCAAGTCAACTCTTTAAGTCCTCCATAACAATCCCTAACTCGGTCTTCTAACAGTGCATTCATTATTGCTGTAACTGACTCCATGTATCTCGGTGCTTGTTTTTGCTGCTGGTTGTTCTCTCTTCTTTCCTTCTACCTTCTCAGAGCCCTGTCTTTGGAGCTAGGACTTCCCACCATGTGTCTGAAGTAGAGGAATTTGAGGCTGGTCATTTGTGCCTCAAGTGACAACTCTGGAGTTATTTGCCTGATGACCTGTTTGTTCATTTTATTAGCCATCCATGGTATCCTAACAAACTTTCTCCAACATCAAATTTCAAACACATTCATGGTCTTCTGTTTCTTTAAGCCTTAACTCTAACCCAGGGATCTTCAAACCTGGCTGGCTGAGGAATTCTGGGAGTTGAAGTCCACAAGTCTTAAAGTTGCCAAGTTTGAAGACCCCTCTCTAACCCAAAGCCCTAACCTTGAGCCCAGAAAAAGGCAATGGAAAGTCATTCTCATAACAACGCCAAGAAATCTCTTAGGATGCAGTCATCAGAAACTAAGCTCACTTCGAGGACAACTTATTTTTAAAAAAATAAATAAATAAGCAATCATTCTGTCAATAAGTAGTCTTTCCAGTTCTCTTATTCCCTATTAAAAAATTGTAGCAAAGAACTCTTTCACCCTCATCTCCTAAACTGCGTTTCAATACGCAAATGCTTTGTCTGTCACTGCAGGCATTGGCAAATGGACAACTCTGTCACATTAAATTGTGGATAACGAAATGAATCTATAGGCAGGTTCGGTATCAGCACTTGGACGGAGATTCGCAGATGTTGTAAACCAGGCCGGGCAACCCAGAACTCCCTCCATTTCCACCTTGTATGAATATTTCACTGACCATTAGCGATACTAATGGTTCCACCTTCTTCAGCCCTCGGAGACCATTAGAAAAGGAGAGATATAACTCATAGCCACTAGGAAAGTTTTATATTCCTGACCTATGTCAGCAAGAGTGAGCAGAATATGAGGGCTCTTGCCAGGGGGTGCTAGTGACAAGCTATCTAGAAACCATTAATCTTTTCCAAACAAAAAGAAAGAAATGAAGAGAGGTCAGAAGTGATAGCTGGCGCACCACTCTAGGTAAATCTGAGTGAAGAGTGAACCCAACCAAGCATTTGTAAAAAATCAACAAAAATTGGCAAAACCTGGTTATTTCCCCACTTTGATCAGATTCACACATATTCTCTCTAGGGACGGCACTATAGAGCAGTGGTCCCCAACCTGCGAGCCCATCCCAATGCGCACACACACCCTCACTTGTGCTAGCGCCATGGCCCCATGGCACAAAAACCCCCTCAGAGAAGGTCCGCAACTTGGGCGTCCTCCTCGATCCACAGCTAAATCTGGAGCTTCATCTTTCGGCTGTGGCGAGGGGGACATTTGCCCAGGTTCGCCTGGTGCACCAGTTGCGGCCCTATTTGGACCGGGAGTCTCTTCTCACAGTCACTCATGCCCTTATCACCTCGAGGCTCGACTACTGCAATGCTCTCTACATGGGGCTACCTTTGAAAAACGTTCGGAGATTTCAGGTAATGCAGAATGCAGCCGCGCAGGCAGTGTTGAGCCTGCCCAGAAATGCCCACATTTCGGCATCTCTCCGCGAGCTGCATTGGCTGCCAATTGGTCTCCGAACACAATTCAAAGTGTTGGTTATGACCTATAAAGCCCTACATGGCATCGTACCAGGTTACTTACGGGACCGTCTGCTGCCCCATGAATCCCAGCGGCCAGTTAGGGCCCACAGAGTTGGCCTTCTCCAGGTCCCGTCAGCTAGACAGTGTCGCCTGGCGGGGCCTAGGGGAAGAGCCTTCTCTGTTGCGGCCCCGGCCCTCTGGAATCAACTCCCCCCGGAGATCCATATTGCCCCCACCCTCTCCGCCTTTCATAAACTGCTTAAGATGCATCTTTGCCAACAGGCCTGGGGCAGTTAACATCTTGCCCCTATCCAGTGTATGTTTGTGTGCATGTTTGATGGATGACTGGTTTTTTTTAATTCAGGGGTTTTTTATATATGTATTTTTATGTAGATTTCTATTCATGCTGTGAGCCGCCCTGAGTTCCTGGAATAGGGCAGCATAGAAATTAAAACAAACAAACAAACAAACAAATAAATAAATAAGTAAATAAATAAAAACAGGATGCCACGTCATGGGGCACAAAAACGGGCTACCACCGTGCCTGGGAGTATGAAAACGGGCTGCTGCTACACCACGGGGCATGAAAACGGGGTGCCGCCATGCCTTGGGGTGCACAAACGGGCCATCGCCATGCTGCAAGGCACAAAAACAGACATTTTGTGGGGCACACAAATGGGAGCCGCCACACCACAGGGCACAAAAAACAGGCCACCGCCACACTGCAAGGAGCAAAAACAGCTGCTGCCATGTTGCGCGGTACAGAAATGAAGTGCTGCACCACACAAGAATAGGGCAGGGCTAGTGAGTATCATGTGGGCACTAACCCCGCCCTGTTTGCAGTGCACCTGTGTTTGCGGCCCCATGCACACACGTGCACATGCACGCATGTAAAATGCTTCCCCTTCCCTTTTCCTCCGGGCCGCCAACTGACAAGGGTTGGTGACCTCTGCTCTAGAGGTATTGCATGCCAAAATAACTAGACATGGAGAAAGTTTTTTTTCTCTGGAGCCATCACTCTGCTGAACACCTAATTCCCACAGCACTGTCTCATGTCTATGTGTATTTACCCATCAAACATGTCTATTATTATTATTATTATTAATTATTATTATTATTATTATTATTATTATTATTATTATTATTATTATTATTATTATTATTATTATTATTATTATTATTATTATTCATTACACAATCAGCCAGATGTTCAGGCTTGGTTTGGCATTTTTGTCCACCTATCGAGTCCTTCCCAAGGACCTGGGATGGGCAGATGTGGATGTTTGATGGTATTACAGATCTTGTCGCAGGATGGAAGCAGTTCCTAGTAAGGCCGCCTTTTGCAATTGACTAATGGCGAATTTGTCAATACCAATGATGGTGTTCAAGTGGTGCTCCAGTTGTTTTGGGATTGCGCCCAAGGCGCCTATTACTATTGGTACTACTACTATTGCCACAGTCATTCTATTACTATTTGTAGTATTTGTAGTATTTTGATATCTTCTCCACTTCTTTCATTTCTATTCTGCTGTCTCCAGGCACTGCCATGTCCACTATTAAGATTTTTTTGTCTTTCTTATCAACAATTGTTAAGTCCAGATAGTTGTTGTTTGTTGTCTTCTTTACTCCCCTCTCCTATTGGGATGATGATGATGGTGATGATGATTCTGTTTCTTTGTATGTATACTGAGTGTCAACGCTACACCAAACCTGGCTGAAGCCATCTTGCTCGTTCTAGGTTGCCACCGGAATGGGAGGGGGGAAGTAGAGGTTTTCCAATAGTCTAAACAATTCTCTGTTCTGTGGGAAGCAAGGTCATTCACGGGACCGTCTTCTGCCACATACTTCCCTTCGACCGGTGAGAGCGCACAGGGTCGGCCTCCTCCGGGTCCCATCAGCGAAACAATGCCATCTGGCAGGTCCTAGGGGGAGGGCCTTCTCTGTTGTGGTGCCCACCCTCTGGAACCAACTGCCCCCTGAAGTCCGCGTTTCCCCCACTCTCCCGGCCTTCCGGAAGAATCTAAAAACTTATCTATGCTGGCAGGCCTGGGGATGACTGTGATTGTGTGTGAATGATGAATGTGTTTGGGGGGTCTTTTTAAATGCTTTGTAGATTTGGTTTTAGATTTTTGAAATGTTGAGATGTTGTTTTTGTTTATGTTGTTAGCCGCTCCGAGTCCTTGGAGAGGAGCGGCATAAAAATCTAATTAAGATAAATAAATAAATAAAATTTCAAACGGTCGGGTTGAAGGGGTTGTGTGTACTATTAGAAAGCCCACCAAACTATTCTATTGGGAAATGTAACTATTCTATTGGGAAATGCATAGTATTGGGGTGGGAAGTTTAACTTTGTAATAGTGTAATTCTTTGGAGGGAATTTCAGATTTGGCTTCACTTTTGATCGTGCCATATTTTGTAACCAATAAACATGATCTTTGCGGAGCCTCTGGCCTCGGAGTTCTGATTTGTCTGATCTCATCTAATTGTCCGTAAGATTGTCCGGGACACTACCCTCCTCTTCATGACCTGTCTTCCTTGTTACCTTCTGGGAGGAGGGGGCTCCGTGGTATCTGAAGCAGTTCATCCAGATTCAGCCACAGTTTTGTTCCATACAGTATTAACCTTGTGAACTCTAAAGCTTCCTCCTTCCGTTATGTATTCAAGATGGACAGTGATTAATATTTATTAGTTATTTATAAGGGTATAAGTCTATACATGTGTTGTATACAGTATGTTTTTAAATGTGTGTTACGCGTGTGTACATTTTGAGAGCAAGCAACTAAATTTCATTTTTAATGTGTGTCATTGTGCCCACGGTTTAAAAAAAATGACAATAAAGGTTATCTATCAATTTAATCTATCGGAACCATGACGCCAAGAGCTTCTGGCCCAGAGACAAATTTCTTGGATATCTACACACACTTGGCCAAATAAAGTAGTTTATTCTATTCTGATTCTAGTTTGACATGGACATCATCCTCATCCTCACCTCAGCTGTCACATGTGTGCCGAACCAATCTGCTTTCGCTTCCCCTGAAGCTTCAGAAAGTTCATTTGCAGGGGCATCTGACTTTATTTACACTCTGAGGTGAGACTTTGTAGTAAAAAAGGCTGCCGGTGATGGCATTCTTCGGCATCCTTCTTCTCCTATGCTTGGCTTCAGCCTCTCTCTGTGGCCTTTTTTAAATCATTCTATGGCTGTTCCAGCAGCAGGTCTGGTTTTTTTGTGGTTTGTTTTTTTTTTTTTTAAAAAAAAAATCTTTAATCTGGCTGTGACATGCTGAGGGTGCAATAGCTTCAGAAACTGCTGACACCGTAGACTCTACAAATTACTGACAGGGAAACTGAGGGCCATTAAGCATAATTACTCTCTGTGGAGATTTGCACCATTCAAAGTAAGCTTTGCAGTTTCTAATAAGGGGAACTGCCATCATTTCAGTAAGGCTCATTAGATTGCACTCCGAGGAACAGTATTCTTCCTTTTTCAAACATGCATGAAAAGGAGAAAACCTGATGACATGACCAAGTCTGGGTTGGCCCAAGGTTTTTTTTTTGTTTTGTTTTGTTTTCTTCCCCCTTTTCAGGGCTGATCATGCATATTGAGAAGAGTTGGTTGGGTTAAAGGGACTTCTATAGAATGCAGAATAAAAGAGTTGGAAAGGACTTTGAAAGTCTTCTAGTACAACCCCCACTCAACAAGGAGATGTAAATCACTTCAATCTCTTCTTAAAAGCCTTAAGTGATGGAGCACCAACAAATTATGAAGGTTTCTTCTCCTTTTCCCTCTCCCATTCTTTCTCCTTCTCCTGCTCCCTCCTCCTCTCTTTCTCCTTCTCTTGCTCCTTCTCCCTCTCCCACTCTTTCTACTTCTTCTCTTGCTCTTTCTCCCCCTCCCACTCTTTCTCATTCTCTTGCTCCTTCTTCCTCTCTCTCTTTAACCTTCTCCTTCTCTTGCTCCCTCTCCCTCTTTCTCCTTCTCTTTCTCTTTCTCCTACTCTTTCTCCCTCTTGCTCCTTCTCCTTCTCCCACTCTTTATTCTCCTCCTTCTCTTGCTTCTTCTGCCTCTCCCACTCTTTCTCCTTCTCTTGCTACTTCTCCCTCTCCCACTCTTTATTCTTCTCCTTCTCCCTCTCCCATTCTTTCTCCTTCTCTTGCTTCCTCTCCCTCTCCCCTTTTCTCCTTCTCCTTCTCCCTCTCCCTCTCCCTTTCCCACTCTTTCTCCTTCTCTTGCTCCTTCTCCCTCTCCCACTCTTTCTTCTTCTTCTCTTGCTCCTTCTCCTTCTCCCCCTCCCACTCTTTCTCATTCTCTTGCTCCTTCTTCCTCTCTCTTTAACCTTCTCTTGCTCCCTCTCCCTCTTTCTCCTTCTCTTTCTCCCTCTCCCTCTTTCTCCTTCTCTTTCTCCCTCTTCCACTCTTTCTCCCTCTTTCTCCTTCTCTTTCTCCCTCTCCTACTCTTTATTCTTCTCCTTCTCTTGCTTCTTCTGCCTCTCCCATTCTTTCTCCTTCTCCTTCTCTTGCTCCTTCTGCCTCTCCCACTCTTTCTCCTTCTCTTGCTACTTCTCCCTCTCCCACTCTTTATTCTTCTCCTTCTCTTGCTTCTTCTGCCTCTCCCATTCTTTCTCCCTCTCTTGCTCCTTCTCCTTCTCCCACTCTTTCTCCTTCTCCTTCTCTTGTTCCTTCTCCTATTCCCTCTCCCACTCTTTCTCTTTCTCCTTCTCACAAATCTGATCTTTTAATGGTCAAACAGCAGAAAATTCCGAAAATGCCCTGCCTCTCACTGTTAATAATGAAAATGGTAGACTTAAGTGATACTCCATGGAGAAGGTAACCAGTGTGATGACATGATGCAGCCAAAGGATTCAAAGACCTTTGCACAGCCCTGAAAATGGGAAGAAAAAAAAAGCTCATTCCTAAGAGCAGAGCCTCTCAGCAAATTGGCAACTCAAGTGGGAAAAGCAACATCAGAAGAGCTGAACTTTTTAAAGATTAATTTGGGTGATCAAAATCAGTGACAAGCTCAAATTAAATGAAATTAACATTTGGAACATAAGCTTCAAATCTGGAAATATTTTGGCTGGTTTGCATATGCCTAAATAATGCTTATCTTTTAGCATGAAACCAGGTGCCTTTAGAGTAATTTATTTTTTGTGGGGGGGAGTTCATGGCCACCCAGTAGAACAGAGATGGGTAAGTATGGCCTCTTTATGACCTATGGACTTCAACTCCCAGAATTCCTGAGCCATCCATGCTGTTGGCCTGTCCCTTTATGACAGGGGTGGGCAACTATGGGCCCTTTACGACCTGTGGACTTCAACTCCCAGAATTCCTTAGCCAGCTTGGGTTAGGGTTACCCTCCTGCCCTGCAGAAGAACAAGAGAAAGACTCTAAGCACCACTAAAGTATTGTAAATTATTTAAGCATGCATCATTATTTTTGAGTGGTATTACATCCAGATTTAAAACTATTTAAATTGCAATCAAACTGGTCAATCCTAGAAGAGATCAACCCTGACTGTTCTTTAGAAGGCCAGATCCTGAAGTTGAAACTCAAGTACTTTGGCCACCTAATGAGAAGGAAGGACTCCCTGGAGAAAAGCCTAATGTTGAGAAAGATGGAGGACAATAGAAGAAGGGGACGACAGAGAATGAGGTGGCTGGATGGAGTCACTGAAGCAGTAGGCATGAGCTTAAATCAGACATGTCAAACACAAGGCCCGGGGGGCGGATGCGGCCCGCGAAGTGGTTTCATGTGGCCCATGAAGCCATCCTGGAAACAGTGAGGGAACGTCCCCCTCTGCCTTGGTCCTGGCCAAGGCTGGCCGGGAGCCAATGTACAATTTTGTGGTGGCCCTCTATGCTGAAATACATTCATTCTTAGCTCCACAAGGCCGTCTGGAAACAGTGAGGAACCAGCCCCTGCCGTGTAAGCCCTGCCCTCTGGGTGCCTGCTGGGGAGGTGTCCCCCTTTGTGAGGAAAGAAGAAATGGACCATACCTTGGCGCTTGCCCCGGTCCCACTCCTTCTGCCAGAGACCCTCGGATCTGTCCCACTCCTGCCTAGGCCCCCACAGGCACCCTTGACATGAATGATGTAGAGCTGCCCACGCCCACCCAGTAGGCCACACCCACTCCATCCACGTCCACCCAGTAGGCCGTATCCACACTGGCCATAACCACCCGGCACTCCCGAGGCTAACCGCAATGGTGATGAGGCCCTCAATAAAATTGAGTTTGACACCCCTGGCTTAAATGGACTCCAGAAGATGGTAGAGGACAGGAAGGCCTGGAGCAATGTTGTCCATGGGGTCACGATGGGTTGGACACGACTTCGCAACTAACAACAACAATGCCATGCCACAGAGCAGTTTGGATTTACACTACCGTAGCAGGAGGTTTATGTGACCTTCTTTTGAAAAGGCAGTCTTTTCTTTCCCCAGATCTAGATGGGTTTCAAAGCTGATGTGATAGAAATGTTCCCCACCCCCCCACCCCATGTGTAAAACACCAGAAAGAACATCAATTCATTCTGCATCGTAAGAATTACTATCCTCCCCCGGATCATTGGGGGTCCAGCTAAATCTATCCCCATGGGCCAAGTGGATGCAGCAATTTGCAACTTGCTCAATTCAGTGTCCTGAAAGTCACATGCATTTTTTCTTAATTCTTAATTGAACATGGCTAAAAGATTCTAGAAAGAGTACAGAGAAGAGCAACAAAGATGATTAGGGGACTGGAGGCTAAAACATATAAGGAACAGTTGCTGGAATTGGGTATGTCTAGTTTAATGAAGAGAAGGATGAGGGGGGACATGATAGTAGTGTTCCAATATCTCAGGGGCTGCCCCAAAGAAGAGGGAGTCAAGCTATTCCCCAAAGCGCCTGAAGGCAGGACAAGAAGCAACGGATGGAAACTAACCAAAGAGAGAAGCAACCTAGAACTAAGGAGAAACTTCCTGACAGTGAGAACAATTAACCAGTGGAACAACCAGAAGCTTGAATGCTCCAACACTGGAAGTTTTTAAGAAGAGACTGGACAGCCATTTGTCCGAAATGGTATAGGGTTTCCTGGCTGAGCAGGGGGTTGGACTAGATGACCTCCAAGGTCCCTTCCATCATCATCATCATCATCATCATCATCATCATCATCATTATTATTATTATTATTATTATTATTATTATTATTATTATCCAGTCTCATCCCTGGGTTGTTATGTGCTTGTTCATTTATATCCGTCTTTATCATTTTTAACAAATAATTCAAGGCGACAGAATTTTTCCAACAGATCTTCTTCCTCCTGTTTCCCCCACAGCAAAAACCCTGGTTTGGGCTGAGAAAAGTGACTGGCCGAAGATTACCCAACTGGGTTTCATGGCTAAAGTCGAACTAGAACTCATGGTCTCCCAGTTTTTAGCCTGGTGCCTTAACCTCTACATCGAACTCTCCCACTCTTACATCCGTACTGCTGCACAGCTATTCCTTTCCCCTCAAATGCTACTGATTCTTCAAAGTAGGAAGAGAAGGAAAAAATGTAAAAAAAAAAATATGACGACAGTAATATATTTTCATATATACTGTCAAGACTGCTAACATTGGATGTTCTTGCTTGCCATATATGAAGAAGCAAGCCTGGGTTTTATTTAGCCTGTGTAGCATTTTTAGAGTTAAAGCAGATAATACTAGTCTAGTGGATGGGAAAATATGCAACTACCCATAACAATATCTGAGCACAGTATTGCCAAGGTCAGCTGTAATGGGAGGGACACCTCACCCTTCACATTAATTGGAGAATGTGATTGATGATTGCAGAATGAGGGTGTGAATTATGCTTTGTTACGGGTGATTGGGGGAGGGAAGATTCAGTTTTTGGCTTAACTTTTGTGTGTGCCGAAGCTATGCAGAAATAAAAGGATTCTTTAAGGTAAATAAGCCTCAAAGTTCTTTGAAAAGCTGCTTTTTTACGGAACCACGTCATCTACAATATATCTCCCCTCCCTCTCCAAAAAACAGGCACAGAGAAGAAGAAAAAATCCTAAATGTTATTTGAGCAGGCACAGCAGCAATCTGAAGCTCCTATTTCTCAGTCTCCACGGAGACTTTTACCAAATGTGTCATCCCAAGACAAATTTCAATGTTTGTGTTATGAGTGTGCTTGTCATAAGGATGGATCTTTGATTTCCCAGCAACTGCAGTAAAACAAAATAATCTGTTAGCAATTAAATGCTGAATGGATTCGTTTTTTGTCTCCCCTTTCCCCACCCCCCTTTCCGCAGTTAACAAAGATGTTGGCATTGCGCGTTCATTGAAAAAGGATGGAAAAGAAAAAAAAATTGCTGCGCAGCCTTTTAAATCTCAGAAGCAAAAGGGCAGAAACAATGTTCTTGTGACATTGCAAATGGTTACCAATTATTTCTATGTTGTTAACTCAATATTACCCTTTTCCCTTCACCCCCTGAACTTCCTCACCTTTCCTCTCTTCTCCTCTTCTCTCCTCCATTCTCTATAGCTAGATTCTTTCCTTCATTCCTTCCTTTTATTCATATAGACCAGTGTTTCTCAACCTTGACAATTTTAAGGCATGTGGACTTCAACTCCCAGAATTCCATTGCTGGCTGTGGAATTCTGGGAGTTGAAGTCCACATGCCTTAAAATTGTCAAGGTTGAGAAACACTGATTATAGACCTTCCCCTTCCTCTTCCCTTCCCTTCCCTTCCCTTCCCTTTCCTTCCCTTTCTCACATACTCAAAGTAGTTGATTACTCACTGCTTCATTTTTTGGGTGTATTTTGGAAAAGTTGGTGAAATGAGCTGTTGCCCTCATTAAGACGGCCAACAAATGACATGCCAGACTGGTAAGGGGACTAGTGAATCTTTTCCAAAACTAGCTCCATGTCCCCATGTCTTTTTCTGCTTTGATTCCTCACGCCTGTCATTGCTTTAGACCAGCAGTTCTCAACCTTTTGCAGGCCGCGACCCCGACCTGCGCCACTCATACACGGCGTGAACCCGACCTGCATCACGCATGCACGATGCAACGGCCTGCATCGTGCATGCATGGCACGTGCACGACGGCCTGCATCGTGCATGTGCAGCGTGCGCACAACGGCCCGCATCACGCATGTGTGGCGTGACAGTCCGCATCATGCATATGCGGCGCAACGGCCCGCATCGCACATGTGCGGCGCGACGGTCTGCATCGCGCATGCGCAGTGCACGCGCAACAGCCCGCATCGCACATGCGCAGTGCTACCCTGCGCATGCGCGGTGCTGCCCCCTGCGCCGGCTGAGGGGAAAAGGGGAAAAAAATGGCGGACTGCGGTGTTTGGCGACCCATGTGAAATGGTCGTTCGACCCCCAAAGGGGTCGCGACCCATAGGTTGAGAACCGCTGCTTTAGACACATCACTGAAAGGGACAGGACTGATATGTTTATCAAACCAATACCTGGGCTGCAAAACTCCAGACAAACACTAGGTGGCGGAAAAGAGTTTTCTTTATCTCATCATTGTCATCTAGTGAACATTCCTGTATTTGCAGCTCAGATGAGGTTGCCCTAGGCATGTTCCTCAGAACCTAGGAAAATTCTACTAAATGCGCTGAAAGAGCAAGTAGATGACTCGTTACTGCAGGGGTTCATGAATTCAGAGGTCAACGCTGCTAACATCGGAGGTTCTTGCTTTGACAACATATGGCGAGGCAGCCATTTTCCTTCTTATGTTTTACTCTTAGAATTAGAGTTAGAATTAGATGATACTGGGGGAAAGGAGGAGGAATGTGCATGGGAGTTTAGTTAGACATAACAATAATGTAACTAGTGTGAGAACCAACAGAAATAAGAGATGATAAGAATTGGAGGGTTGGGGAACTGGAGGGAAAGCCTGCATTTCAACCTAATTGGAGAATGTGATTTATGACTGTTAATTGGAGGAGGGAATTGTCCTTTGATACTATGTGCTCAGGGGAGGGGAATCCAGTTTTTGGCTTCGATTGTGTTAGTGCCGATGCTATGCTTCTCAAATAAAGATTCTTTAAGGTAAACAATGCGTCAAAGTTCTTTGAAGAGTCTCATCTGTTGGCACCATGACATGAGAACTACCCAAAATTAAACAATCTTCCTTCTACAGTAAAACTGAAATTAGCAGGAAAAAAACCCTCCTTGGTTTGGAGGTTGCAAATTAAGCCACAGTTTGATCTTCTTCAACACAAAGCAAAACACAAAGCAACACAAAATACGTTGATATTTAAAGAACACAAAAGGATATTTGAATGAACTGAAAACTATATATGGCAGTCCTCAACATACAACGGTCCATTTAGTGACCGTTCAAAATTACGACAGCACTGAAAAAAGTGACTTATGACTGTTTTTCATGGTTACGACCGTTGCGGCATCTCCATAGTCACATGATCAAAGTTCAGATGTTTGGCAACTGACTTGTACTTATGTCTGTTGCAGTGTCCCGGGTCTGTTGCGACGTTCTAACAAGCAAAGTCAACAGGAAGCCAGATTCACTTAACCACTGTGTTATTAACTTAACAACTGCAGTGATTCACTTAACAACTGTGGCAAGAAAGGTCATAAAATGGAGCAAAACTCAGCAAATGTTCCACTTAGCAACATAAGTTTTCGGCTCAATGATAGTCGTGTGTCAAGGACTACCTGAACTATTAATACTGCAGTGTGAATGGAAATAATTCAAAAATTATCTTCATGTACATTCATTGAAAAATGGGACTCACCACTCTAACTGATTAAGTGTCCCTAATTCAAGAGACAGCATCACCACCAGATGGATCCGTAGCTGGCTGACTGGCCGTACTCAACCTGTGGTCCTCAATGGAACCGCATCTACAGGGAGGGAAGTGTGTAGTGGGGTGCCCCAGGGCTCTGTTCTGAGCCCAGTGCTCTTCAACATCTTCTTCAACGATTTGGATGAAAGGATAGATGGGGAACTCATCAAATTTGCAGACGACAACAAGCTGGCAGGAATAGCCAACACTCCAGAAGACAGGCTTAAGATACAGAAGGATTTGGACAGACTTGAACACTGGGCGCTATCTAACAAAATGAAATTCAATGGTGAAAAAAGCAAGGTTCTACATTTAGGCAAGAAAAACCAAATGCACAAGTACAGCATAGGTGGCACCTTGCTCAATAGTAGTAACTGTGAGAGGGACCTCGGAGTCATAGTAGACAATCACCTAAATATGAGCCAGCCATGTGCTGTAGCTGCCAAAAAGGCAAACACAGTGCTAGGCTGCATTAACAGAGGGATAGAATCCAGATCATGTGAAGTGTTAATACCACTTTACAATGCCTTGGTAAGGCCACACTTGGAATACTGCATCCAGTTTTGGTCACAACAATGTAAAAAAGATGTTGAGATTCTAGAAAGAGTGCAGAGAAGAGTAACAAAGATGATTAGGAGACTGGAGGCTAAAACATAAAAGGAACGCTTGCTGGAACTGGATATGTCTAGTTAACGAAGAGAAGGACAAGGGGGGACATGATAGCAGTATTCCAATATCTCAGGGGCTACCCCAAAGAAGAGGGAGTCAAGCCATTCTCCAAAGCACCTGAAGGCAGGACAAGAAGCAATGGATGGAAACTAATCAAGGAGAGAAGCAACCTAGAACTAAGGAGAAACTTCCTGACAGTCAGAACAATTAACCAGTGGAACAACCTGCCTCCAGAAGCAGTGAATGCTCCAAAGTTTTTAAGAAGAGACTGGACAGCCATTTCTCCGAAATGGTATAGGGTTTCCTGCCTGAGCAGGGGGTTGGACTAGATGACCTCCAAGTAAAGTCCCTTCCAACTTTACTACTACTACTACTATTATTATTATTATTATTATTATTATTATTATTATTATTATTATTATTATTATTATTATTATTATTATTATTATTATTATTACTATTATTATTATTCTCTCCCTACGTCAAGATATATAGTCTTCCTTATTTTTCCTTTTTTCAAAGGCCGAGCTTCAGAGAAAGTTTATAAGTAGCAAAAGCTCCAGGCCTGAGCTAAAAAAAAAAAACAACGTATTCAACGTGCCTTCTTTCAGGCAATTGCCAGAAGAAATCTGAATTAAGAATTTATATTAAATATCTGAAAAGACCAAGCAATGCACAAACATCTCAATTTGTTGCCAGGATAAATAACAGTTTGAGAAAAATTAGTAATGGTTGTTTAAAAATGAACTCCTAGCCTTTAATAAACTATAATCCTAAAAGCCATAATGATTGTTTTCACACACAAATACACACACAAAAATGCCATAATTGTAAAGCCGGCAATCAATTTCCTGCAAATATAAAGTTCAACTGCGTTTTCTTATGAAAATGCAAAAAAAGTATGAATTCATCATTTGATGCACAAGTGTTCTCTCCATCCTGCTTTTTATTCATTCATCTTTACACATTATTGTTTCAGTTACAGGCATCTCTCTTTTTTTTTTAAAAAAAAATGCTTCTTAAAATTATTTTTTTCTGTTATTTAAGACACTATTGTATTGCTAACTCTGATGCTACCAAAATTGCCTGTACCAATTCTTTTTGGATAGCATTTTTTAAAGGGCAGATGTGATAGCTTCTTTTTTTTTCTGGAATTGGAGATATATATATATATTCGACGAAGTCCCATTCGTCATCTTCAGGCGTTCGACCACGAACGCGAAGTCAAACAGCTATGCAGCTCACCATCTCTAATCCCCCTGTAACTCAGACTAACCTGAGCACAACAAAGCCCCCACCCAAACAGAACACTCCCCCAGCCAATCAGAGCACAGCCAACCCCTCATCCAATCAGAGCACAGCCAAGCACCTAACCAATCAGAACACACCTCCACCCAATCAGAACACAGCCGAGCTCCCAGCCAATCAGTTCAAACCCCCACTGGCAGTTAAAAGAAAGAAACAGCCACAACCACACATTGTTCCTAGAAGCACGAAGCCGAAAGCACCAGCCTGAAGATGACGAATGGGACTTCGTCGAAACGTCGCCAAGACACTTCAAATTCTAATTGGGAGAAAACCCGAAGAACCAAAGACCTACATACAAACACCCGTTTGAAATATAAATGCTTGTTTGCATACACAAACAGATTAAAAAAAAACTTTCCCAGAGGTTGAATACATCACTGGGAAAAAATGCATAAAAGTAAGGATATCCTTGAATAGACTATGACTTCTGATAACTATAGGGGTACTTCTGAAGGCTGCTAACTCCTGAGACCAAATAAAAAATCCTCCTTACATACCTATAGTACCTTAATTCAGGATAGAACTGGGGCAACTGGATCGAGCTGTGAGTTTACTGGTTGGTCCCGATGCCTATGTGAAGTTCACAGCAGATATTTCCTCTTTGCGTCCTGACAGAGAAACATCTGTCACTACCAAGGACTGAACTCTCAACCTTCCAAGTGGTAGGTGAGGGTATTCACCACTAGGTCACCACACCACTCTTTATGAGTGCAACACTAAAAAAAACCCCAACTCTTTCTCTTTTCATGACCCTGTAATCCGTTAATTTGGGGTAGAGTCAAAGCGACTGGATGGAGCTGAACCTTTACTGGCTGGATGCCCTTCCTGATGCCACGTGGAGCTCACAGTAAATATTTTCTCTTTGCGCTCTGGGACAAAAACATCTGTCCCTACCTAGGATTGAACTCTCAACCTTCCAAGTGGGAGGTGAACATGTTCATCACTAGGCCACCACACTGCCATTCCTGAGACTAAAAATGGTACCAAATTTCAGTTTCCATGCACGTCTTTCAGAACATCTTCCAGATGTTGAGATTCTAGACTCTCTGTGCTTCTCTAGTACAGAGAAGAGCAACAAAGATGATTAGGGGACTGGAGGCTAAAACATTTACCGAACGGTTGCTGGAATTGGGGATTGCTAGTTTAATGAAGAGAAGGATGAGGGAGGACATGATAGCAGTCTTCCAGTATCTCAGGGGTTGCCAGAAAGAAGAGGGAGTCAAGCTATTCTCCAAAGCACCCGAAGGCAGGACAAGAAGCAACAGATGGAAACTAATCAAGGAGAGAAGCAACCTAGAATTAAGGAGAAACTTCCTGACAGTTAGAACAATTAATCAATGGAACAACCTGCCTCCAGAAGTTGAGGGTGTTCCAATACTGGAAGTTCTGAAGAAGAGACTGAACAATTATTTTTCTGAAATGGTATAGGGCTGAGCAGGGGGTTGGACTAGAAGATCTCCAAGATCCCTTCCAACTTTATTATTATTATTATTATTATTATTATTATTATTATTATTATTATTATTATTATTATTGTTATTGTTGTTGTTGTTGTTGTTGTTGTTGTTGTTGTTGTTGTTGTTGTTGTGTTCAAAACATAGCCAACAGCCCTGCTGTTCTGAATCATCTCCCATTCAAGTCCTAACTATGGAGCCTTGAAAAAAGTTAATCAGATGCTGTCACCTGCTGAAACCAGGAACTTGCTTACTCAACTGTAAAAAAAAAAGAAGAAAAAAGATGCAAAAATACATGTAAGATGCAAAACCAATTATGAATCAGCTCCGACTGAATCACACTTATCCTTATTGTCTTGCATAATGAAAGCTCTAATTGCATACCTCGAACAATCAAGCCGTCATGCTAAACAATCCAATTTGCATCTCGCCACCCAGCTGTAAACTGATTTTTTCTTAAGAGTGAAGTCAGGAGGAAAAAAGGAAGGGTGACAGATCTGATTTAGGACGGTTCTTGTGCGCTTCAAGTGTATCTTCACGTCTAAGCTTAGAAACGAGCCTTTCATTTTAATAAAGCCAAATCTAATCCGTAAAATGTCTTACAGGAACAATCATGCACATTTCTCTTTCGAAAAACCATGTCATGAGTCCCATGGAGGTTATCAAGATCACGCAAAGTATTACCACCACTTTATAAAACCCTAGCGAGACCACACCTGGAAGACTGCAGCCAATTTTGGTCTCCATATCACAAAAAAGATGCTGAGAGTTTGGGGGGGAAAAATCAGAGGAGAACAACTAAGATGATCAAAGGCCTGGAGACTAAAACATACGAAGAACGGCTGCAGGATTTGGGTTTGGTTAGTCTAAAGAAAAGAAGAAATAGGGAAGACATGATAGCAGTCTTCCAGTATCTGAGGGACTGGCATAAGGCAGAGGGGGCTGGCTCAGGAATTCTGGGAGTTGAAGTCCACCAGTCATAAAGCAGTCTAGGCCTAGGCCAGAGGTAGGCAACCTTGGCTCTTTTATGACCCGTGGACTTCAACTCCCAGAATTCCAGAGCCAGCATGGCTTAGCATGGAAACCTCTCAGCGTGGCTGGCTCAGGAATTCTGGGAGTTGAAGTCCACCAGTCAGAAAAGAGCCAAGGTTGCCTATCCCTGCCCTATGGAAAGTCATCCTTTGTTACTTACAATACAGTATATGCACTCCCTCTGGCATTCTTTTGTAACAAAGCCAAAATTAAAAATTCTTAGAAACTAAAGTTGAATTCTAGAGAGATTGCCAAAAATTTCTAACTTCGTCAGCATTATGCCATAGACTTCCCCAAAAAGATTAATAAATCTGCTACCTGAGAGTCTGATTAATCATTGATTAATGGGTTGCTTACCATTTTAATTAAAACATTGTTTTCTCCTATTACTATAATTAATTCTGTTTCCCCCCCACACACACACACTGCACAGAAAATCTTATTTGGGGCTGGTAATTAATGCCTCTGCAATAGAAGGAAAGATGCTAAAAGAATACACTAGCGAGACTTCAAAAGAAGTTGGCAATGTGAGCTTCAACGTATGGACAAGGACAAACATCGCACTGGGCAATTGTTTGAAGTGGTCACAATGCTTCTCAGACTCATGCAGCTGCCCTCTCCAGCTGCTTAGGGGAATGGGCTGCTTTAAAAAGTAGCAGACAAGTGTGAGGTTAGCATCCCACTTGTTCATTGTTTTCCCTTTTCTAACCACTTCTGAAAGAGTGTTCCACACCCGCAAGAGGTAGAACTTTCCACACAACAATGTGTACAATCTGCAAGGCAGTGTTATGACTGAAGATAAATAGCTTGCTCCAGTGATGGGATTCAAACATGTGAACAACCGGTTCTGTGCGTGGATGCCACTTCCGGAAGTCCGTTCTGGGCCTGGGCAGCAAAAAATTAGCTACCAGTTCTGCCAAACTGGTGGGAACCGGTTGAATCCCACCACTGGCTTACTCTGCTTTCAAGTAAGACCCTTGGTGTGAATGTTGGCAGAGGAAAAAAAAGAACTGGATGAAACTCACTTGTTGTCCAATCTAACATGTCTCGGCCTTCTTAGGCTTGTCAACAGATCTTTGTACATCTGGTAGAATGTCTAATAAAAAATTATAAAGTTCTACATACATGACTTCCCATACAAAACTAATTCTGAGCAGTTAGTTGGGGTTCCAAATTTGTGGCAACTACAATAGCTGGATCAAAATCCAATTAAGGTATCAGATCACATGAAATTTCTCCCACTTAAATAAACAAGGGTTAAAAAATGTTCTTGACTCCTGGAGAGATTGTATCAGCTGAGTTTTCCACCCTGTAGATATTTGGAAATGGATGCTAGTTTTAAAGGTACAGTTTGCTTAGCAATTGTTTACTTCCACGGAAAGGTAAGCCAACCTACAGCTCAGTGGGACTTACTTTTGATGAAGTAGCTGGGGGACTGCAGTTTGAAAAACAAAGCTAAGGTATCTGCATTTGCAGAAGCGAGAAACGTTCCCTTATCACGCAATCAGGTCAAGCATATTGCAAATGTTTCCCCATTTGATCTTTAAAAACATACATGCAATTACATGTTACATATCTCCCCATCATTTGTTCCTAAGCAACTGCTTGTAAATTCTAGTTTAACACATCTGTTCCAGACAGCATATTTGAAAGTATGTAATTGTAATGGTGATGACATTCTTAGTCTACATAGTAATTTCATTTTGTATCCTTTCCTTCATTCTTTTTTTCCCCCCCACTTAACCAGTTCTGTTCCTTTCAGTATGTTACTAGGAAGTACATATAAATAATCAATGGTTGTTGTTGTTGTTGTTTTAAAAAAGAGAGAGTTGTGTGCTGAATAGAGAACTTCTTTAGGCCAAGATACAAACAAGCCTTAATTTCCTGCCTGACTTTTCTGCACTTTTAAGTCCTCTCTACCAATTTCTCCCCCGAAGGACTGCAAGGACAGACAAACAGAAAGGACTCAGCTTGTAGTCACACAATGGAGTAAATCTAAATGCATCCAGTTTGTGGGATTTGCACAATATATTTAATCATAAAACTAAATGGCCTGCATTCTGCACATCGGAGTAAGTCATAAAGGAAAGCAAAATTTAAAAAAAGAACATCAAAATGAGCTTAGACAGCTGTGCAAATCCAGCTGTTAGGTCTTTAATGACCTTGCTTAAGCGTGGTGTGTAATACATCCAGTCTGAATCCCATTGGGGGAAAAACAAAATTACAGGCTCTGATATAAATGTAAACAAAAACAAGACGTCCATAATTTCTCCATTCAAACTTTCAAAAAGCTCGTCCATTAAAACTGTTTTCCTAAAAATAAAAAGATCTCGATTATAGTAGTCAGGGGAAAAAACAAAACAAGCCTTTCTGATGAAAAATCAGTAAGGATTCTGCAAGGTGGCCTCCACAGCCTTCTCGACAGCATCAAAAGGTCCGCAAATAACTTGGTCAACATGTGTATTTGATTTCTCAAAAAGTTATTGATGAAGTTTCATAGAATCATAGAATCGTAGAGTTGGATGGGACCTCCCGGGTCATCGAGTCCAACCCCCTGCTCGAGGCAGGATTCCATAAACCATCCCAGATAGGTGGCCGTCCAGTCTCTGCTTGAAGACCTCCATCGAAGGGGAGCTCACCACCTCCTGTGGCAACCTGTTCCACTGGTTGATCACCCTTACTGTTAGAAATTTTTTTCTAACCTCCAATCTGAATCTTTTCCCCTGCAGTTTCATCCCATTGTTTCTAGTCCTTCCTTGGGCAAGTGAGAACAGGGCTGATCCCTCTGCACTGTGACAGCCCTTTTCTAATCAATGAAGTATCAGAAAGTCCTGGAATAAGGACTAATAATTCCAGTGATCTATTATTTTCAATGAAGATAAGTAAATTGATATTATCATGATGTATGCCCATCCATTTCTACCATTCCAGGACTTTATGTTGTTTAATTAGTCTTAACTTTTGGAACGATTTGAGATAGTTATAAGATGCTGGCACAAATTTTCTACAAGCGGATTACAATAACAGTTTGTTAACAGAGAGTTTGAAACCTTAACCTTGTTTTTGATTATCGCCATGGGGGCACTGTGGTTAGAATGCAGTATTGCGGGCTAACACTGCCCACAATCAGCAGTTCAATCCTGACAGGCTCAACATTGATTCAGCCTTCTAAGGTCAGTAAAATAAGGACCCCGATTGTTGGGGGCAACTTGCTCACTCTGTAAATCGCTTAAAGAGGGCTATAAAGCACTGTGAAGAGGTATATAAATCTAAATGCTATTGGTAATATTATTATTGTTCTTCCTGTTAACTATTTCATCATTAATATAATATGTAGAAGACAGGTCAATAATTTTCAAATAGTTACTAGTTTTTCTTGTTTTTTTTAAAAAAATGGGTGCCTGTTTCACAAGGGAACCAAGATTATAGTAATGTATTAATCAGTATTCAATTAATGAGGATAACATATATTTAAGTGGTTGGTTGGTTGGTTTTTTTTTTTACTTTTCATTGGTTTACAGAGGAGCATCCGAATTTAAATCACATGACCACGGGAATTGCTGTAATGGTCATCAGTGTGAAAAATGGTCAGGATTCCCTTCCTTCAGTGCTGTTGTAACTTCAAACAGTCACTAAATGAAACTGTTGTAAGTCGTGGACTAGCTATACTTGCTTTTTATAACTTTAGCTTTTAAAACAATTATGAGTACTTTAGTCTTGTGTGTATCTTTTGTTGCTGTTGTTAGTTGTGAAGTCGTGTCTGACCCATTGCAACCCCATGGACAACGTTCCCCCAGGCCTTCCTGTCCTCTACCATCTTCTGGAATCCATTGAAGCTCACGCCTACCGCTTCAGTGACTCCGTCCAGCCACCTCATCCTCTGTCGTTCCCTTCTTTTATTGCCTTCAATCTTTCCCAGTATTAGGCCCTTCTCCAGTGAGTCCTTCCTTCTCATTAGGGTGTATCTTTTATGTTTTGTAATTATCTGTATGCAGTGGTGGGGTTCAAATATGTGAAGAACCGGTTCTTTGCATGGATGCCACTTCCGGAAGTCCTTTCTGGGCCTGGGCAACAAAAAATTAGCTACCGGTTCTGCTGAATTGATGCGAACTGGCTGAATCACAACACCGTGTGTACAGCACCCTCCTTAGGCCGGTCTATGCTTGTAATAAAGATTTGATTTGACAAGCACTGCAGCTTCTTGGGAACGGAATGACCTCCCATGCAGAGGTCTAAATTCCTGGAATAGGGCTAGCCGTCTTCAAACCAACTAACCCTGTCCTTACCCTAATCTAACCTTATTGCAAGAAGCTTTTAGCCTAAATATTCTCACTCAGAGGATGCTTTGATACAGTATCAATGCTATGTGTGCATTGTGGGAGGACATCACCCACCCACCCCACAGATAAATAAATATTTTGGGGATATTAAAAGGAAGAATATTATATTTCCCCCAGAGGATCTTAAAGGCAGAAAAGAGTCCCAGTTTTCCTTAATAGCCCCCAGTAGAAACTTAGGAAAACCACCTTTTAGAAACGCAGATTTGATAGTCCCATTCAACCCCATTCATAAGCAAATACCACCAGGCAGAAGCCCATTCAAGACAAAATATTTTGAAATCCCCTGCAGCAAAACTGACAGCTAAGAATAGCAGAGTGATAGAATTAAAACCAGCAACCCCTCACTCAAAAAAATCCAACACAGGAAGTAAGACATCAGCCACAGAGAAGCAGGATATGACCTTTAGGACATAATAGGATTAACTCACCACCATCAGAATACCAAAAGGACATGCTCAAAAGCTCAGGTCAAAGTTCATGCCAAAGGAATGGGAAACATCTCCAAACACAAAAGCCCAAGAAGATATAAAAACCCACCACTACCAGCTACATATGGTCAGCTTTCCCAGAGCCACATGCTGTTGTGGTTCAGCTCTTCAATAAACTACAACCCTCTTTCTAAAGCAGTCTCCATTTTGTTTATTCCCAGCTTGGACTGGACCCTGATGAAGTTTTTTCAGATTTTTCTTTCAACGAATGAATATTTTTTTCTTTCTACAACATCAAATCTCATGCTGGAACGGTTGCTCAAATCCAGACAGGTGAATATGATACTGACCTCTGATCTTAAGTAATTTGCATCCCAATTTACACAGACTGAGTACATCAAGCATCCTTAGATTGGTGTTTGGGAAACTTGAGTGCACAATCATCTCTTTCAGAGATTCTTGACAGCTATACTCACATGCATGCAGCTGGGAAAAAAATATCATTAATATATAATATCTCTTCTGTATTGCAGCAGGATGGGATTAACATTTTTAATCACCATGGAGGATTACTCTTCCAGCTTTTGGTGCTCAGATGCCACCACCAGTAAAGCAACTTGGGGATGTTTGATGAAGCTATTTCTGGATGCTTGTTTTTTGTTTTTTTTTTTGAAACGCATACAAGTACGGGCAATTTCTAAACAGCACAAAAGTAAGCTGGTGACCTATTTACTAAACTTGAACACAATTAATGGAAATCCCTATTGTGACTAGTCACAGATGTGATTAAGAAGGCATGTCTGAACAAGTCTAGAAACTCTCAGTGCCCCAAAAGCTGAATGCAGCTGCAATCTCTAAGGGAGAAGCAAAAATAGACTTTAACCAACTCAAATAACACAATCCTAGATCTGAAATAGCTACAATTGTTGGAAGAAAAGTTTTCATCGTGGTTCAGTCCAAACTTTAGGAAGATGGTTTATTGAAGAGGAGAGCCAGACAGAAAGATGGCTCTGGGAGAAAAGAGAAAAAAGGGCTGAGCACATGTAGGGAGTGGGTTTTTATACCCTCTGGAGCCTTTTGTTTGGAATTGTTTCCTGTTCCTGTGGCATGAATTTTGACCTGAGTCAGAGTGTGCTTTTCTGGTATTCTGATGGTGATGGGTTAATTCTATTATGTCCCAAAGGTCATATCCTGCTTTCCTGGGGCTGGGGCTAATGACTCCTAGAGTTTGGGTGAGGTATGCAGATTTTAGGTGTCTTTGTCTTCTTAATCTCCTAGCTTCAACCTTCCTGATAGTTTACCTCTGCATTTCTACAGAGCTGGTTTCTGCTTGGGGGAGGGAGACCTCTTTAAGATCATTTGAGGAAATATATTTTCCTGCCCTTTTAATATTTCCTTCTCTGGGGGGCTGACTTCCCACACTATAAAAAGTTATCATTTATTAAATGTGGAATGTGGAGAGAATTAAATCTGGGGACTTCTGCAAGTGCAGCCAACTATCTGTAACAAAAGTAGGACGCGAAGAATTAAGAAGAGTGGAGAAGAAAGGAAATAAAAAGAGGTCCAAAGTTATCTTTTTAATATAAATGTGAATGTTGCCCTCATTTCTGTTTTTATTCCATGTACCCCTTTTATTCTAATAGTTTTGTATCTGTCTGCCAGTAATAGATTTTAATTAATTTTGTAGCTGGCAAATGCACAATAATTATCCGGTATATTCATTCTGAACAGGGATTTGAAAGAAAACCTTGCACATATTTTTTGTCCAAGTCATTTGCTGATTGTAGTTTCTTCAGCATAAGGTTAAGTTACGAGCAAAGCTAAAGGGTGTCATTTAGAACATAGAACATCAGAGTTGGAAGGGAGCCTGGAGGTCTTCTAGTCCAACCCCCTGTTCAAGCAGGAGATCCTATACCATTTCAGACAGGTGGCTGTCCAGTCTCTTCTTAAAAGCCTCCAATGATGGATCACCCACAACTTCTGAAGACAACTTGGTCCACTGGTTGATTGTTCTCACTGTCAGAAAATTTCTCCTTAGTTCTAGGTTGGTTCTCTCCTTGATTAGTTCCCATCCATTGTTGTTGTTTTTTTGTCCTGCCTTCAGGTACTTTGGAGACCAGCTTGACCCTCCCCTCTTCTTTGTGACAGCCCCTCAAATATTAGAACACTGCTATCATGTCTTCCCTGGTCCTTCTTTTCATTAAACTAGCCCCACCCAATTCCCGCAACCATTAATTATATATTTTAGTCTCCACACCCCCTCATCATCTTTGTTACTCTTCTCTGCACTTTTTCCAAAGTTTCAACATCATTTTTATAACGTGGTAACCAAAGCTGGATGCAGTACTCCAGGTATGGTCTTACTAAGACTTTGTGAAGCATTACTAATGCAAAGTAAATTTTCCAAAACCATAAGAAGGTAAGAAACCTAGTTGTCTTCTGCCTGGATCAGAAGTGGCTTGGGTTTATCCCTGGAACTCTGTCTCAGAATGTGCTATCTTGATGGCTGGCCAACCTTAGCAATTCTGTGCATATTCTCTCCCTGTCTAGGTGGAAGTGGCAAAATTGCACCTCCATGGCCCAATGAACAATCAACTGGAGAGCAGTAAACAGATCAGGAATGATCCTGAGGTTCTAGAACAGCAGTTCTCAACCTATGGGTCGCGACCCCATTTGGGGTCGAATGACCGTTTCACGGGGTCGCCGGACACCATATTTTTTTGGCCGCCCCGCCATATTTTTTTGGCCGTCGCGCGCGCACTGCGCATGCGCGATTCGGGTCATTGGCGCGATGCGCATGCGCGGTTCGGGTCGCCGCGGTGTGCATGCGCGGCACGGGTCGGGGTCACGCCGCGCGGGCACAGCGCAGGTGGGGTCTCGACCTGAAAAAGGTTGAGAACCACTGTTCTAGAAAAACCAAAGAGAAGATCAACACAGATAATAAGGAGGCTAAACTGTATGATGGAACTGCAGGAACTGGGTATGTCTAGTTTGACCAAGTTAAAGATTGGGGTGACATGACAGTCTTCCAATATTTGAGGAGTTGTCACAGAGAAGAGGGGGAGGTCAATCTATTCTCCAGAACATCTGAGGGCAGGACAAGAAGTAATGGATGGAAGATTATTTAAGAGAGATCCAACCTGGAATTAAGGAGAAGTCTCCTGACAGCGAGGACAATCAACCAGTGGAAGGACTTGCCTTCAGAAGTTGTGGGTGCTCCATCCCTGCAGGTTTTAAAGAAAAGATTGGATCACCATTTGTCCAAAATGGTATAAGGTCTCCTGCTTGAGCAGGGGGCTGGACTAGAAGACCCCCAATGTCCCTTCCAATCTTCTTATTATATGTTATGTAAAGGAGTATTTTTCCTCTCTCTCTTCTAAAATGCACATCCCAATAGACGTACATGGGAGAAAAAGAAGTAGAGGATCAAAGAGGAAGGGGGAAATGGCAGCCTGGGTTTTCTTTCTCTTCCCACCCCTTTTTTCCCCCTTCTCACCTACTCCCTGGCATTAGCCAGCTCCAATGGAGAACCAAAACAACACCAAGAGTGATAACAGCAGGAAGAACTCCAGGGAAGCATGATGAAAAGAAGCATTCAATCTGGCAGAACAGCTACCATGAAGGTTAGGAAGCAGAAGCAACAGCCTCAATGGGTGGAGAAGATTGACTAGATTGGGAATGCACTGGGAAAGAGCAAGCTGGATGAATAATGCTAACCTTTCGAATCAGAGGAGGAGAAAGAAAAGATTAATGACCACAAAGAAGAAACTGCTTGAGAGGAGTGTGGGAGGATGTTGTCAGCCCAACTTAGGAACACCCAAGAACTTCCTGGTTTTTATGCATGCAGGCTGATGAATCCTGCCTTGAGTCTTTTTTCTTTCTTTCTTAATATACACCACGATGCAAAACTATGGCTTGTACCGCTCAGTTTAACTTGCTCTTGGGAAGATAGCATAAAGTTTCTACTGAGCTTAGTGATGAAAAGTTAACAGAACAGAACAATAGAGTTGGAGGTCTTCTAGTCCAACATCCTGCTCAAGCAGGAGACCCTACACCATTCCAGACAAATGGTTGTCCAATCGCTTCTCAAAAACCTCCAGTGTTGGAGCACCCAAAACTCCTACGAGTCCCGTCTGTTAAACAATGCCATCTGGCGGGACCTAGGGCAAGGGCCTTCTCCGTTGCTGCCCCAGCCCTTTGGAACCAGCTTCCCTCAGAGGTTCGTACTGCTCCCTCCCTCCTAGCTTTCCAGAAAGGGTTGAAGACACATCTATGCTGACAGGCTTGGGGCATATGAGCTGTGCTCTGCCCCTCGGCCCTAAGAGTGTCCCTCCATCAGCGATTGTCAGCTGATTGTGTTTGTATATGGTGTGAATGAAATTAATTTTAATTTTTATTGTATTATTGTTGTGAGCCGCCCTGGGTCTTCGGAGAAGGGCGGCATATAAATTTGATTAAACTTAAACTTAAACTTCTGGAGGCAAGCCGTTCCACTGATTAATTGTCCTCACTGTCAGGAAATGTCTCCTTAGCTCTAGGTTGCTTCTCTCCGTGATTAGTTCCCATCCATTGTTTTTGGGTTTTTTTTGGTCCTGCCTTTTGTGACCTTTTTGCAAGCAAAGTCAATGGGGGAAGCCAGATTCATTAACAACCATGTCACTACCTTAACAATGGCAGTGATTCACTTAACAACTGTGGCAAGGTAAGTCATAAACAGGGACAAACTTCACTTAACGAATGATTCACTTAACGAGAGAAATGTTGGGCTCAGTTAGAGTCATAAGCCGAGGACTACCAGTGGCTTGACTGCTTGAAAGAGAGGATGGAGACCTGTGTGACTAATTAATAACCTATTTCCATACACCCTTGACATGCTTCAAACAGGAAGAAGATGGCAATGAAGTGACACCTTTCAAATGAGTCAGCACAATTCAAATAAAACTCACAGCCTGGGCTGGCATGTAATGTATCTGTCATTTTGGAATGATGGAAATGGGATGTGATCCGAATGGCAAGTTTCTTTAAAGTGACAAGAGGCAAAGTTCACATTCAGTGTCTTTGTCTCTCCAGGCGTGCAAACTGATGCTCAATGATGTTGGCGCCATTAAAAGATGACAAACCTGACTTGTAACCTCTAATCCTGAAGACAACAAGCTTCCAGGACATTAGGTGTCAAATGGTGAGGCTGTCAATCCTATTCAGAAATATCAGTTTTGTCTTGGGCTGATGAACAGTGAATGGGGCCATGAGTGCTAACTCTGATCTTGTCTTGCCTTGTTCTAACTAGTAGCATTCAGGTATCATTCATTCATTCATTCATTCATTCATTCATTCATTCATTCATTCATTCATTCATTCATTCAATTCAAGAATATGCCTTGGCTTTTATACCCTCAACATAGCAACATTGGGCCAGACAAAAAATCTCATTTAGGCAATTTTTAAAACTCTACTGGAGCAAATTGGTATGGTCCTTCTCATGGGTAGCAATTGACGTCAACCCTGCATGGCATGGGTCCAGGTTACTTGGACTGGCCCATACCACCCACACTGCCAGAGGAGGCATGTCGCAGACCCCATCAGTCAAGGAATTCCAGGTGGTGGACTCCAGGAGAAGGGCCTTCTCTACTGTGGCTCCAATCCTTTGGAACATCTTATCCCTGAAGTGAGATTGGCGTCAACTCACCTGAGCTGAAGAACTGGCTTTGCCAGATTGCTTGACAACCCAAGGGGGTACCATAACACTGGAGATGGTTGATATTAAGATGGTTGATGTGAATGAGGTTTCCCACCTCATCCCTCCACATTCTATTCCCTCTCTCCCCATCTTTTAACTATAACTTTATTTCAATTGTGCTTTCCATTTTGATTGTTTTAGAAATATGCATCTATTAGGATCTTAATGATCTGATACTGCATGCCACCCGAGAGTTGCTTCAATATAAGTTGGACAGCAAAATACATTTAAATAAAGAAATCAACAACATTTCTCTATGGAGAAACTCATCTGATTGCGTTACAAAGACAATTCCAGATTAGGATCAGGCTCCTGATTCACCATTGATTTACATTTATTGCATATTTGAACCACAACACCTGTCCGAGATATCACTCACACCTGGCTAGGCCCAGAAAATGAAGACTACTTATTCAGTGATCATTTCTAAATAACAACAACAACAATGCCTTCTCAAGAACAAGCACTACAAACTAATGCCATGAAAGTGAAGACACAAAAATCCACTGACAACCCAAATTGCTGACTTTCCAATGACAAAGTTGAAACTGTTTCACACCTAATCTGTGAGTGCAGCAAAATCTCACAAACTGATTACAAAGCTAGACAGGACCGACTTGCTAAATTAATCCACTGGGCACTGTGTAAAAAATACGACTTGCCCGTGCCCGAAAAGTCGTGGGAACCTAGGGTGGAAAAGGTGGTTGAGAATGAGAGGGTGGAGATCTTGTGGGACTTTCGAATACAGACAGATCTCCATTTGGAACACAACACGCCGGATATCGCAGGTTGTAGAGAACCGAAGCGTATAGCTGATGGATATCGCTGTACCAAGAGATGCCAGAGTCGAAGAAAAAGAACTGGGAAAAATCATGAAATATCACGACCTGGCCATCGAAACTGCGCGATTATGGATGAAATGTGTAACAATGATACCCATTGTCATCGGGGCACTGGGAACTATGTCCAAAAACATTGCAAAATACATCAAGAAACTGCAGCTTCCTGCAATAACTCCAGCAATGTTACAAAAAAAAACCCTGTGCTACTCAGAACATCTTACATTTTAAGGAGGTACCTGGTTGACATCTAGGATGCTGGTAGCAACCCGTGTCAACCATCGGCGCCAGCCAGTTTGAATGTTCAGTTGACTGAGGTTCATGTCTAATGAATAAAAGATAATAAGAACAACAACAAAACAACAATTATTATTATTTTATTTTCATGCATATGCAAAACTTGAGATGCTGTTGAGAACCTGTAAGTTGATTAGTTCTGACAAATCAAAGGAGACTAGAGAACAGCAAATTCTTTGAAGCCACTACATTCGCTAAATACGTAAAAACATTCCTGAAATCCGTGCTTGAATGGAATTTGTGCCGTTAAATATATATACATTCTTTCAGATGGAGAGAAGTCACAGCTGGCTTTGGAGGACCACCACCTAAGAGGATGATAGAGATAATCTCTCACGCAATCTGCTCTTAAACTTACTTAGGATGTGGCAATTTGGAGGGAAATAACTACTGTATGTCCTTCATTAGCAGAAACACTGAGATAATGGAGAAAATTATAGAAGATTTCATGGCCACCTGCACATCTTAGAACGAGCCCAGATCTGTTTTTTTTAATAAGTTTTTATTGAGTACAAAGAAAAAAAAAGGATTAAAAACACTGAACATGGTAAATCGTCTTTGACTGACATCTCAGTCTATATTGTACATTAATTACATATAATATATCTATATACAAACTATACATTTCTGGTCTCTATCTTAACTTATCTCTTTATTTGTGACCTCCATTTTTCCCCCTCCATCTATAAAATTTATTCCATATTCGATAAAATTCTGTTTCTTCCTGATTTTTTAATCTTTTAGTTATCCTATCTAGTTCTGCGCAAAACATAATTTTCTTTATTAGTTCTTCCTCACTCAGTGCTTCCATTGCTTTCCACTTTTGAGCAAATAGTATCCTTGCCGCCGTAACCACGTGAATAATTAAATATGTGTCCTCTTTATTTACATTTTTCTCTAGTATTCCTAATAGTAATGCCTCAGGTTTGTATAGAATGTTTTGCCTAATCATTTCTATTGCCCATTCCCAGACCAAACGCCAAGACACCTGTGCTTCTCTACATCATCTACTGCGATAATGGAGAAAATTATAGAAGATTTCACATCCGCCTGCATGGCTTAGAACGAGCCCAGATCTGTTTTTATCGTGCCTTTAATATTTTATTTTTTTAAAAAAATATTCCGACGTATTGCATTAGCAATTCATGCATATAAAGTGTCATATCCGTTTGACTGCAACAGGGACATTGCGCCGTTTTCATCGCTGTATGTTGCTGACAGTAACGAAAAGAGTAAAACCAATTAACCTTCCATAGTACAATCTAATATAAGATGGCTGGTGCTTTGGGAAACATAAAAAGGAGGTAAAAGAACAATTGCAGATTTTTACACATTTGCCAGAGCAACTGTTTACGAAGCTATAAAAAGTGAGGTTTCACCCCCCCCACCCACCCCCCCATTGAAGGTGACGGTCTTTTTTTTTTTCAAGCGATGTTTATAGTTTTCCAAAACCAAAATGCCTTCACACGACTAGATAATCTAAGGGGAAAAAAAATAATCTGTTCCCCCCCATGAGAAAATGATTTGCGTGCAAGTGTCGTACCTGTGTGCCTGCCTTCACACAATTTTAGATAAGATCTGGGTTTTTTTTTTAAAAAAAATATTTTATTAATTTTATAATTTTAAACAAAAGAAAAAATCCATATTAAATACAACTCAACTTAATACATTCTTTTTCAGCATTCTACCATACAAAACAAAAGTCAACATATGGGTGTTGCTCGGCAGCACCCCCTTCACCACATCCCCCTCTTTCTTCCTCCCTATCTCCTACTTCCCTCCTCCTCACACCTCTCTCCTTCCCTCTCACTCCACCTTCCTCTCCTCCAACCTTCCTACTTCCTTTCCCTCTTTCACTCCTCCCTCTCAACCCCCTCCAGATGTAGTCCACAGGTACTGCCCGAGCAACCCCTCTTCTATCAGTAAATATTTCTTTCTTATGTGTTACAAGTATTACAGTTGAGTACATTATTCCCCCCCAACCTACCCCCCCTCAACTTCCCAGAGTGAAAACAGGGTAAAGAAAAAAAACCCACTACATTAAACAAAATTATTATGTAAATCCTAATGAAAAATTTAACTATATGCTAAATACAATTTCTTAGATTGATATTTCCCTTGAATATACTCTATCCATTTTTTTCCATTCCAACATATATTTTTCATTTGAATGATCTTTCAAATATGCGGATGGATACTTTGGCCATTTCCGCCAAATTTATAACTTTCAAAGTCCATTCTTCGATGGATGGTAATTCCGCCTTCTTCCAATATTGTCCCACCAACAGTCTCGCTGCTGTAATCAAATTCAGAATCAAGTTCATCTCTATGGTGGTACAGTCTTTTATAATACCTAATAGATGAGATCTGTTTTGACTCCCTTTTGTTTGATGAGGCTATAATACAGGTAATCCCAAAAGGTGCTCTTTCAGCAGGCAACTGTATTTTCTTGGTTGACTTTGAAGATGTTTCGCTTCTCATCCAAGAAGCTTCTTCAGCTCTGACTGGGGATGGTGAGGAATGGAAGGATTCCGACCATCCAATCAGAGCTGAAAAAGCTTCTTGGATGACGACACCAAGCTGGAAGGAATAGCCAACACTCCAGAAGTCAATCATGCAATCATGACCTGGATGACTGAAAACCTCCGTAGACTATAATACAGATATTGCTTGACTTACGAACATTTATTTAGTGATTGTTCAAAGTTACAAGAGCACTAATGGTTGGAAACTGATCAAAGAGAGAAGCAACCTGGAACTAAGGAGAAACTTCCAGACAGTGAGGACAATTAACCAGTGGAACAGAAGTTGCCTCCAGAAATCATGGGTGCTCCATCACTGGAGGTTTTTAAGAAGAGGCTGGAAAATCACCTGTCTGAGATGGTATAGGTTCTCCTGCTTAAACAGGGGGCTGGACTAGAAGACCTCCAAGGTCCCTTCCAGCTCTCTTCTATTCTAATTCTAAAAAAAAATGAATTATAACCACTTTTCACCCATACAACCGTCGCACCCTCCCTGTGGTAACACGATCAAAATTCACGCGCTTGGAAATTGGCATGTATTTATGACAGTGGCAGTGTCCCAGGGTCATGTGATCCTCTTTTCCAATCTTCTGACTAGCAAATGGGGAAGCCAGATTCACTTAACAACTGTGCTACTCACTTAGGAACCAGAGCAATACATTTAATAACTGTGGCAAGAAAGGTTGTGAAATGGGTGGAGTCTGATGATTTGATTTTAGTCTTTGGGAAAGGGGATGAGTATTCACTATCTGCATGAGTTCTTTGCCTGGACTTATGGCAATATTAAGACTTTACTTTGGAGTTGGTCACTGGTCCTTCACTCATTTTTTTAAAAAACAGCGCAAGAAAATAAGCATATTTATCTTCTGATTGTTCTCCCTGTCAGGAAATTTCTTCTTAGTTCTAGGTTGCTTCTCTCCTTGATTAGTTTCCATCCTTTGCTTCTTGTCCTGCCCTCAGGCTCTTTGGAGAATAGCTTGGCTCCCTCTTCTTTGGGGTAACCCCTGAGATATTGGAACATGGCTATCATGTCCCCCCTCATCCTTCTCTTCATTAAACTCGACATACCCAATTCCAGCAAGCGTTCCTCATATGTTTTAACCTCCAGCCCCCTAATCATCTTTGTTGCTCTTCTCTGCACTCTTTCATTTAGGTCTTCTAAAATATTTTGAATTCTATCACAATGTCCATTCATTCCATTGCTATCATATAATTAGACCCAAGAATATTGTTTCACCAGAAATCCAGGTTTCCTTTGATTGGATATGCATTGACCAATTGATCATTACTTTACTTTTGACTATCTTGTTCTTGATCAAGATCAATTTTTGGTCTAGTAAACTGTAATTAGAACAGTTTTCATACTCCCATAGAAGTCCCATAATCACGATGTGTGTGTATGTGTGTTTGTGTGTGTGTGTTGTCAATTAGCATTGTTCTACGTGTTTATTGTTTCAGATTTCCATTCTGCAGAATGCATAACGATTTGGTCCAGCAATCTGCTCTAATTACAGCTTACTTTGGAATTCATAAATAAACTTTCAGAGTTAAAGCCACAGCTTCAATTTCTCCTGGCTTTTCCCCAGACAAATTGCTCGTTCTTCTGTTTCAGAGCAAGGGATACCTAACTTCCTTTCAAAAGAGATTCATTACCCTAACTCCTTCTAAACTGGAACAAGATAACAATGGCTAAGCTTGTGGATTGTGGAGGGGAGGAAAAAGAAAGAAAGAAAAATCTGGCACTGCAATTTTTTTTTAAAAATTATCTTGAAAAATCCTTTGTTGTCCTTTCCATTTCAACCTCTAGTTTTTCTTTGTTTCTCAAGTTACTCTTGAGAGACATTGAGAGAATTTTTTTTTAAAAAAACAACCACCTCATCGATTGTTGTTGTTAGTTAGTTGAAAAATCGTGTCCGACCCATCGCGACCCCATGGACAACGTTCCTCCAGGCCTTCCTGTCCTCTACCATCTTCTGGAGTCCATTGAAGCTCATGTCTCCTGCTTCAGTGACTCCATCCAGCCACCTCATTCTCTGTCCTCCCCTTCTTCTCTTGCCCTCCATCTTTCCCAGCATTCGGCTCTTCTCCGGTGAGTCCTTCCTTCTCATTAGGTGGCCAAAGTACTTGAGTTTCAGCTTCAGGATCTGGCCTTCTAAAGAGCAGTCAGGGTTGATCTCCTCTAGGACTGACCTGTTTGATCACCTTGCAGTCCAGGGGACTTGCAGGAGTCTTCTCCAGCACCATCATTCAAAGTCCTCAATTCTTTGGCGCTCAGCCTTTCTTACGGTCCAACTTTCACAGCCATACATTGCAAAACCTCATGGATATGTCTGTATAAAAATGATGATTCTTACATTGAGAACTGAATTCACAAAAAAAAAAAAACATGGTAAAATGAATGTTTGCACCAGCCAAGAATCACGCTCAGGAAGTGTCTTTTGATGTCTGCACGCTTTCTAAAACATCAATGCGTGTTCTCTTTAACAATTTATTAAAGTCAAAACCACAGGCCTTGGATAGGTGCCCGGCCCATAAAGGTCAGCTTTACATCACATTCACTCAGTCAGTTTTAACTGTGACAAGGAACAATTTGTAAATGCTCATAAAATTAAATATGATGCACCGTTGAAAACAAACCAAGCCGAACTTGCTTAAAGAATGTTATGATGTGTGTGTGTGGGGGGGATTGCAAATACTCATTCCATGTGTTTTCTACATTTCTTCTTGGAACAGTACTGATGGCGCTCAACATATGACCACAGCGGAGCCCAAAATTGCAAAATTTGCTCAATGAATTTTGCTCCGTTTTACAACTTTTCTTGCCACAGTTGTTAAGCGAATCACTGCACTTGTTAAATTAGCAACATCGTTCTTAAGTGAAACTGCCTTCCCCCCATTGACTTTGTTGGTCAGAAGGTTGCAAAAAGGGGATCACATGACCCTGGGATACTGAACTGATCAAAGAGAGAAGCAACCTGGAATTAAGGAGAAACTCCCTGACAGTAAGGACAATCAACCAGTGGAACAACTTGCCACCAGAAATCGTGGGCGCGCCATCACTGGAGGTTTTTAAGAAGAGACTGGACAGTCAATTGTCTGAAACAGTATAGGTTCTCCTGCTTGAGTAGGGGGCTGGACTAGAAGACCTCCAGGGTCCCTTCCAGCTCTCTTCTCTTCTCTTCTCTTCTCTTCTCTTCTCTTCTCTTCTCTTCTCTTCTCTTCTATTCCTATTCCTATTCCATTCCATTCTACATTCCATTATTCTCTTCTCTTCTCCATTCTGTTATTCTATTCTATTCTATTCTATTCTATTCTATTCTATTCTATTCTATTCTATTCTATTCTATTCTATTCTATTCTATTCTATTCTATTCTATTCTATTTCATTTCATTCCATATTCTATTCTATTCTATTCTATTCTATTCTATTCTATTCTATTCTATTCTATTCTATTCTATTCTATTCTATTCTATTCTATTCTATTCTATTCTACCATTCCATTCTTATTCTTATACCTATTCTTCTTATTCTTATTCTTATTCTTATTCCTAGTCCTAGTCCTAGTCCTAGTCCTAGTCCTAGTCCTAGTCCTAGTCCTGTTCTGTTATGTTCTACTCTGCTCTACTCTACTCTATTCTTGAACTGTCATAAATACGAGCCAGTTGCCAAGAGTCTGTATTTTGATCATGTAACCATGGGGAGGCTACAACGGTCTTAAGTATCAAAAACAGTCATAAGTCACTTTTTTTCAGTGTGGTAAGTTCAAACGTCCACTAGATAAACTGTGTGTGATAAGTTGAGGATTCACCTAAAGGACATGGCAACGACTGAGAAATCTTTATAGAGAAGATACTAGCTAATACTGCCTACTGAAGCAATTGGCCAGAGACAGCCAAGCACTCACAATCACGTCCAAGTAAGAATGTTACTTTTTAACATTTACATGAAGCCACTGGGAGAGATCATCCACCGGCATGGAGTGAGATACCACCAGTACACTGATGATACTCAGCTGTACATTTCCACTCCTGGCCAAATCAGTGAAGCGGTTGAGGTGATGTGCCGGTGTCTGGAGGCTGTGAGGGTCTGGATGGGCGTTAACAGATTGAGGCTCAACCCTGACAAGACAGAGTGGCTGTGGGTGATGCCTCCCAAGGACATTTCAATCTGTCCTTCCATTACCCTGGTGGGTAAATTTATAAACCCCTCGGAGAAGGTGTGCAACTTGGGAGTCCTCCTCGACCCACGGCTGACATTTGCCCAGGTTCGCCTGGTGCACCAGTTGCGCCTTTATTTGGATCGGGAGTCTCTACTCACAGTCACACATGCCCTTGTCACCTCGAGGATCGACTACTGCAATGCTCTCTACATGGGGCTACCCTTGAAGAGTGTTCGGAGACTACAATTAGTGCAAAATGCAGCTGTGCGAGCAATTGTGGGCCTTCCACGTTGTGCCCACATTTCGCCAACTCTCCGCATGCTGCATTGGTTGCCTATAGTCTCCGAGCGCAATTCAAAGTGTTGGTTATTACCTATAAAGCCCTTCATGTCATTGGACCAGGATACTTACGGGACTGTCTTCTGCCACATACTTCCCTTTGACCGGTGAGAGCGCACAGGGTCGGCCTCCTCCGGGTCCCGTCAGCGAAACAATGTCGTCTGGCGGGCCCTAGGGGGAGGGCCTTCTCTGTTGTGGCACCCACCCTCTGGAACCAACTGCCCCTTGAAGTCCGCGCTTCTCCCACCCTCCCGGCCTTCCGAAAGAATCTTAAAACCTATCTTTGCCGGCAGGCCTGGGGATGATTGTGGATTGTTGTGTGAATGATGAATGTGTGTTGGTTTTTATTTTTAATGCATTTTTAATTTGGACTTAGATTGTGAATATTGTTTTATATATGTTGTAAGCCGCTCCGAGTCTTCAGAGAGGAGTGGCATATAAGTCCAAATAAAATAAGTAAATAAATAAATCCAAAGAGGGAAGGAGACATCCATGTTTAGTTAATGTATGGATTGCAATCTTCATACCACCATTTTTTCAGTCCATGGGCACTTCACAACGCTTAGAAGATTATAGGCTGTGAATGTTCGTCTCAAGAGCTGGCGATTTGGATCACAAAATGCTATGGTCTCAGTTGGGCTGGTTAGGAATCACTTTGTTGTGATTCAAGGAAGCAGTTGCATTAATAGACAACTGGCTGTGTGTTCACTCCTGCCTTCCCCCCACAGGAACAACCAAAAAAAAGTTAGGTTATAGGCTGGCATAAACATTGCTGATGCTCATTTCGGTGCACAGCTACCTGCCTTAAAATAGAAACGCGGCCAGAAATTCACTTGGACAAATCACAAGCTGTTTTGCATTTCCCTGGACAACGCTGGTCTGCAATTCAGGGGTCTTCTTGGACTCACAGGCCCTTCTAGAAAGCCATATGCCAGTTGTGCCTATTCTTGTCGGGGACTGTGAGCAGTCACAGTCAATGATACCTGGGCAGTGGTGGGATTTAAATATGTGAACAACCGGTTCTCTGTGTGGATGCTGCTTCCAGAAGTCCATTCTGGGCCTGGGCAACAAAAAATTAGCTACCGGTTCTGCCAAAGTGGCGAATCCTACCACTGTACCTGGATCATTTCACAACTGGATTATTCAATGTATTGTGGGGCAGGGGTCCCGAATCCCTGGGCTGCAGCTCACTACCAGGCTGTGACCTATTGTTGTGATTCCTCACCAGCTAGTGGACCCAGCAGCTGAGTCTGAGGAATCAGAGGAGGAAGAGGAGGAGCCTGGAGTGACATCAGAGTCAGAGAAAGGCTCTGAGGAGCTCCAAGACTTACAATCTGACAAGGAGCCTGGCCCCTCTACTCATGCTCAGGCTGAGACACAGCTATGCTGGGAGTCTGAGTTGGACAGTGATGAATCACAGCTGGGAGAAAACCCAGGATATCCAGTGTTGGAGCATTCACCGCTTCTGGAGGCAGGTTGTTCCACTAGTTAATTGTTCTAACTGCCAGGAAGTTTCTCATTAGTTCTAGGTTGCTTTTCTCCTTGACTAGTTTCCATCCATTGCTTCTTGTCCTGCCCTCAGGCGCTTTGGAGAATAGCTTGACTCCCTGTTCTTTGTGGCAACCCTTCAGATATTGGAACACTGCTAGCATGTCCCCCCCCCTCGTCCTTCTCTTCATTAAACTAGACATACCCAATTCCAGCAACCGTTCCTTATATGTTTTAACCTCCAGCCCCCTAATCATTTTTGTTGTTCTTCTCTGCACTCTTTCCAGAGTCTCAACATCTTTTTCAGGTTAGCCCCACCCCCCAAAACAACAAACAGTTGGCCTACTCTAGTCTTGTAGGGGACATCATATGCAGCCATCTAACCTGTTGAGCAAGTCAACTGCAACTGTCTCTTGCAGTGTTATTTATTCCTGCTTTAAGAGAAAGCTTCAAGATAGTCACTAGTAGCTTGGAAATTAATGTATCATTATCATCATCATCTCTATACAGTATATCAAAGAACTGACGTGTGTTGCCTTTTGAAAGACAACTCCCATTTTTTGACAGAAGATGTTGTGTTTTGCATTGCTCAGCTTGTTCAATTAATTCTTCCCATTTTATCATAGCCCCATATAATTAACCATAAGACAAATCTTTTAATCCCTATGCATTCAAAGCTCTGGGTTTAGAAGCAATACACCTGTTATTTCCGATTATCGGAATCTGTCTACTTATCAGCTTTGAAAATTGCTTTTTAAGCAAACAAAAACCACATGACTGGCAATGAGGCAGATTTTTTATGTTGTCTGGCCAATATATATATATATATATAAAAACTCTTAGAGTTATTTATCTTGGTTTTGATATTAAAGTATCAGCAAAACAATGAGCGTTTGTTCTAACAAAGGAAGGCAAGACTGTGAGGGTTCAAAAGAACCACAAAGAATAAGGCCTTCAGAATGCAAAGCTATGTCGGAAGAGATCGGAAATAAAATTAAACAACGCGCCCGGTGACCAAGAACATTTCTGAAATAAATTCGGTTAATTATTAATAGCTTGCCCGCACAACTATAGTGTTTGGTTAAGTTTGCATTAACACCTAAAAAGAGAGCTTTGTTCTTGTGAAGTCAAGGTGGGTCAACAATTATGAGTAAGGAGGTATGTTTAGGATCCTGTATAGTAATTGCATTACTCACAATGGAAGTCGCTAAATCTGTTCACAGGCTTACAAAAGTGTTTCTTGGCAAACCAGTATTAGTAGGATGCAGAGGTTTGAAGCCGTAGTATTCACTTCAATCTGTCCTTCCATTACTCTGGGGGGGGGTGAATCTATAAACCCCTCGGAGAAGGTCCGCAACTTGGGAGTCCTCCGCTGACATTGGAACATCATTTATCGGCTGTGGCGAGGGGGGCATTTGCCCAGGTTCACCTGGTGCACCAGTTGCGCCCTTATTTGGATCGGGAGTCTCTCCTCACAGTCACACATGCCCTTGTCACCTCAAGGATTGACTACTACAACGCTCTCTACATGGGGCTACCCTTGAAGAGGGTTCGGAGACTACAATTAGTGCGAAATGCAGCTGCGCGAGCAATTGTGGACCTTCCACGTCATGCCCACATTTCGCCAACTCTCTGCATGCTGCATTGGTTGCCTATTGGTCTCTGAGCACAATTCAAAGTGTTGGTTATTACCTATAAAGCCCTTTATGGCATTGGACCAGGATACCTACGGGACCGTCTTCTGCCACATACTTCCCTTTGACTGGTGAGAGCGCACAGAGTCGGCCTCCTCCGGGTCCCATCAGCGAAACAATGTCATCTGGCGGGCCCTAGGGGGAGGGCCTTCTCTGTTGTGGCGCCCACCCTCTGGAACCAACTACCTCCTGAAGTACGCGTTTCTCCGACCCTCCCGGCCTTCCGAAAAAATCTTAAAACCTATCTTTGCCGGCAGGCCTGGGGATGATTATGGAGTGTTGTGTGACTGATGAATATGTGTGGGGTTTTATTTTTTAATATTTCTTGCTTGGACTTAGATTGTAATTTGTTGTTTTATATATATGTTGTAAGCCACTCCGAGTCTTCGGAGAGGAGCGGCATATAAGTCCAAATAAAAATAAAATAAATAAAAAATAAAATTAAGTTTCAAAAATCTTAAAAGGCATCTTAAATCTTCTAAAACTCAAAGGAACATGGGCATGTGTCTGGGTATCCATGTGTGTGTAGGTGTTGATTCCTGATCACTGCCTGGATAAGTCCCTACCATTTTCTTGGCAAGATTTGCCACAGCCTTTTTCCTAGGTTTGAGACAAAGTGACTGGTGCAAGGTCACCAAGCTGGCTTTGTGTCTAAGGAACAAAGTGACTGGTCACCAAGCTAGCTTTGTGTCTAAGATTAGAACTCAGCATCTCTAGGGTTCTAGTCTGATGCTTTAAGCACTACACCAAACTGTCTATGGAGATTCTCAGTCATCCAGGTCCTGGTTGTCCCAAAGATGATTTTTCACGAGGCAACTGGGCTTTCTTGTTTTTCTTGGAAGACATTTAGCTTCTCATCCAAGAAGCTTCTGAGTCCAGGCAGCCTCAACGACTATCTAAAAAGAATGCAAATGACCAGCTGTCTGCAAGGAGTATAAATCCTTCAATTTCCCACCATCCGGTAAGAGCAGATGACAGGCGAAATGTCTTCAAATGTCTTCCTGAAAAAAAAACATCTTTGGGACTATACCAAACTGCTTCTCCAATACAAAGTCTCTCTCTCTCTAAAATTAATTATTTCTCTATCTTGCTCACTAAGGTGGCGTGATTATATGGAAGAAAATGATGAATGTTGGGGGAAAAAAAGTGTTTTGCTTCCCGTGCGAGAAAAGGTGATGTTTCCATAGCCATGAAGTCATACACGTTACTTGTAAGGGAAAAGACTGGAATGATCAAGTAAGGTGAGTGGGACTAGTACACATTGGCGCAGAACTGAGATTTGCCTTCTTATTTTTCAGAGTTCTTTTGAGATGGCGATCAGGATTTTTTTTTCTATTTAAAACCTTTCTTTAGGAATTTAGAAACTCTAGTTAAGTTCTTGGCAGTGTGGTGGCTGAGTGGTTAAGAAATTGGCTTGTCGGCAGCCCATGTTCAAGACCCAAGCACTATGCGATGGTGTAAGTTCCCATCCTCACCTCAGCTCCTGCCAACCTACAGTTCGAAAGCATGCAAATGCAAGTAGATAAATAGGTAGCTCTTCTGTGGGAAGGTAACAGCACTCCGTGATGTCACGCTGGTCACATGACCATGGAAATGTCTTTGGACAACGTTGGCTCAATGGCCTTGAAATGGAAAGGAGTGCCATCCTTAGAGTCAGCTATGACTAGTGCAGGGGTAGGCCACCTTGGCTCTTTTATGACTCGTGGACTTCCACTCCCAGAATTTCTGAGCCAGCATGGTTCAGCTTGGAAACCTCTCTCTGTCCCCTCAGCATGGCTGACTCAGGAAATCTGGGAGTGGAAGTCCACGGGTCATAAAAGAGCCAAGGTTGCCTACCCCTGGACTAGTGGAGCAAAATCCTTTACTTAAGTTCTGATGTGTTTTTTTTTGTTTTGTTTTAATGTGCCAGGAAAGCAGATAGCTCATTTTCAGCAAATGTGATCAAGAGGTATTCAAGTATCACCAGAAAATAGTTTAAAGGGCTGGGTGCACAGTAGCTTAATGCTATAAATTATCTGTCTTTTTTCTAGTCCAAGGAACTTATGCATTTTATGATATCACTGTGTCTATTAACTTTAGCTTACAGAACAAGGAAATCACCACTCCTGATTCTGGTATGTCCTTGTACATTAAGTTGCATATAAAGCACCAATCTCTGTCTCTCCAAAATGGATGCAGGCAGAGATCACCCTCTCAGAAATATTGAAGAATCACTCTATTTATTAAGAATCCCTGTGGCACAACTTTTTGAAATAAATCTGTTGGTTGGATAAACCAGCACACATGTCCCAGATGTTCCATTGCAAAATCAATCAGTTGGATGCAGGGACTAACAGAGTAATTGACAAAAGGATTTCTAAACATGATCAGCAGTATCTTTACCCTGGTCCCTTTTGCTAAAGACTACTGTTTTAGCAGTCAATGCAAAATAAGAAGACTGGGAAGAAATCCTACTTCTATTTATCTAATGGTGTATAAAAATTCAAAGCAACAGATATCATTTTCTGCCATTTAAAGAATACTGTAATCAACAGATAGTTTTAAAAGTAACCCACTTCTCGCACATCCTTACGGAACAAAATATTTTGGATGGTTTTCATAATATACAATAAAGGTAGAGAACCCATACTGGAAGGTTCTTGGGTGTAGTTACACACACAACAAATTCACAGGCTGTATGGAACACTAGCATGATAGATTATTATTCTTTTTTTTTTAAGATTTCTACTTGCAAGAAAATTTGTTGCTAACGCTGTGTGAAATGAGTCAATACTGTTGTGAGTCATATGACTACGAAGCACAACAGCCCCACACAGATTGAATTCCTTGATTCTGGAACCTATGCTACAGAAGATTTCTATATATTTTAAAAAGAAAAAAGGAACATCGGTGTGAAGAAGGTAATGTCAACTCACAATCAGAGGCCCACACGTGCTTTGCTGCACCTGAAGATCCACACTGAGGTTTCATTATCAGCAGGAACATGGAACTAGTAGCAGTTCCAATGTTGTTGTAGAACTACAATTGTGCTAGGAGGCAGTGCCAATGAATGATCTAAGCCAGGGATCTTCAAACTTGGCCCTTTTATGACTTGTGGACCAACTCCCAGAATTTCTCGGCCAGACACGCTGGCTGAGGAATTCTGGGAGTTGAAGTCCACAAGTCATAAAAGGGCCATGTTTGAAGACCTCTGATCTAAGCCTTCTAATCAACACCTGAAGTGCCAGCAGATGTTCCATCCTCATCACATTTTCCAAGTTGATTATGAACTGGTTGAATGGTGCGGTCACAACCAAGTGTGCTTCAACACAGCTCAGAAGTCTCGATGGCAAAAGTAGGACCCTCCCCCCCAACTCAGAATATGTCAACGTAACAGCCGGGGAAAATCACATATCACTCTCTGTATCTCCCACTATTTTGCTTGTCACCGTAGTGTCAACAATATTTGCCAGCCTGCTGCAGCATATATTTGTATCTGTCAAGTGCCGGGAAAATCAGGAGATTCAGGCAGTTCAGATGAGTATGAAGATTTATTGCAAGCTTAAGCTCTCTACAAGAATCTGACCAACTAATGGTCAAGGGAAACGAATGGGAGATAAGAAAGGCATTCAAGGTGGGCTGGACTGAGATCTCTTGCAGGTGTGTAGGGACTCGTGATTTATGACACATTTGACCCAACCTGTTATCTCCTACAGTATCTTTTGTCTGCCTGTCTGTCCATCCATCCATCCATCCATTCATCCATCATCTATATCTGGGGTAGGGAACCATGGCTTTTTCATGACTTGTGGACTTCAACTCCCAGAATTCCTGAGTCAGCATGACTGGTTCATGAATTCTGGGTATTGAAGTCCACAAGTCATAAAAGAGCGAAGGTTCCCTTGCCCTGATATCTATCTATCTATCTATCTATCTATCTATCTATCTATCTATCTATCTATCTATCTATCTATCTATCTATCTATCTATCGTCCTTAGCTGCAGGACAGCATCTTCCAGAATTACTGGAAGTAGAGTTTTCAAGGGGTGGTGATTTTTGTCATACCAATTTTTGATATTCCAAGGATGGGATCAAATTATGCCACTTTAAGTATATCATAATGAGGTTTTGGAGATGGATTGATATCAGAAGCTGTTGAAAAAGGAACAGTAAATTAGACTTGCAGCTTGAGCAAAATCACTCAATTTTTCATAAGCATGAAAATTCAGTGAAAATGGTTCTTTCTTTCTTTCTTTCTTTCTTTCTTTCTTTCTTTCTTTCTTTCTTTCTTTCTTTCTTTCTTTCTTTCTTTCTTTCTGGTTTAATTGCATGATCATCTAGGCCCCAGAGAGTCACAAAAAGCTCTTGATTTTCTAAGGAGAAACACCACGTGATGAGCTGTTGGCTATCTGTGTTGATGTATTAATTCAGTGCCTCTTGAGACATTTCGATGGAGGAAAAAAACTCTCCAAATCTTGGGACATCTCCATTTTTTTCTCATCAAGCATTAAATTAACTATAATTAAATAAATCATAATCTTAATATCATGAACCATAATAATATTTTAAAAAAAACAGACTTAAGGCTATGTTCATCACCTACATATCCTTATCCATGATTGGTTTAACCCTTCCACAAAGCTTATGTCTTCTTGCTGTTCCTTGTCACCATAGTGTCAACAATATTTGCCAGCCTACTGTAGTATATACTTGTATCTGTCAAGTGCTGGGGAAATCAGGAGATTCAGGCAGTTCAAAGGAGTATGAAGATTTATTGCAAGCTTAAGTTCTCTACAAGAATCTGACCAACTAACGGTGAAGAGAAATGAGTGGGAGATAGGAAAGAAAGGCATCCAAGGTAGGCTGGACTTAGATTTCTTGGAGTGCAGAGAGACACGTGACTTATGACACGTTTGACCCCTCCCTTGGGCTCAGCCTGTTATCTCCTACAGTATCTATTATCCATCTGTCTGTCTGTCTGTCCTTCTATCCATCCATCCATCCATCCATCCATCCATCCATCCATCCATCCATCCATCCATCCATCCAGCTAGCTAGCTATTGTATCTGTCTGTCTGTCTGTCTGTCTGTCTGTCTGTCTGTCTGTCTGTCTATCTATCCATCCCACCGGAAATATACTACTACATCTATATACAGGGAAACAGAAATTGCAGCCATCTGTGTCAATTTATTTTTAATCTCCTTCTTAAAATACAGAGAACTGCTGTGTCAATTATCAATGGTGTCACCTCTTTTATTTACCTGGAGACCTTGGCCCTTGTTGAGACATCTGAAAAATCTGTTCTGTAGCATTATCCTCCCACTTAATTGGTTTCTAAGTGAATGTTGCTTAGTTGAAAATCTGAATGAAATTGCCCCGCCAGTCGCAACACTTGGAGAGGGCCAGAGGTCATTATGTATGAGGGTCATATGGATCAGTGGGTAGCTCGCTTATGCACAAAATGGATTGCAAACCACCGCAGTTGCAATTAGATATGCCCTGATATAAGTCACTCGTTCATGTAAATGAGCACTGGAGGAAGAAATGAAAAAGCGATCAAATCACAGCTGCCTTATTTCAGCTCTCTGGATCTGCAGCCATCTAATCTCTTTGGTTTGGATAAAGTGAGAAGATCCACTATGTCTCAGGCCTGGCCTCACTACCATCAGCTAACCTTGGGATGATTTGAAGAGTCAACCAGTGATGTATCCCTAATGCAGAAAGCTTTGTATTGCCATGTTGATGTCTGGCTGATGCTATAAATCACTGGCAGGCATATCTTCTGTGCAGCCTGAAGATGATCTGCTGACCTCTCAGCCAGAGTAGAGGACAATTAATCTCTCTTTTCTGGAGAAGAAACAGACTAGCATTCTGGGCATCACACACACATCAAATAATGAAATGGATTCTGCCCTTGACCTCAGCCTATGTATGGTTATGTCTCTTGTTTCTGCCTCTCAGTTCCTGTTTGCCTGACCCTGGACACCCTCAGTGGGATTTCCACCAGGTAGATGACCTTGCTGCTCGACTATTGCATTAATGCCACCGCATCTGCATTCCACATCAGCCTGTTGTAAATTGAAGCCAGATTGGGAGAAAAGTGGGAGATGACTACATTCTTGATTTACTAGCTTTCATTCCAATAGCATAACTCCCAATGTTAAGAAACAGCTAAGGGAAGGAAACATACAAATGCCAGCACAGATGAGTCATAAACAGGTCATAAAAGCTATAAACGCTATAACTGTGAGGCATTAAAAAGCAATATTGAAAACATTTATTTAATCGTGAATTTAAGGTTGGATCTTTCAACTCTCCTATGAGCCCCACATTGCTAGCTGAACTAAGAGGTTTTTCCTCTGTTTAAACTGGCATCCCAGCAATATCTTCTTCACCAACAAGTAATATCATAAAAAACAATGTAAACAAGCAAAATCTCTCCCGTGTTTACGGGGCAAAGACTAATGCTAGTAGTCATTTTTTTTTTATCCTCATATTAAAAAGTTTCTCTGCTACCCTCTCTCAAAGGTTGTTATAATTTTGGGGGTGAGTCTATTTCACCTCCAATTAATCAATTCATTAACTATGGATAGAAACTTCTCTCCCCACACAACACACAAAAAAGCAAAACTACCTAATACAGAAGCCCCAACAATCTTCTCATTTACACGCTCTTGTTTCATTTGTTGTAATTTCCCTACTCGTTCTCATTCAACAGCTTCTTTTGCCGCTACAGAAATAAAATTCATTATAATTTAATTCAGAAAAGTTCAGATCAAAGGGGGAGGGGGGAGAAAGAAATTGGGGGGAGGGGAGGGGACAAGGATAGACTTATATGGAAGTGGATGGTTAAAAATGCACCAGAAAATAAATGGAGAATTTAAAATGGTGTTATGCTGTATTTCATTTTAAGTATCAAAGCTTTCGTCCACCCCATCCCCAAATGATGCAAGATTCCCACAAAAGCTTCTTTTTTCGTTCCATATATATGTATATATATATAAAAAAATTAAATACAGCACAGGCAAAAACATTGCAGTTTTGTTCCTGAGATCCATAATCCCAGGTTTGAAAATGAAACGTTCTGATTTATTTATTTTTTTCCCGCCCTTCTACAACAGCTGCAAAAGGAGAACATAAAACTGGACGCTTGTCACTCTTTTTAAATAATTCAGCATTCATGGAATCTGGCATGATTGATACTGTTTTATGAAAAAGGGGAATGAATGCTCTGGCCATGTGTACATCTTTGTAATTAGGTATCGCAAAGGCAAAACACGCAAAAACAGGGAGTGAACACATTCATGATTTTTTTTCTTTTCTGAAATTCTGGGTTCCCTTAGAAACCCTGAATCTGTTGAGTTCACCCCTTGCCACATGCATTTTAATCAATATGTGCAGATAACTGTATTTTGTAAGTTGGGGGAAGCATCTACATAGTCTTTAAAAAGACAATAAACTTTGAAGGACAATTATTTTCTTTCTAGCTAATGCTTGAAGGTAATAACGATTAAGAGAATTATAATAGCAAAAACAGTATGTGGCTATTTTTTTTTAAGGGAACAGATCTTTTCTTTGTGCGTGCGTGTGTGTGTGTGTGTGTGTGTTTTAACCAGATTATATATTGATTTATTTTTCTAGTTTTAGGAAATTGTGGCAGCAATGCTGTTTTAATTCTTTTAACCAATTTTTTCCCCCTACTATCTTGATGTTGTCAGTTAAAGTATTGTCAGCTGAATCCAGTCATAAGTGAAACACGTTCCAACCCAGGGATACTTTCATCAATGGTTGTGTGCCAATGTTTTAGCGTGCATCGCTGAAATTATTAGCAGTAGCAAGTGGTACTGGTTTAATTTAGATTCTACCTTCCTGTCCAGTAAGTCAGAGGTTCCCCAACACACACACACACACACCCGGGCCATGGTCCGTTCGAAACCAGGCCACACAAGTGGTGGGTGAATGTGCGAGTGCACACAACTCCATTTGCACGAGCGATGGCACGCGTGTTTGCATGGGAAGCTCCCTTTATGCAAATGGAGGGTAGGTGCCCCAGCTGTTTGCACAAATGGGGTTTTGCATGCAAGCACATGTGCCTGCTTCTTGCACGGAACCATCCTCTCTACCCCCACACCGGTTCACAAAGCTAGAAATGTTGGAGACCCCTGCAGTAAAGGTTAAAAGGTTAAAATCTAACCTTAAGCCTGCAATCTGCCCGTCCAGACATCAGCCCCATCCAGCTCAATGGGGCTTAGTAAAGACTCCCCGTTTGGAGGAAGCCGTCCAATCAACTGAAATTCTCGGTCAAGGTTCTTTCCCCCCTTCTTCTCCAACTGACCTCTTGCCAAGTCTACTGGGCATGGGCTCCCTAGTGCAAATGGAGTGTTGTGAGTGTTGTGTTTGCCCCTACCATTTTCCATATGCTCTGCCTCACCAACACTGCCATCCGGCGTAGTCCTTTCGTAGTTGTCCTCTGGGAGTGGAAGGGCACCCAGCCTCGGGCCTGAAGAACTCTTACTGCTTGGCGTTTCAGATTCCTCCAGACCGCTGTCATAGCAACTCTGCAAAGACCCTTGATGTGGGTCTTGAGGCTGACTCACAACTGAAAACGTCACTCTACGGAACGGCTGCAAAAGAAAAGATTCTGGATGTCACTCAAAAAGCAGGGTCTGGGAGAACGCCACTCTTAATCATTTCTATTATTATTATTATTATTTATTTATTTTAAAAAAATGCATCTTGTAAAACACAGTTGATCCCCCCACTGTTGAAAATCACAACAGCTATGGACTATGGTTAGTATAAGACACTTCTAATCTGAGATAATGTCATTTGAGAATGATTATGTTGTCTGTGTTCCATTATTGCTTATTGCTATTGTTTTTTCCTGAACTTACTATGGACATTTTATTTATCATTTATGTGTTAAAATATTTATATTTGTCAACCACCAGTAGTCCAAAGTCAGGGGTAGGCAACCTTGGCTCTTTTATGACTCGTGGACTTCAATTCCCAGAATTCCTGAGCCAGCCATGCTGAGGGGAAAGGGAGAGGTTTCCAAGCTGAGCCGTGCTGGCTCAGGAATTCTGGGAGTTGAAGTCCATGAGTCATAAAGCGGCCTAGGCCTAGGCCAGAAGTAGGCAACACTGGCTCTTTTATGACTCGGGGACTTCAACTCCCAGAATTCCTGAGCCAGCATGGCTCAGCTTGGAAACCTCTCCCTTTCCTCTCAGCATGGCTGGCTCAGGAATTCTGGGAGTTGAAGTCCACCAGTCATAAAAGAGCCAAGGTTGCCCACCCCTGGTATAAGGTAAACTATATATTTATACCTTCATTGGAATTTTGAGTTCATTACAGAGCAGATTTGCAAAAGGGGATTGAAGGTTGGATAGAGGCAGTGGTGGGATTCAGCCAGTTCGCGACGGTTCGGTAGAACTGGTAGCTAAATTTTGCTGCATTTGGAGAACTGGCTGGCTTCCAGAAGTCCAGTCTAGGCCTCAGAGGCCTGCAGGAGGCCTCTCAGGCCTAGAACACCCACCAAAAGTGCATGGATGCCACTTCCGGAAGTCCGTTCTAGGCCTCGGAGGCCTGCAGGAGGCCTCTCAGGCCTAGAACACCCACCAAAAGTGCATGGATGCCACTTCCGGAAGTCCGTTCTAGGCCTCGGAGGCCTGCAGGAGGCCTCTCAGGCCTAGAACACCCACCAAAAGTGCATGGATGCCACTTCCGGAAGTCCGTTCTAGGCCTCGGAGGCCTGCAGGAGGCCTCTCAGGCCGAGAACACCCACCAAAAGTGCATGGATGCCACTTCCGGAAGTCCGTTCTAGGCCTCGGAGGCCTGCAGGAGGCCTCTCAGGCCTAGAACACCCACCAAAAGTGCATGGATGCCACTTCCGGAAGTCCGTTCTAGGCCTCGGAGGCCTGCAGGAGGCCTCTCAGGCCTAGAACACCCACCAAAAGTGCATGGATGCCACTTCCGGAAGTCCGTTCTAGGCCTCGGAGGCCTGCAGGAGGCCTCTCAGGCCTAGAACACCCACCAAAAGTGCATGGATGCCACTTCCGGAAATCCATTCTAGGCCTCGGAGGCCCAGGCCTGCATCGAATAAGAGAACCGGTTGTTCAGGTATTTGACTTCCACCACTAGATACAGGTACTCCTCAACTTACAACAGTTCATTTAGTGACTGTTCAAAGTGACAACGGCACTGGGATCAGTGACTTAAGACTTGTTTTCCACACTTATGCAATCGTTGCAGCATCCTCACGGTCACGTGATCCAAATTAAAAAACTTGGCAACTGACTCGTCTTTATGACGGTTGCAGCATCCCAAGATCATGTGATCCCCTCTTGTGACCTTCTGACAAGGGGGGGAAGCCAGATTCACTTAACAATCAAGTTACCAAGTTAATGACTGCAGTGATTCACTTCACAACTGTGGCAAGAAAGATTGTAAAACGGGGCAAAATTCACTTAACAGATGTTTCACTTAGCAACATAAATTTGGGGGCTCAATTCTGGTCGTAAGTGGAGGACCTCCTATACTTGACAGCTCAACGGCAACTGAATCCATCTGATCTCCTCAAAATGTCTGGGGGAACTTTTGAGAAAGAGATGAAAAATATAGCCCACTTTTATTTAAATACTGTGCTGGAAGGTTGGCAAAGATCGGTGTGCAATGTTTCCAATTAAAAAAAAATAGAATGAAATGGAAGAGATCCATCTATTAATAAAAGCCATGTATCTCACCCTGGGCTACTCTAAGCAGCTCACAATAGTAAAAACAGAGAAATGAAGAGAAGTGTAAATGTAATGGTAGTACAATAGTGAAGCAATAAAATAAACAATGAAAATACAGCAATATGAGAGTAAGAGAAGGGTGAGGGGAAGCAGGGAACATGGGGTGGGGAGGGGCGGTTTACTATCAAAATAATACAGGTAGTCCTTCCAAGTTACAACAGTTTGTTTAGTGACCATTCGAAGTTACAATGGCACAGGAAAAAGTGACTTATGGCCATTTCTCACACGACCGTTGGTCATAGAATCAAAATTCAGATGGCTCAGCAACTGACTCGTATTATGACAGTTGCAGCGTTCCGGGGTCACGTGATCTCCTTTCACGAATTTCTGACAAGCAAAGTCAATGGGGGAAGCCGGCTACACTCAACAACCATGTTACTAACTCAACAACAGCAGTGATTCACTTAACCACTGTGTTGTTTAACAACACAAATGTTGGTCTCAATTTTGGCTGTACGTTGAGGACTATCTATAGCCACCTCCAGAGTTGGACTATGTCCCAGCAGTGGTGGGATTCAAATACCTGAACAACTGGTCCTCTGTGTGGATGCAAGCCTGGGCCTCCAAGGCCTAGAATGGACTTCCAGAAGTGGCATCCATGCACTTCCGGTGGACCGTTCTAGGCCTGGGAGGCCTCCTCCAGGCCTCTGAGGCTTAGACTAGACTTCCGGAAGCAGCGTGCATTCAGCTGGTTCTGTGAACTCAACAAAATTTAGCTACCGGTTCTGCCGAACCAGTGCGAACCAGCTGAATCCCACCACTGGTCTCCAGGCCATCCAGTAGAGTCAAGGTCTTCAAGCTCTTGCGGAAGGATAGGAAGGTGAGTCAGATCCCACCCTGGGGAGAGGTAGGCTATTCCAGAGGATGGGTGCTATGTTGCAAATTATGATCACGTGACTGTAAGATGCTGCAACGATTATACACGTGAGCTGGTTGCCAAGTGCCCAAATCATGAACATATATACTGCAGAGGTGGTACAACAGTCAAAACTCTGAGTGTGGGTTGTAAGTCACCTTTTTTATTCAAGACAAATGCTTGTTAAGATAATGGCCATAAGTCAAGGGTTATCTATGGGTGTCCACTGTTGTTGTTTTTTTCCAGGTCCTTGAAAATGCAAGGAATAGCATGAGGCAAAGTCACTCCACTCAGTCTAATGTCTAATTTTGCATGAATGTAACTCAAGGATTGGGAAGGTGTGAATATTGTTGGATTCTAATACCACCCCAACATTCATGAGTCATATTCATGGATGCTGGAAGGTGTAATGCAACCACAACAGAATCTCTACTCCTGCTCTGAAGAGTAAATGCTTCTTGGTGGTTTGTTAGCAATTGTTAGCAACAAGCAATGGATGGAAACTAATCAAGGAAAGACCCAACCTAGAGCTAAGGAGAAATTTCCTGGCAATGAGAACAATTAATCAGCGGAACAACCTGCCTCCAGAAGTTATCAATGCTCCCACACTGGAAGTTTTTAAGAAGAGATTGGACAACCATTTTTATGAAATGGTACAAGTTTTCCTATCTGAGTGAGGGGTTGGACTAGAACAGAGGTCCCCAATCTATGGGCTGTGGCCCATGACTGGGTTGTCGGCTCTTGGCCAGTGGGCCACAAAAATGGCTGCATGTACTCCCCCCCTCATGCTAGAGCCCACAGCCCCATTTTCGTGGGCATGAATGGGGCTGCTAGCACCAGGCGCGTGTGCGCAGCCCATTTGCACATACACGAACGGGACCGCTAGCGCTGGTTGGATGCACGTGGCCTGTTTGCACATGCACAAACAGGGCCGCTAGCCACTGCAAGGAGTGCACAGCCATTTGCACATGTGCACGGTGCCAGCACACGCCATATGCACAAATGGGGCTGCTAGTGCTGCACCACTGCTCATGGATCCGTTTGCATGCACACACATGTGCGCACCAATTTGGAAGCTGCTCTCCTTCCCTCAGGGCTATGAGCCCAGAAAGGTTGGAGATCTCTGGACTAGAAGACCTTCATGGTCCCTTCTAACTGTTACTCTGTTATTCTGTTTCCAACATTGTGTTATGTGATATCTGAAGTGCCCTAAGAGCTGTCTTATGAGTTTAGAGAACTTTATTGTCTAAGCTGCAATGGAAATCCTTCACAATGTATCCTCTCTTTTCTCAAATGCATCACATATGTTATACAGTCCCACCCAGACATTAAAACTGCAATGTCTCCCTTCACCCACAGATGCAGCTGGGGGGAAGGGATCCATGAAACAGCTGGCTGACATGTTAAAATAACTCAAAGAGAAGTGTGCTATTTTTCAGGGCATGGGATTAAAGCTGTCACAGATTTCAGCAGATGGAAATTGTATAAATCTTATATGAATAAAGTCCAGAATGATGCGAAATGTTATAGATGCTATAAATGTTACAGTACGGTCTACCTGTCGGTAGTGCTACCATACACTCGGGTATTTTAAAAACCAACATCTGGGATTTGGGCAGCCAGACCACATCAGAGATCTCAAAAAAAGAAAGAAAGAAAGAAAGAAAGAAAGAAAGAAAGAAAGAAAGAAAGAAAGAAAGAAAGAAAGAAAGAAAGAAAGAAAGAAAGAAAGAAAGAAAGAAAGAAAGAAAAATTGTGGCAGGGGTAGAGAAAAAAAATGGAAATGCTTCTGTTACTTTATTCCTTCCCACAAACTTTATCGCTTCTAGAAATGATATTTTTTTCACCAACTTACTTAATAAAAGTTTCAAGCTCCTGATGCCAGCAATGGACACCAGAAGCTTCCACCATGCATTAATTATGATTTTGGATTTGTCTTCATTCAAAACTGTCAAGGCAACTCTGAAGACCTACATAACTGACACTCTAGGACTTCATTTATGGCACACCAACACTGAAAGGGCAGGCAAGACTCATCAAAGATCCCTTCATATCATCCAGCAAAGAGTAAACACAACCCTATTGGAAAGGGGACGCAACAATTTCAGCTCCACTCTGTATCTACGGGGAAATAAATTTCACTCAAGGGATGATATAATCGTGTGCATTTTCAATTCATCAACTTCACAGCCTCCTTGGGTGGTTTGTACTAGGTGTGAACCAATTCTCCAAAACACCTGAGGGCAAGACAAGACACAACAGAGGGGAAAATATCGACCTAGATCTATGGAGAAATTTCTTTTGATTAATTGTTCTCACAATTAAGTGTGAGAACAATTAATCCATGGAAACGCTTGCTCTTCAGAAGTTGTGGGTGATCTATCACTGGAGGTTTTCAAGAAGAGATTGAATAGTCATTTGTCTGACGTGACATAGGGTCTCCTGCCTGAGCAGGAGTTTGGATAAAATCAGTTCTTCTTTTATTTCTGAACTTGTATAAAATTATTGACCCTTTACTTTTGTATCGATCACGTCTCAGAAATAAAAGAATCTGACCTAATTTAGGGGAGACACAAGGACTTCAGCTCTGGAGTCAAGCAGACCCAACATGACTTTATGAGGACATTTCATGGACGTTCTCAGAAAATGGCTACCTGTAAGTCTGTCCAATCACAAACTTTGAGACTGACATGGTCAACTCAAAAAAATATTTGTTTGCCAGAACACAAGATTCCTTTCCAACTATGTTTTCTCTCCATCTCCAAAAGTATATTTTTTCAACCCACCCCTTAAATTTCCGTGTCATGTTTCTTGGCAAATGCTCATGTATCTGATTATAATATGAAGCTAAAATTTCCTATTATGGGGCCTAGAGGCTTTTTTTTTTTGAGGGGAAAAAAGATGTTTAAAGAGCTGTGCACAGCAGTAAGCTTGATTCCCGTTTAATTTTTGAATTAAAGTAAACAAGGTAGGATGGGAATCGTGACCACACTAGAAGTACAGCAGTGAATCTATTCTTGTGTCTTTTCAATAAAGAGATGGATTTTTTTTCTTATGATGGAAACGAACCTGCCCCACACTATTATTTTATTTTAACCTATTAATGGATGAGCATTAATCAGTATTTATTTATTTATTTTTATCTGAAGCCCAAAACAGAAGTATTGCTGATTGGCTTAAAAGAAGTTGACATATATTAGTAGCTTGGGGGAAAAAAACAATGGCCACTTTAGAAATAAAAGGTAGTTCTTTTCCATAATGTCTCTATAAAAAAAATAGTCCTTTTTTCAGCAATATTACTCTTAACCTATGCTATCCTAATTGAAGAAGAAAATAAATTAATTCTCTAAAGGGGTGATCCATGAAGGAATGAAGCAACATTATGACATTAATATGTCAATGGCATTATTTATATTATTGAAAATACTTTGTGGGACTAATTTCTGATTTCTGACAAAATTTCATGCATAGTCACCCTATTTGCCTTAAACGTAGTTATTTAATATACTATCTTCTCAAACTTCAATGGAGATCATAATTTACTCAGTGTGGTTTAATTATTCGTCATAGAACTGGACTGTAAATGGATGTATCTGTGCTGCTATAAACTGCTATTCACTACATGATATTGAAATATCTTTTCTAAATTATGTGTCTCTCGTTGCCACCCATTTATAATTTTTATAGCGCAATTCATCTTCCCAAAGATCCATCCACAATAAAAGAAATTGCATCAGGTGCAAAATTTGTCCATTAAGAAATGAATTATTTCACTTTAGTTACTCCACTTAAGCAATCAAATTTGTCCATATATTCAGAAAAAGCTGCCACTTTAGAGGCCAGATATCTATTCCTAAGACATTAGCAATTTTGGAAAAAAAACTACAGTGACTTCGTGTTGTTATTGTTGTTGCTGGGTTTTTGTTTTCATCTGAGACAAAAAAAAAATTTGTAGCACACCATCTAAAAGGCATTTTACCTTTTTTTAACACTGTTTTGCTTAGAATCCCAGATGGTTTTTAATATGGGTGATTACCTGTGTTGCAAACATCTGTATTTTAACATGAAAGACAGTTTGCAGGCTTGTGGTTCCTACTTTGGAACCACAATCACTTCTGACCTCATATTTATTTCTTCCATACATTAGCTTCCAATATATATACTGGAAGGTCTTTGGTTCTTTGGGTTTTCTCCCACGTAGAATTTGAAGTGTCTTGGCAACGTTTTGACGAAGTCCCATTCGTCATCTTCAGGCTGGTGCTTTCGGCTTCGTGCTTTTCCCCACTAGGGATGGCTTTAGGACACCAGAACAACTATGAGGGTATATATAATAGAATAATAGAGTTGGAAGGGACCTTGAAGGTCATCTCATCCAACCCTCTGCTCAAGCTGGACACTCTATAGAAATGGGTGTCCAGACTCTTCTTAAAACCTCCAGGGATGGAGCACCCACAACTTCTGAAGGCCAGCCATTCCACCGATGAATTGTTTCAACTGTTCCTCCTTGTTCTAGATTATAAGACTATAAGTGTAAGATTAATAAGGAAAGATCTCAAACGGTCTTATGACTTTCTCCCTAGTGATTTCAATCGCCTGATTTTTCAAAATCAGTGTTGATTCCTTAGGTCTTGATAAAGACACATCCTGGACTACACGTTCAATATTTTGTACACCGTAATGATCCCTATTATGTCCTTTTCTAGTTCCATTATCCACCACTGTGACTTCCATAATCCATCAAATGTGGTCTCCAATATTTTAGGAGATTTCGCTGAAAGAAACACAATTTTCTTTCTACTTTAAGACTACTACTAAGGATAACCCTGGCCCAAAATTTATCAAGTTCCATCAACTCAATAGTTCATTTTAGTTGAGCAGATAGTTCAGTCTTTTCTTATGAAGGTTAGGACCAGAAGGTCCTAGGTATCAAACGTGTTTGGAAGTTTGCTCCTACTTCAAATGTTTCAAGACAAAATAACAACAGCAACAACAACAACAACAACAACAATAACAATAATAATAATAATAATAATAATAATAATAATAATAATAATAATAATAATAATAATAATAATAATAAAGTTGGAAGGGACCTTGGAGGTAATCTAGTCCAACACCCTGCTCAGGCAGGAAACCCTATACCATTTTAGACAAATGGCTGTCCAGTCTCTTCTTAAAAGCTTCCAGTGTTGGTGCATTCACTGCTTCTGGAGGCAGGTGGTTCCACTGGTTAATTGTTCTAACTGTCAGGAAGTTTCTCCTTAGTTCTAGGTTGCTTCTCTCTTTGGTTAGTTTCCATCCGTTGCTTCTTGTCCTGCCTTCAGGCACTTTGGAGAATAGCTTGACTCCCTCTTCTTTGTGGCAGCCCCTGAGATACTGGAACACTGCTATCATGTCCCCCCCTCATCCTTCTCTTTATTAGACTAGACATTCCCAATTCCAGCAGCCGTTCCTTATATGTTTTAGCCTCCAGTCCCCTGATCATCTTTGTTGCTCTTCTCTGTACTCTTTCTAGAGTCTCAACATCTTTTTTATATTGTGGTGACCAAAACTGGATGCAGTATTCCAAGTGTGGCCTTACCAAGGCATTGTAAAGTGGTATTAATACTTCACGTGAAGTATTAATGAGGCAAGCTCTTCACCCTCTTGTTTATGTGTATGCTTTTGGCTTGCTACCAAATACTGGATGAATCCATATCTTCTTGTATTCTGATTTAAGTCAGAAGGTGCAATTTTGGTCTCCATGGTGCTTGAACTCCATAGAGAAAGAAATAGAAATTTTGTTATTCTGTTAAATCATGAGGAGCTCAGCAATTTATTCAGAATATTCTTCATGCCCATAAAAGAATGATTATGTCATTCTTATGTCATTTTTTATGTCATTTCTACTCTGATTTTTCTATTGGTAAATGACACGTAACTAATCTGAACGGGAAAACAAAACTTGCAAATGTTGTTAGGCAGGTCCCTCAAAGGTTATAATAAGTAAATACAGTGCAGTTCATTACTTTCATTACACTGATAGGGATGCTCAGTCATTATTTCTAATGTTCAACTGCTGTTAAATTGATCATCTGCACATATTACTTCTATGTAAGACAGCCTGCTGTCTTTCTTGATTACAGTGGAGTGGAGGGTTTTGTTGTTGTTGTTTTGTTTTGGAAAAGAAAATAGTAAGGCAGGTATCTTAGTCCCTCAGGTCATCTCAGGTTCCTAATACAATCTACAAACATGAGCATAATACAAATGAGAAAGTTGTCTTGAGGAGATGTGGATAGGACGTAAGCCGTTTCTTTCAAGATACTCATGTTAAAACATACAAAGAACAGTTGCAGGAATTGGGTACGTCTAGTTTAGTGAAAAGAAGGATTGGGGGAGACATGATAGCTGTGTTCCAATATCTAAGGAGCTGCCACAGAGAAGAGGGATCAACCTATTCTTCAAAGCACCTGAAGGCAGGACAAGAAACAATGGATGGAAAATAATCAAAGAAATAACCAACCTAGAACTAAGGAGAAGCTACCTGACATTGAGAACAATTAATCAGTGAAACAAGTTGTCTCCAGACATTCTGGGTGCTTCCATAAAAGTGGAAGCAAGTGTTGAATGCAACCAGGTTGTGGTGTCCATTTATTTGTTTCATCCAACATATTATGACCGTCCACTGCAGAAGACGTTAGACAGTTTATGAAATCAAATTAACGAACAGGTAAAAACAAAAATGGCAGACTGGACTAAACACTACCATACCAATAAAAAAAACATGATACAAAACATAATTGGGATCTCCCAGACATACTACACACAGGCCTGGGTTCAGAACCAGCTCTGAAGGGTCTTCTGGAAGCCAAGGAAAGTAGAAGCCATAGAAATCTTGGGAGGGGGAATTTACTTGCATTGTATTTAGTTTTATGATTTCATACGATTTTATAGGTTGTTTCAAATATATTGTATTAACTGTATTGTATATTTAATCTATACTATATTAACTATATCATATTTAAATAATATTATATTATATTGGAACAACTTGCCTCCAGAACTTGGAACAACTTGCCTCCAGAAGATGTAGGTGCTCTAACACTGGAGGTTTTTAAGAAGAGATCGGACAACCCTTTAGCTGAAATGGTGCAAGGGTCTTCAAACTTGGCCCTTTTATGACTTGTGGACTTCAACTCCCAGAATTCCTCAGCCAACGTGTAAACCACCCAAAGAGTGCCAAGAAGCACTATGATGCGGTATACAAATCTAAGTGCTATTCCTATTGTTGTTCTCTTTGATCAGATCAAGGCACGGCAGCAGTAGGATGCCTACACTAGGGCCCTGATGGGTGAACTCAAGTAACTCAGCCAAATGGCACCTCACCTTTTACCATGGTGGTAGGGCAGATCTTGCACAACAGATGTTTATTTGTACCTCTTCCCCTAAGTGCTACAGCTGTGCCATGACAACAAAAAAGCAGAGGAATCATTAAAAGGCAGTTTAGCTCCTAAGAGAATTTTGATGGCCAAAAGGCCATGTTGAGATATAAAAAAATAGGCTTCTCCTTGTCCTGTCTGTCAGAGAGCAAAACCATTCCCTGGTAAGCCCATTGGATTGTTGCCACCAATAAACATATCCAGCCACCCCAACCCTGGTATCTTGTTTTTCTAGGTTTCATCGCTGATCTTCCATCTGTGAAGGGCTACACAAGGAGTCCTCGGCTTACAACAGTTCGCTTAGTGGCCATTCAAAGTTACAACAGCACTGGGAAAAGTGGCTTGTGACCATTTGTCACACGTGTGACCATTGCAGCATCATCTGATTTACATTCAGATGCTTGACAACTGACTCACATTTATGACGGTGTCCTGGGATGTCAATCACATCCTAACTGACCAAGGAAGTCAATGAACCTCCAAATTTTGGATGGCCCTTTTTGTTCTGAGTTGTGAAGTCGTGTCCGACCCATCGCGGCCCCATGGACAACGTTCCTCCAGGCCTCTTGCAAGTATTAAATATTAAAATTCACCCATTATGCAGGAGAAGCCAAGACAGATTAAGTACGGTGGCTATTACAACAATATTTACAATGCTATAACTCTTAGCAAAAAGACAACTGGACTAATTTGTACCTCTTGCTGAATTTGCTCACAACAATGCCACACACACTCTTCTATTGGTATGTCTCAATTTTAGGCAACAGATCTATTCCATTCACGAGTGATACCAACAACCAGACTTTAAGAAAGCACAATTTCTCACACCATGGAGTCTGCACAAGAGGCAACCAGGCCAAAGCTTCTTACAAGAACAGTTCAACCTGGCAAAGGCCACATGCAAAAAACAAACAAACAAAAAAAAAGCAGCAGATGGATATAGACAAGGCGTGGGGTGGGGTAGAAGTACTGAAAAAAAATGGTGTGTGCCTCAACACAAAATGTCTTAATTCAGCAAGAATTAGACTCAACATTTATTGGTCCCTCCCAGATAACTAATCAAATCACTAGGTAGTAGCATTTGGTTTGCAGTTAGTAGCGTCAAAAAAATCTTGTCCTGTATTTGAGAGAGAGAGAGAGAGAGAGAGACAGACAGACAGAGACAGACAGAGAAACAGACAGAGAGAGAGAGAGAGAGAGAGAGAGAGAGAGAGAGAGAGAGAGAGAGAGAGAGAGAGAGAGAGAGAGAGAGAGAGAGAGAGAGAGAGAGAGAGAAACACTGTGCATTCTATATTCCAGACAGCATCCTCCCTTTTAGTCTAGTAGCTGAGAAGAAAGAGTACAAAGTGGAAATGGCATTAAACTCTAGATGCACAGAGAAGAGGGATTCAGCCTATTCTCCAAAGGACCTAAAAAGCAGAACAGGACGCAACGGATGGAAACTAATCAAGGAGAGAACCAACCTAGAACTAAGGAGAAATTTCCAGACAGTGGGAACAATTAATCAGTGGAACAACTTGCCTCCAGAAGTTGGGGGTGCTCCAACACTGGAAGTTTTTAAGAAGAGATCGTTTGTTGAGAATGGTATAGGGTTTCCTGCTTGAGCAGGGGGTTGGACTAGATGACCTCCAAGGTCTCTTCCAACTCTGTTATTCTATTAAGTACTTCTTACGCTGTGAAGGCTATCCAAAGTCAAAAGGTCAGGGAAGGCAGCAACAGAGGTTCAAGCATTGCAATTAGTACATCATTTTCATGACAGACACCCCAATAAACCCTCTCCTAGGAAGCTATCAACCTTGCAAGAATCAAGCATCAACTTAGACTAGCATGAGAATTTCTTTTATGGGATGGAGGGAGTTTTAAGTATCTCAAAAAGCCAAGTAGAGGGAAATGAACCAGGACCTTCCACATCAGGCATATAAGACATGGGTAGGGGGGGGGAGAGTCCCAAGAGAAAGACAGATGCCAAGTCAAGTGGACATGATTTACCAGACACGTTGTGTGCTCTGAGTGATTTCCGAGGAGGAGGAGGAGGAGGAGGAGGAGGAGGAGGAGGAGGAGGAGGAAGAACACAGCTACATTTCATTCTCATAGCCCACAATCTATTTTCCTTGGAAGGGGGGAAGGAATGTGAATGGTTGTGTGTGTATGTGTGTGTGTGATAAAATGGAATGGGTGAATGACTTTAGGGAATAGAATAGAGCTGGATGGGACCTTGGAGGTCTTCTAGTCCAGCCCCCTGCTCAAGCAGGAGAACCTACACCATTTCAGACAAGTAGCCTTTTCTTAAAAACCTCCAGTGATGGAGCGCCCACGATTTCTGGAGGCAAAGTTGTTCCACTGGTTAATTGTCCTCACTGTTAGTAAGCTTCTCCTTTATTCCAGGTTGCTTCTCTCTTTGATCAGTTTCCATCCATCCTTTCTTGTCCTGCCCTCTGGTGCTTTGGAGGATAGTTTCATGCCCTCTTCTTTGTGGCAGCCCCTGAAATACTGGAATACTGCTGTCATGTCACCTCTGTTTCTTCTTTTCTTTAGACTAGCCAAACCCAATTCCCGCAGCCGTTCCTTGCTACCAAGAAAACAATTAGAGAATAGAGGCAGGAGCCCCCAGTAGCTTAACCATCAGAGAAAGAAACTTAGGGAAGAACCACCTTAATTAATTACTACCTCAGGACCTATTGTTAGGGATCATAAGGGGTTAAAAGATGTAACAGGTGTATAACAGAGGCTTGAAGTGAGGAGTGAAGAATGTTTACCTATTGTTGTATGTTATGTCCTACGATGATCGCTTCTTAATATGATCTTTTGCTTAATGATGATTACTTTAATAATGATAAAGCAGACTGAACTTTTACCCCAGGTTATTGAATCTCTACCTCAGGATCTTTTGATAGGGATCATAAAAGATAAAATATAACAGACATATAGTTGAGGCTGGAAGTGAGGAGTAAAGAATATTTACTAAACCAGATGTGTACAAAGATTAATACCTAGTGTTATATGTAGTGTTCTATGATGATTGATTATTAATATGATCTTACATTTAATGTTTAACTACTACCTCAGGACCTATTGTTAGGGATCATAGAGAATAAAAAATGTAACAGGTGTATAATAGAGGATTGAAGTGAGGAGTGAAGAATGTTTACCAAACCAGACATCTACAAAGAATAATACGTAGTGTTGTATATCAGATGCCATGATGTTTGATGCATACAAAGATTTTATGTACAATGCTGATTGTTTTAATAAAGGGAATTTTTAAATAAATAAAAAAATAAGGCTGTAAAAAAGGAGACAGAGGGAGATTTGCACCTTTAGGCTTGCTAGATTCTGTTCATGCAGCCTTACAATAAAGTAGAATTAGTTCTATTTCCTGCTTGGTTTACCTAGGAGAGTTGGCACTGCATTCCAAGAAATAAAATCACATTGATCAATCAGTGACCATCATCAATAAAATGGATCCAAGGGGCCAGCAAATCTGACTAGACGGGGAGTTATTAGCTGTAACTAGACATCTTTATAGAAAGGCATTAGAAGAAAATGGGAATTAATGTCCTTCACCACCGGAAGAAGTCTTGGCAGGTGGTTAAAGAATTGCTCCGAGGTGTCCTGGGGCAATCAAATGAAATAAATTGGACTTCAGTATCCAGGATTTTCCCCAAGGCTGATATAGCTGGAAAAGCATAAGCCAGAGACCCAAGGGAGTGAAAAAGGAGTAATAAGATGAAAAGACAGCAATAAGTTAACTCAAGAAACAGCATGGCTAACAGACTGAACAGGATTTTCCAGGCTATTCTTTATAGTTGCCATAGTAGAGATAGCCCCTGAATTATAGCCATAAGTGAGACCAGAATTTCCACTGGTAAACAAGGTGGTTATGAAATGAATCAAGACCAAATTGATGACCATTTTGCCATAGTTGTTAAGTGAATCACAGAGTCATTAAGTGAATCCAGCTTCACACACACACACACACACACACACACACACACACACACACACACACACTTGACTTTGCTTGTCAGAAGCTGACTGAGAAAGTTGCAAACGTTGAGAATTTCCATTATTGGGCGAGACCCTGGTTAAGTGAATTTTGCTCCGTTTTATTTATTTGTTTATTTGTTTATTTATTTGTTTGTTTTAATTTCTATGCCGCCCTATTCCAGGAACTCAGGGCGGCTCACAGCATGAATAGAAATCTACATAAAAATACATATATAAAAAACCCCTGAATTAAAAAACCAGTCATCCATCAAACATACACACAAACATACACTGGCTAGGGGCAAGATGTTAACTGCCCCAGGCCTGTCGGCAAAGATGTGTCTTCAGCAATTTGCGAAAGGTGGAGAGGGTGGGGGCGATACGGATCTCCAGGGGGAGTTGATTCCAGAGGGCCGGGGCCGCAACAGAGAAGGCTCTTCCCCTAGGCCAAACCAGGCGACACTGTCTGGCTGACGGGACCTGGAGAAGGCCGACTCTGTGGGCCCTAACCGGTAGCGGGGTTTCATGGGGCAGCAGACGGTCCCGCAAATAACCTGGTCCGATGCCATGTAGGGCTTTATAGGTCATAACCAACACTTTGAATTGTGTTCGGAGACCAATTGGCAGCCAATGCAGCTCGCGGAGTGATGCCGAAATGTGGGCATTTCTGGGCAGGCCCAACACTGCTCGTGTGGCTGCATTACCTGCATTACCTGCATTATGACGTTAAGCGAATCTTAAGCTCGTAACATGGTTGTTAAATGAACCCATGGCTTCCCCACGGACTTTGCACATCAGAAGGTCACAAAAGGGGAATTGTATGATTCCGGGACACTGCAACCGTCATAAATATGAAGCAGTTGCCAAGCATCTGTTGTAAGTCAAGGGCGACCTGTATCTCAGTTGCCAAAGGGACACAGGTCAAAATACATAGTGTTGTATTGCAGGTTATATGATGATTGCTTTTTAATACGATCTTATGTTTGATGTTGATTGTTTCAATAAAAGAATTTAAAAAAAAAATACATGACACAGGAAATACAAAGCCTCAAACAGGAACAGGAAACCACCTCAAGAGCCCCAGAGGGTATAAAAACCCACTCCCTACATGTGCTCGCTCTCTTTTCTTCCAGAGTCATCTTTTTCTCTGGCTCTCTTCTTCAATAAACTGCAACTTCTTTCTAAAGCAGTTCCCATGTTGTTTATTCCCGGCTTGGACTGAACCATGATGAAGACTTTTCCTTCAACACCTGGATGACTTGGCTAAAGTATCTGCATATTTGAAAGATCATTCAAATGAAAAATATATGTTGGACTGGAAAAAAATGGATAGATTATATTCAAGGGAAATATCAATCTAAGAAATTGTATTTATCATATAGTTAATTTTTTATTAGGATTTATGTAATAATTTTGTTTACTCTAGTGGGTTTTCTTTTGTTTTACCCTGTATTCACTTTGGGAAGTCGGGGGGTGGGTGGGCTGGGGGGAGCGTAATAATGTACTCAACTATAATACTTGCAATATATAAGAATGATATACTTATTAATATAGGAGGGGTTGCTCGGGCAGTACCTCTGGACCACATCTGGAGGGGGTGGAGAGTGAGGAGTGAAGGAGTGGAGGGAAGTAGGAAGGTTGTAGGAGAGGAGGGTGGAGAGTGAGGGAGGGAGAGAGGGGAGGGGGAGGGAAGTAGGAGATAGGGAGGAAGGAAGAGGGGGATGTGGTGGAGGGGGTGCTGCCGAGTAACACCCATAGTTATTCTATTTTATGTAACTTTTTAAAAGTATGTATGTTTTGTTTTGTGTGGGAGAAAGTTGAAAAAGATTGTATTAAGTTGAGTTGTATTTAATTTGATTCTTTGTTTATAATTATAAAACTAATAAAATATTTATTAAAAAAAACACCTGGATGACTGAGAATATCCACAGACAGTTGCCAAGCACTCAGATTTTGATCCCGTGACAATGGGAATGCTGGAACGGTCATAAATGCTTGGGATCAGTTGTAAGTTTTTTTTCCGTGCCACTGTAACTTTGAATAGTCACTAAACAAATGGTTGTAACTGAAGGATACTGCTTTATAGATGTGTAGTAATCCTGGAAGGCATGGAATGACACGGAATGGGGCACTTTGCCACAGCCAGCTCACCACAGCCGACTCGCTGCAGGACAATTTAGCAATTCTACTTAATTATTTAAAATAAATAAATAAAAATATTTTAATTCTTGCCATTCACATTTTCCACCCCTCCTTTTGCATCCTTAATGCCATTATTCTATTCCACTATTGCTTTGATATCAGTGTAACTTTGGTCCTGCAGCGAGTTGTGGCTGTGGTGGGTTGTCCAGCAGCAACTACAAAAAAAGATGTTGAGACCTTGGAAAGAGTTCAGAGAAGAGCAACTAAGAGGATCAAAAGCCCAGAGACTAAAACATACAAAGAACCACCGGAGGACTTGGGTTTGGCTAGTCTAAAGGAAAGAAGAAACAAGGGCGACATGATAGCAGTCTTCCAGTATTTGAGGGGCTGCCACAAAGAAGAGGGAGTCAAGCTATTCTCCAAAGCACCTGAGGGCAGGAGAAGAAACAATGGCTGGAAATTGACCAAAGAGAGAAGCAACCTGGAATTAAGGAGAAACTTCCTAACAGTGAGGACAATTAACCAGTGGAACAGCTTGCCTCCAGAAGTCATGGATGTTCCATCACTGGAAGTTTTTAAGAAGAGACTAGACAATCACTTGTCTGAGATGGTATACTTTCTCCTGCTTCAGATCTCCATGGCCTAGCTCTATTCTATCCTCTATTCCTTCCTTCCTTCCTTCCTTCCTTCCTTCCTTCCTTCCTTCCTTCCTTCCTTCCTTCCTTCCTTCCTTCCTTCCTTCCTTCCAGTGGAATAGCTTGCCTCCAGAAATCGTGGGCGCTCCATCACTGGAGGTTTTTAAGAAGAGACTGGACAATCATTTGTTTGAGATGATATAGGTTCTCCTGCTCAAGCAGGGAGCTGGACTAGAGGACCTCTAAGGTCCCTTCCAGCTCTATTCTATTCTAAAGTTGACCGCGGCAAGTTGACCCTGGCGAGTTGGCTGTAGCAAGTTGGCCGTGACGAATTGTCCTACACCCTTCCTGGCACGGAGCTTTAAGGACCGTAAATGTCCAGACTGAAACAAGATAGCTGAAGGGACACCATAGTGTGCAGATAGGTTTAAAAGACAGAAAGATTAAGAAAAGAAAAAAAAAACTCTAGGAACTGACACATCATAGCAACTAACTGGGACTGTCAACATTATAAGCAAAATACAACCTGCTATTAGCCACATTCTCTGGAGGGACGATATACAAAAATATCGGATAGGTTTCTCAGCTTGACAGAAAGGAATGATCAGGTGCTAGTATTACAAGCTACAATGTGACCCAAGGCACTATACAGCCACAAACAATCTAGTGGGTGATCAATTTCTTGGGAAAAATAAATAAATTACAATCTGTATCAACTAGCCGGAGTTTCTCTCTACAGTACTGGTGAATTTTACCAGTGCAGGTGGAAAAAATATGCGAAGAGAATTAATCGCCCCAGTCTTAAAAAAAAATGAAGACAAAAAGACTCCGTTTAGCATAGCGTAAGAGCTGATGTCTCTGACAACGAAAGGAAACAGATTTGCATCTCCAGGGCTCAAAACAAATATACTCAAAATCATTTGACATTCATAGCCTACGAAGACAGATAGGGCAACAGTAATTCCAGAATTGCTTTGGGGTTCTAGATACATGCGTCTTACTCCTATTGCCTTGATCCAACTTTATTATCCATTCAGGAAGGTGAATTTGAGATTAAATTTATCTGTGACACCGGCCTTTTCTGCAGAGTTCGCTCAGCTAGCTAACTGCTCTTGCAAGCATAGCTAACTCAAGAATACAAAATCCAATTTGGTGTATTGATTAAGGCATCAAACTGGGAGATTGTGAGTTGTAGATCTGCCTTAGGCATGCTAGCTGGCTGGCTGACAAGAGACAGTGAGTTTTAGTCCAGCCTTAGGCATGAAAGCCAACGGGTGATTTTCAACCAATCATTAGGAGACAGTGAATTCCAGTCCCGCCTTAGGCATGAAAGCCAACTGGGTGATTTTCAACCAATCATTAGGAGACAGTGAATTCCAGTCCCGCCTTAGGCATGAAAGCAAACTGGGTAAGTTTCAACCAAACATCAGAAGACTGTGAGTTCTAGTCCAGCTTTAGGCATGAAAGCCAACTGGGTGATTTTCAACCAATCATTAGGAGACAGTGAATTCCAGTCCCGCCTTAGGCATGAAAGCCAACTGGGTGATTTTCAACCAATCATTAGGAGACAGTGAATTCCAGTCCCGCCTTAGGCATGAAAGCAAACTGGGTAAGTTTCAACCAAACATCAGAAGACTGTGAGTTCTAGTCCAGCTTTAGGCATGAAAGCTGGCTGGGTGACTTTGGGCCAGTCAGTCTCTCTCAGCCCAATGTACCTTGTTATTTTGGTGACAAGAGGGGAAGAAAGAGAATCAGGTTTGTTGATGTAATCACAGTGATATTTAATTCTAAAGTCAAGGAAAGACTGAACAGGAAGGTCTGAATTGGGAAGAATATTCCATCATACAACTTCTGATCTGTTTTCTCTCCTCCTCTTTCAGTATATTTTTTAAAAATATGCTGATAAGCAAGGCATGATGGATTGAAATTGTTTTGTGCAGTAACAATATTGTTAGGTTCTGAAAACATATATAGTATCTATTTTCTGTCTGTCTGTCCGTCCATCCATCCCCCCTCTCTCTCCAGTGCTTTTTTTTGTTAAAAAAAAAAAGGTGCTAGAACTCACACATGTCATAAAACCTGCCTTGCCTACCCTACAAGGTTCTATCCCAAAAAGGTCCCGGAAGTCCGTTCTGGGCATTCTATGACAAAAAAAGCCCTCTATCTATCTATCTATCTATCTATCTATCTATCTATCTATCTATCTATCTATCTATCTATCTATCTATCTATCTATCTACCTACCTACCTACCTACCTATCTATCTACCTACCTACCTACCATACCTACCTATCTATCTATCTCGATCTATCTATCTATCCATCCATCCATCCATCCATCCATCTATCTATCTACCTCTCTCTTTCTCTCTCTCCCCTACCTACCTACCTCTACCCACCTACTTACCTACCTCTATCTATCTATCTATCTATCTATCTATCTATCTATCTATCTATCTATCTATCTATCTATCTACCTACCTACCTATCTATCTATCTCGATCTATCTATCTATCTATCCATCCATCCATCCATCTATCTATCTATCTACCTCTCTCTTTCTCTCTCTCCCCTACCTACCTACCTCTACCCACCTACTTACCTACCTCTATGTATCTATCTACCTACCTACCTATCTACCTACCTACCTATCTATCTCGATCTATCTATCCATCCATCCATCCATCCATCTATCTACCTCTCTCTTTCTCTCTCTCCCATACCTACCTACCTCTACCTACCTACTTACCTACATCTATCTATCTATCTATCTATCTATCTATCTATCTATCTATCTACCTATCTATTTATCTACCTACTTACCTACCTACCTATCCATCCATCTAAATGGTAAATAGTACTTGGATACTCCTCACTGACATTTCATAACTATGGAGTCATCTCCTCTGAGAAGCCTGGTAGTTTAATTCCCTGTTGCCCTTCCTGTTTCTGCAAGCTTTATGTTTTTTTCACCTTGTTGCCCATGTTGATTTTACCCAAATGACACTCCATGCGTTATCAAATCGCAACGCTTTTCTTTTTTTGCTTTATTTTTGCAAGCCACATAGCAAGTTAGTGAGCAAAGAGGAGAGAGAGAGAGAGAGAGAGAGAGAGAGAGAGAGAGAGAGAGAGAGAGAGAGAGAGAGAGAGAGAGAGAGAGAGAGAGAGAGAGAGAGAGAATCTCTTCTGTCACCTCTCTCTGATTTAGAAGAGCATTGCATATTCCTAGCAGCAATCACGTTAAGATGCCCATTCAGCTCCCCATCCATGTTTCAAACAGTCCTCAGTTATTAGGAATGGGAACTCTCTGATACACATAAGCAATTTTGCTGAAGATTCAAGGAGGTGAAAGTGTGGTGCTTTTTCTGCACAATCCTTCCAGTTGCTCACTGAGAGGACTTGCTTAAAAAAAAAATTGAGGCAGCAATGTTTGTAGAAACAGAAAAAAGATGTGTGATGAAGCCAAATCTTGATCTCTTCCTAGCCAAGATGACCTAATTTGGAGACAGCCAAATCTCAGTCCAGCTTTCCTCCCTCACAGCCTCCTTATCCAAGTGCAGAGGTTGCTTCAAGCCAGATCTCTCTTCTTGTAACTATCTGAGTAATAGTCTGCGATCTAAATTGATTGATGTATTTCAGAACTATTTTATCACCTTCACAGACTGATGCATTATTAAATGGCCTCAAAACATCTCTATCTCTCTCTTTTCCCTCTCCCCCTTCGAAAGCATATTGAGTCCCCCTCCCCTTTCTCACCACTGGCCTGAATATAGAAATATTTGACCCCAAATTAAGAGCCATAATCTTCAACTCACCAAAGCTGGTCTTCAGAATTTAAAGCAGTAGGATATGAATACCAGCAAATGCCTTCCCAATGAAATATGTGCATTCTAATTGCTTTTTTTTTTGCAGCATTTATGATAGTCCTGGAGTGGCTGCAGATGTGGAAGAACTAAAATCTCTATTACACATCATTTCTAAGGAGCCAAATTTCTCAAACTAACTACAGGGGTGTCAAACTCCTAACCTCACGTGACATATCACAACTTTTTTCCCATTGCCGGCGCGGTTTTGCAGTTTGACACCCCTGAACTAACAGGTCATAATTTTCTAGGGCAGGGGTCTTCAAACTTGGCCCTTTGATGACTTGTGGACTTCAATTCCCAGAATTCCTTAGCCATGGTGCCTGGCTGAGGAATTCTGGGAGTTGAAGTCCACAAGTCATCAAAGGGCCAAGTTTGAAGACCCCTGTTCTAGGGCTTCACAGGGTCAGGTTACAATTAAAGAAGCAGACCTTTGTGTTTAAGATAGTTGTTGCCCAGACTGTCACAGCTCATTTCTGAAGCTCTGGTTATGGTAATATGCAAATAGCTAGGGAATCCTCAAATAGTGACATAGTGATGCAACATTAACTTCAAATCTTCCAGTCATAAATGAGTTGCAAGTGAGTCAAAAAATCACAAAAGAAGCAATAAGAAGCACAGAGATAGAAAATAAAACAGAAGTAAAAGAGAAGCGGGAAAGGGAAGAGAGGAAGAATAAGAAGGAGGAAGGAGAGAAAGACATTGATAAAGAGTGAAAGAGAAAGAAAGGGAGAAAAAGGGAGGGAGGAAGGAAGGAAGGAAGGAGAGAGGGAAGGAAGGAAGGAAGGAGGGAAGGAGGGAGAGAGGGAAGGAAGGAAGGAAGGAAGGAAGGAAGGAAGGAGGGAGGGAGAGAGGGAAGGAAGGAAGGAGGGAGGGAGAGAGGGAAGGAAGGAAGGAAGGAGGGAGGGAGAGAGGGAAGGAAGTAAGGAAGGAAGGAAGGAAGGAAGGAAGGAAGGAAGGAAGGAAGGAAGGAAGGAAGGAAGGAAGGAAGATATGATTGATTGATTGATTGATTTCTGGTACAAGAGCTTTTGCAGGCTCTTCAGCTACAACAAAACCTACTTGGGCAGAAAACAAAATAGAAGCAAGAGCAGAGAAGGATAGATCAACCTCTTTTAAACACCCAGAAAAACCAACAATCACACATCTCCTTCCAGCCATAATATAAAGAAACTGGGTAGAAGACCCTCAATGCAATTAAACTTCAAAGGCTAAAATGACTGGCTGGGTTAACTGGAAGGACCATTAGCCAAAAACAGCATCGTCTGAGCAATTCTGAATTCTTTCAAAGCAACTTGCCGAGAAAAATAACAATAACAAGAGACTTATGCCAACAGAGAGAAAGCTCTCCTGCCAACTTTGGTTTGGATTATCTAGATCTGGCAACGTGCTGAGAAGATTACCTGGTAGAATTAGAGTCGTCTCTGCTCCAGACTACGAAGCCTTCAGCGTGTCTGAACTCCTGCAGAAAGTTAAAAGCAGCCACGTCTGATGCCTGATAATTGTTCTGCTGAGCTTGGGTGACTGACATGGCAATAACACTTCAAAACCACAGCAATTAAAACTAATTTAAGAAGCCCGGTAAAACAAACCCAGCAGGATCAAAAAAAAAAAAAACAAAAACCAGGCATCAGACGTGAAGTACTTCACCGCTTGGATTTGTGTCGTGCAGAAATATTGCGAGCTAGTGAACGTAGAACAACATTTCCCTCAAATGCTTCTTTGTTTCCGTTGATGCCCCGTCTTTCTTTTTCAATCCGACACAGAAAACGGCAATCGAGAAATACAACGAGGCCATGCCGCCCTGAGTTCCCGGAATAGGGCGGCATAGAAATTTAATAAATAAATAAATAAACTTGGAATCAAGGAGAAACTCCCTGACAGTGAGGACAATTAACCAGTGGAACAGCTTGCCTCCAGAAATCGTGGGCGCTCCATCACTGGAGATTTTTAGGAAGAGACTGGACAATCACTTGTCTGAAATGGTACAGGGTCTCCTGCTCAAGCGGGGGGGGGGCGGACTAGAAGACCTCCAAGATCCCTTCCAGCTCTATTCTATTCCAGAGGTCCCCAACCTTTTGGGCACCAGGGACTGGTTCCATGGAGAGAGGTTTTTCCACGGACTGGAGAGTGTGTGGTTTTGTGTGCTACCTGCATCCCACGGATGAGTCTTTGCTTGTTTGTGAGGACCGGTTGCTAGCATGCCATAACCTGGTAATAGTGCACGGACCGGGGATTGGGGACCCTTATTCTATTCTATTCTATTCTATTCTATTCTATTCTATTCTATTCTATTCTATTCTATTCTATTCTATTCTATTCTATTCTATTCTATTCTATTCTATTCTATTCTATTCTATTCTATTCTTCATTCCATTATTCTATTCTATTCTATTCTATTCTATTCTGTTCTGTTCTGTTCTGTTCTGTTCTGTTCTGTTCTGTTCCGTTCCGTTCCGTTCCGTTCCGTTCCGTTCCGTTCCATTCCAATATCTATTCTATTCTATTCTATTCTATTCTATTCTATTCTATTCTATTCTATTCTACTCTACTCTACTCTACTCTACTCTACTCTACTCTACTCTACTCTACTCTACTCTACTCTACTCTACTCTACTCTACTACTCTACTCTACTCTATACTCTCTTCTTAAAAGCCAGGCTTAAAATCATCAACAGTTAACTATTTTAAGGGCTGGGTCAAAACAAAACCCAAAATAAAACAAAACAAAAAAAATAGGGAAGAAATACTGTAACAGCTTCTTGGCTTGATGACTAAGATGAAAGTGTACATTTGAAAAGAAGAGACGGTGGAGGCCAAAGACGGTAGATTTTTGCCCCCCGGGGAGGTCTTGCAGGAGAAAGCATTTGTACCATAAACAGACCTCTGAAAGCAGAGTGAGCTTCAAGAGAGCCTTTTCGGCAGAACTTAACATCCAGACAGTTCTGAAAGCAGGAGAGGCAATTTGTCAGATCGGGCCTGAGGTCATTTAGGGCTTTAAAGATTAATATCAACATCTTAAATGGTGCCTGGAAAACAACTGGCACACAAGTCGATTGTGTGTTCCAGCCCTGACTTTTTAAATCTCATAAATGCATCTCCTCTTGATTAGCTATGCAGCAGAACGGGTTATTAAAAGCTGGGTAATGAAAGCTACTGAGATGCCTCTAAGCCTAGTGAAAATCTCTGCTCTCTCTCGTTCCTCAGAATTAGAACGAGAGACCTGTGTATTTTATTTAGCATCTACACAGGACTCTGGGAGACGCCTAACAGATCACCATCCAACTTTTCATAAAGAACAAATCCCACCTGCCAACACACACACACAAAGGCTTCAAGTGAAAGTGGAGGAGATGCAGAAGGAAAGAGTCCCAGATGATCCCATGGAGAAACATTTTTTTTTTCAGGAAAACAAGCAAAGCTCTCTGTCTGTTGGGTAAGTGGATTACTGCTGCAGTATGTCCATCCCTCTAAAAGGTTATCAGACATTTTGAGAGTTTTAGATCTAAATTAATAAACCTACTAAAAGGGGAAGGGGAGAAGAGAGAGAAACAAGGCATGCAATGTCATGGGTAAAAGTAAAAATGGAACACTGAAAACCATCCACAGAGAAGATCTTTCAAACTTCTAAACTGTAACGAGGAGAGAATTATTTGAATAATGAAGGATTTCAGCGTTTGGGAAGCTTTGACTACTAGTATAGAATAGAGCTGGAAGGGACCTTGGAGATCTTCTAGTCCAGCCCCCTGCTAAAGCAGGAGAACCTATACCATCTCAGATAGGTGAACGTCCAGTCTCTTCTTAAAAATCTCCAGTAATCCCATGATTTCTGGGGGATAAGCTGTTCCACTGGTTGATTGTCCTCACTGTCAGGAAGTTTCTCCTTAATTCCAGGTTGCTTCTCTCTTTGGTCAATTTCCAACAACTGTCTCTCGTCCTTCCCTCTGGTGCTTTGGTGAACAACCTGGGCCCCTCTGCCTTGTGGCAGCCCCCCAAATACCGGAACACTACTAGCATGTCTCCCCTGTTTCTTCTTTTCTTTAGACTAGCCAAACCCAAGTCCTGCAGCCGTTCTTCGTATGTTTTATTCTCCAGGCCTTTGATCATCTTAGTTGCTCTTTTGGATTTTATTGGAGCATTCTTAAAGCAAAGCCCCAATTCTTACTGCATTATAAAATACAAATGGGTGTATTTGGTCATTATTCTATATTGTACTTTCAGTTGGATAAGGTATCTCTGGCATAGCTTTGTTATCACTTGAATTCTTGGCAGACTATTCCAACCATTAGTTACAAATGTTGATGGATTAGCGTGAAATGAATTCCATATGTGACATGAGACACATGTTGTTTTTAAAGTTGTTAAAAAAATAATAGAAGATCCACTGGCTTAGCTGATGGGCTGCTTCTGAAAAAGTGAATGCTCCAGAGTGGTAAAATCCTTTGCAAGTAAATATTGATGTAAGAAACTAGCAGTTAGTTCTATGAATAGGCTCTAAAATAAGAGATTTTTAACATGTTAATTTTATTTACTAACATTTCAACATCACTCTCCTTCCAGCTGTTCAGACAGACATAGAGAAAATTAAAAACAGTTTAAAACTCCCTTGGGATGACTAAGTTCTCCATATACAGCGATTCCTCCATATCCTCTAACTATAACATACACTTTAAATATAGAACTAAATCTCACTCTGTATAAAAACCAAGGCAAAACAAAGACGGATGACAGCACAAATATATTTTACCAGCCTAGTAAACACCATGATTTCCTACAAAGATTTTTGGAAATATAGGAAGTAACATTAAAACTTGCCTGGTCTTTTAATTCTAAATTCTGTTTGGAACTTTAAGGAAACCAGAAGAAAATTAAAGAATCAACACAAAATAGTAATTGTAGCCTTTAAACATTTGGAGTAGTTTTATTAACATGGTGCGTCATTGAAAAACACAGATGTGACCTGATCAATCCTAGCTTTGTATAAATAAGATTTGTGTCCTGCCTTTATTGTTTTTTATCAATAGCTCAAAGTGGCAAACATCATTAATATTCCTTCTTCCTCCTATTTTTCCCAGAAAAACAAATTTGTGAGGTAAGTTGGGCTAAGAGAGATCAACTGGCCCAAACTTCACCCAGCTGGCTTCCATATCTAAGGTGGGACTAGAACTCACCATCTCCTGGTGATTGGCCCAAAGTCACCCAGATGGCTTTCCCACCTAAGGTGGGACTAGAACTCACCATCTCCTGGTGATTGGCTCAAAGGCACCCAGATGGCTTTCCCACCTAAGGTGGGACTAGAACTCACCATCTCCTGGTGATTGGCCCAAAGTCACCCAGATGGCTTTCCCACCTAAGGTGGGACTAGAACTCACCATCTCCTGATGATTGGCCCAAAGGCACCCAGATGGCTTTCATACCTAAGGTGGGACTAGAACTCACCATCTCCTGGTGATTGGCCCAAAGTCACCCAGATGGCTTTCCCACCTAAGGTGGGACTAGAACTCACCATCTCCTGGTGATTGGCCCAAAGGCACCCAGCTGGCTTCCATACCTAAGGTGGGACCAGAACTCACCATCTCCTGGTGATTTACACAAAGTCACTCAGCTGGCTTCCATACCTAAGGTGGGACCAGAACTCACCATCTCCTGGTGATTGGCCCAAAGTCACCCAGATGGCTTTCCTACTTAAGGTGGGACTAGAACTCATCATCTTCTGGTGATTGGCTCAAAGCCATGCAGCTGGCTTTCCTACCTATGGTGGGACTAGATATCACCATCTCCTGGTGACTAGCCCAAAATCACCCAGATGGCTTTTCTACCTAAGACATGCTTAAAATTCAGTCTCCTGGCTTCCAGCCTGGTGCCTTTAACCACTAGACCAAACTGCTTCTCTTTAACTGCTCTGTAATTGTTACCTATATAATATTTATGATTCTGTTCTTCAGTCTGTTTATTCAGTACCCACACAGTTCTTGCTAACATCTTCAAAGTCAAAAGACTTTGCTCAGCTCTGCCTTTATTGTAAAAGGTTTGGTGTGTAAGTGCCTTTAAAGTCTGAGGAATTCATACAACAATCACTGCCAGCTTTATTTTGGCCAAGTGCTGAAGGAAATCTAGCCTTGAAGGATTAGCATGGTAACTCTTAAATTACCCAGCTGTCTGAACAATAAAAGAAAAGCTTAATTAACCCCCTCTGCGGTGACTGGGCTCTTATCTTACAAAAGCTTTCCCCGCGTATTCAAAGTGAGGAATGTTCAGAAAAGCAACATAGCCTTCCTTTGATTCTCCAGAAACCTTTTTGTAGGGGGGGGGGACGACAAAAATCTGGATTTCTTTGAAGTAATAATTCCAAGGGAATCCAAGAATGTCCTTGAGAAAGGCCTATTGGTTTTAATTTTTTTCCCCTCCTTTAGACCAAGCTCGATCAAGATTCATTATTTTCCAACAATATTTGAGTTTCTGCCATGAGGATATCAAGGAGTTAGTAAGGATGGATAAACCCATCCATATGTTTCGCCCCCCCCCACCCCAGGTTTTCATATTAGTCAATATGTCAAGTTCAATTAGTTGTACAGATAGTCCTTGACTTTTAAACCAGATAGATAGATAGATAGATAGATAGATAGATAGATAGATAGATAGATAGATAGATAGATAGATAGATAGATATGGATGGATGGATGGATGGATAGATAGATAGATAGATAGATAGATAGATAGATAGATAGATAGATAGATAGATAGATATGGATGGATGGATGGATAGATAGATAGATAGATAGATAGATAGATAGATAGATATGGATGGATGGATGGATGGATGGATGGATGGATGGATAGATAGATAGATAGATAGATAGATAGATAGATAGATAGATAGATATGGATGGATGGATGGATAGATAGATAGATAGATAGATAGATAGATAGATAGATAGATAGATAGATAGATAGATAGATAGATAGATAGATAGATAGATAGATGGATGGATGGATAAGTGGGTGGGTGGGTGGGTGGCTGGATGGATGGATGGATGGATGGATGTGCGAGTGGGTAGGTGGCTAGATAGATAGATAGGTAGGTAGGTAGGTAGGTAGGTAGGTAGGTAGGTAGGTGGGTGGGTGGGTGGGTGGGTTGATGGATGGATGGATGGATGTGTGAGTGAGTAGGTGGATAGATAGATAGATAGATAGATAGGTAGGTAGGTAGGTAGGTAGGTAGGTAGGTGGGTGGGTGGGTGGGTGGGCGGGCGGGCGGGCAGGCAGACAGGCAGGCAGGCAGGCAGACAGGCAGAGGCATTGTAAAATCTCAGCATTTTGGATTTAACTAAATATTGGTGTCTTCATTCACTGAAATAGATTCAATTAATAAAATTAAGTGAAATCTTAACCTTTTTGCCCTGACCCCATCTATGAGACCGCATTTGTACACATGGACCTCCCCAAGTTCAATGAAAATGGACAAATGGCAAGATTTCTGGCAGACGTAATCGTGGCAACTATGGGATGTCATCACTTTGCATCTGCTGTCATTGCCATGGTTTGCTGTGGACCCTACTTGCTTATATGCTGTTGTTCTCAAAGTGGCAGGTGGGTTGAAACTGTCCATCACAAATCTCACTCCATCGCATCCTCCTTTCTTTCTCCACGTGACTACCTCTTACGCTCTTATTCAACACGGGCTACTTCTACCAACCCCTACTGAGGTTTATCCAACTAGAGACGCTCAAAAACCAAACAAAGATTTTTTGGCACAATAAATGAGCCTCCCAGCACCAATTATTTTAATTTTTTTAAATCCACCCTCCCTGAGATATAAATATTGGCTGCGATTGATAGATTTCCAGGGGGAGAGAGGAAACTAGCAACAGCCACTGGTGCAATTTCAAGGCATTTCTTGGAAACACGGGGAATTCTTTCTTGTGCTCCTGTGTGTGACAAAAGCATGTCATTATCCTTTCTTTTGTAACCATTCTTAATTGCTATCAGCTTGCCGAAAGACTGAACAAAATATTAATGAACAATTACTATCCACTCGAGCAAAATATTAGCCTACCTAACCTCTTTTTTCTCCCAACCTACATCTCTTATATATTTACTTTCCTCGGGTCCTTATTGTGATTGGTATGTAATTGACAAATTAAGCTGCCATTATTTTGTTTCAGTAAGATAGGCTGTGCCATTCATAAAAGCATGAAAGGAAGTGAAAACATAAATAAATGAGTATTATGTTGGTTTAGGAAGAAAAAAGAAAAACCAAGGTAGCTGGGTTTATGCCTAGATCAATAGCAATTAATGTCATGGAAAAGCTAACAAGGGTTCTCTAGTTGAGTGTATGACAATTTGATCAAACCGGTCAGTCCTAGAGGAGATCAACCCCGACTGCTCTTTAGAAGGCCAGATCCTGAAGTTGAAACTCAAGTACTTTGGCCACCTAATGAGAAGGAAGGACTCGCTGGAGAAGAGCCGAATGCTGGGAAAGATGGAGGGCAAGAGAAGAAGGGGACGACAGAGAATGAAGTGGCTGGATGGAGTCACTGAAGCAGTAGGCGTGAGCTTAAATGGACTCCAGAAGACGGTAGAGGACAGGAAGGCCTGGAGGAACATTGTCCATGGGGTCACGATGGGTCGGACATGACGTCGCAACTAACAACAACAATGACAATTCACCGTGGCCAACTCACCACGGCCAACTCTTCTATTACAGTTTATTATTATTATTGCTATTATTATTATTATTGTTGTTGTTGTTGTTGTTGTTGTTGTTGTTATTTTATAGTATACCATGAAAATACCAAAATAAATAGTGGGAAAGGTAGGGAAGGGAAAAGGGAATAGAAAAGGGAGAGAAGGGAGAAGTAATAAATAAAAAGCATATACTTTTATTGCTGCATGGAAACCACTTCTGGACTTTGTGCTTGAGATAGAAAAAAAATGAAACTTTGGTTTTGGGCTTTACTGATTAGGTCAGTGGTTCTCAACCTTTTTCAGGTTGAGACCCCACTTGCGCCGCCCATGCGCGGCGTGACCCTGACGTGCGCATGCATGTGCGCGATGGGCCAATCTGCACATGCGCGGTGCGCGCATGACAAAAAAAAAACAAAACCAAAAAACCCAAAATGGCAGACCGCGACGGGCCGATCCGTGCATGCGCAGCGCGCATGCGACGGGCCAAACCGCGCATGCGTGGCGCGCGCGTGACAAAAACAAAAACAAAACAAAACGGCGGACCGCAACGGGCCAAACCCCACATGCGCGGCGCGTGCGCGACAAAACAAAACAAAACAAAACAAAATGGCGGACCACGACGGGCCGAACCGCGCATGCGCGGCCCGCACGCGATGAAAAAAAATGGCGGACCACGGTGTCCAGTGACCCCCGTGAAACGGTCGTTCGACCCCAAATGGGGTCGCGACCCATAGGTTGAGAACCGCTGGATTAGGTAGATTTGATGTTATCAAAATGGCTAGTTTATATTAGTTGAGGTCTGATGTTGATAATGCCTATTGTTTCGTTTTGTTTCTTTTCTACTTCTAATAGAATAGAGCTGGAAGGGATCTTGGAGGTCTTCTAGTCCAGCCCCCTGCTCAAGCAGGAGAACCTATACCATCTCAGACAAGTGACTGTCTAGTCTCTTCTTAAAAATCTCCAGTGATGGAGTGCCCACGATTTCTGGAGGGAAGCTATTCCACTGTTTAATTGTTCTCACTGTCAGGAAGTTTCTCCTTAATTCCAGCTTGCTTCTCTCTTTGGTCAGTTTCCAACCAATGTTTCTTGTCCTGTCTTCAGGTGCTTTGGAGAATAATGTGACCCCCTCATCTTTGTGGCAACCCCTGAGATATTGGAAGACTGCTATCATGTCCCCCCTCGTCCTTCTCTTCATTAAACTAGACATACCCAATTGCAGCAACCGTTCTTTGTATATTTTAGCCTCCAGTCCCCTGATCATCTTTGTTGCTCTTCTCTGCACTCTTTCTAGAGTCTTGTGACCCCAGGACGTTGCAACGGTCGTAAGTATGAACTAGTTGCCAAGCATTCTGAATTTTGATCACACGATCCCAGGGGACGCTGCAAAGGTTGTAACCGTGAAAAACAGTCATAAGTCAATGCTGTTGTAACTTTGAATGGTTATTAAATGAACTGTTGTTCATTTCTTGTTGTTAAACTTGTTTATTCTGCTAATGCCCTCGACAGAAAGCTCGTTCTGTAATACAATCCTTGAAAGAGAATCCCATGGCTCCTTTTAAGGAAACTCATAGCAAAAGGACACGGCATTAGAGCATCCTAGCTCAGTCGGCTTTATCTGGTGCAGATATTGTCACTTCTCCAAATTTTATGTGCTTACAAAGTGGCTTTGCTTACAAAGTTCTGAGTTTTCCCTTTTTAAACAACTCAATGATGTAGACAAGTCAAAGCCAAATAAGAGAGTGTATGGTGCTTGTTGATTTATTACATGATGGAGAAGAATGAAAGAGAACTTTCTATCACCAGGTAACAGGGCCAGGTGGAATATATCACCTTTTCTATATCACATAGTAATGAAAAGATCTTACAGTGCATGTGTGTTTATGATACATCACTGACACATGCTGTAAATTATTATCCAGGTGGATGTTCCAATTTTCTTGTAGACCCAGATATAGAGAAGAAGGAAAACACAATCTAGAAATAACAATAATTATTTATTGGTCGTGGAGGGAAGCCAAAATTAAAATTTAAAGTCTGAGAAAGTGCTGTGAAGTCTTCCATTAAACAAAACAAAACAAAACAAAACAAAAAAAATCTTCACAGCAGATAGCCCCCCCCCCTCTCTCTCTCTCTCTCTCTCTCTCTCTCTCTCTCTCTCTCTGTCTGTCTTTTTCTTTTTCTCTCTCTCTCTCTCTCTCCCTCTCTTTCTCTCTCTCTTTCTTTCTTTCTCTCTCTCTTTCTCTCTTTCTTTCTGTTTTTTTCCTCTTTTTCTCTCTCCCCCTCTTTCTTTCTCTCTCCTCTCTTTCTCTTTCTGTCTGTCTTTCTTTCCCTCTTTCTCTCTCTCTGTACCTCTCTGTGTGTTTGTGCTAATTAAACTCATTCAGAAAAGACACACATTAGATCACATTAGGCTACTACGTTATAAAAATACAAGGCAGATCATATACAACTCTGAAAAGACTATTTCCCCCCCTAGCAAATTTTATCCAATGCTACAATGCATTGCTAAGAAATGTATTATAAATCAAGATGTTATTCCAAAGAAAGATTACTCTGATTGTTTGGCCATCTGTAATGTCCAATTCTGTATTTCTACTAACAAGTTTGGGTCAGCAAGAAGAGCACAACAGTTTTATAAAAGCTAAGAACAAAAAAAGCTCTTCTGGTAAACCAGAGTAATAACTGAAAGGTTAAAACAAAACAAATCAAATCAACACAAAACAAAATGTATTGAATTCATTCGGGTCTGTGAAGCTGTGTTCATGTTGAAAAATATTCCTAATGCTGTCACTGTGACAACTACCGTACTAAAAGCAACTGCAGTACACTTCATCGGATTAATGAACTGGGAAGTTCTCTCTCTGCTTCTCTTGATTTTTAGAGACACAGGTCTCAAACCACAAGAATCCCAAATATGAATCTGCACATCTACATATATAAAACATATAAAGAACGGTTGCTGGAATTGGATATGTCTAGTTTATATGAAAAGAAGGACTAGGGATGACTTGATAGCAGTGTTCCAATATCTCAGGGGCTGCCACAAAGAAGAGGGAGTCAAGCTATCCTCCAAAGCGCCTGAAGGCAGGACAAGAAGCAACTGATGGAAACTAATCAAGGAGAGAAGCAACCTAGAACTAAGGAGAAACTTCCTGACAGTTAGAACAATTAATAAGTGGAACAAGCTGCCTCCAGAATAAAGGGAGAACTGGAATAGCTATTTCGAGCTTCTTAACTCTCTTCAGCCAGACATACCCTTCTGAGATTCGAACCTGAGCATGTTAGGCAGCTGTATTAACCTCTAGGCCACAGGCTCTTTCTCACTTTGTCAGCTGTATCAGGGAGGGAAGAGACAGGGGGAGGAGATTTACCTTGAGTGTTTTTTGATGCACCCTGTTGGCCCAAATATGGGAGAAAGAAATCTTTCTTTCTTTTTCTTTTTCTTTTGCCTGTATCAGCTCAATCCAGAGCCATCCACAGGCAGCAGTCGCCAACTGCGACATCATTATATATATAAAAGATAACAAGAAGCAATGGGTGGAAGCTGATCAGAGGGAGATCCAATTCAAGAGGAATAAGGAATTTCCTAACAATGAAATTAGTCAATGGAACAGTTTGCCTCCTGGAGTTGTGGGTGTTCCATCACTGGAGGCTTTTCAAGACAAGATTGGACAAACATCTGTCTGGGATGGTATAAGGTCTCCTGTCTTGGGTAAAGGGTTGGACTAGAACAGGGGTTCTCAACCTTGGCAACTTTAAGACTTGTGGACTTCAACTCCCAGAATTCCTTAGCCAGGGTGCCTGGCTGAGGAATTCTGGGAGTTGAAGTCCACAAGTCTTAAAGTTGCCAAGGTTGAGAACCCCTGGACTAGAAGATCTCCAAGCTTTCTATCCAACCCTATTATGCTATGGTTCTATGAATTCTGGTAATCAGACAGAAATAAGAATGTTATTGTGGATTTCTCTGCTCTATTGTAACCTAAGCATAAGTTAATATATCCTCTAAGCATGTTATCAAGATAGGAGAATAATTATCTTTTTAACTATCCATTGCTACCAGCTTGTGTTTAAATGCTCACGGTTCATGTTCATTGAAATGAGAACTTTTAAAAGATAAAGTGACATACAAGAGATGATTTACAAGATTCTTTACTCTGTGCCCCTGCTGAAGGATGAAATTTACATTATAGTTTAAAGATTAATCACATTATAAGCATAAAATCTTCCAATTACCATCACCACCCATCAACTGTTTATAGATCTATTTAGCTATAAGCACATTATCAACTTGGTTCATGGGCAGATTAAACCAAAGAAGGGGGGAAAACATGGTGTTGATTTTCATAAACTTTAATTTGCAGTCCTTTAATTGTACTGCAGTTGTTTGTGATGACACCTATCAAGGTTACAAAAAGAAGGGGAAAATCCACCATCCTCCAGAAGGCAAAAACAAACTTGTGCAAGAATATTCTAGCTGGGTTGTTCCATCTAAGAGAAGGCCATATTTTATTTAATCAACTAAGGCATATTGCATATTAATTCATTTTTTTTCCTTTTGCAGTATTTTTCAAAAATCCAATGTATCCCTTTAAGGTGAGGGATGTCCTGGGGTCACCAGTTTTTAATTAAATTACTTTTTTTTAAAAAAAAAAATCTGAGTTGAGAGAACCACAATATACAAATTATGTTGGGATGAGGATTAAAAGCCTTGGCTAAATGCTTTTGTGTGAAGAAGAGGTTTGCAAACTAGACCAAACAGTGTCATTAGTTCAATTTATCTCTTGCTTGTTGATCTCCCAGACCAAAATGAAATCAAGATCACGTCAAATGTTAGTACCGCTTTATAAAAATCTTAGTAAGATCACACCTGGAATACCGCATCCAATTTTGGTCACCACATTACAAAAAAAGAAAAGAAAAGATGTTGAGACTGTAGAAAGAGCACAGAGAAAAGCAACAAAGATGATCAGGGGACTGGAAGCTAAAACATACAAGGAATGGTTGCTGGAATTGGGTATGTCTAGTTTAAGGAAGAGAAGGATGAGGGGGGACAGGATAGCAGTCTTCCAATATCTCAGGGGTTGCCCCAAAGAAGAGGGAGACAAGCTATTCTCCACGGCTTTTCAACTGGTGGTACACGTACCATCTGTCATACTTTGGCACCTGGCAGGTGGTACACAACCATCCTACACAAGTGTAGTGGGGAAGAGGAATGAGGTGAAGAAGAGACAGCTGCAGGGCTGTCGGGGCTCAGCAGAAGCCCCAGGATCGGTGCATGCGGCTATATGCTGATGGGCACTCCCAGTGCACCCAGAACAGAAGAGGAGGAGGAGGGTGGAAAGAAGAAAGGATATAAAAGGAGGTGGTTTTGGTGGGAAAGGATGACAGAGAAAGAGAAGGGGACAAAGAAGGAGAGGAGAGGAGAGGAGAGGAGGAAGGGAAAGGAAGGGAAGGAAAGGAGAGGAGAGGAGAGGAAAAGAGAAAGGAACAGAAAGGAGAGAGGAGAGGAGAGGAGATGAAAGGAGGAAGGGAAAGGAAGGGAAGAGAGGAGAGGAGAGGAGAGGAGATGAAAGGAGGAAGGGAAAGGAAGGGAAGGAAAGGAGAGGAGAGGAGAGGAGAGGAAAAGAGAAAGGAACAGAAAGGAGAGGAGAGGAGATGAAAGGAGGAAGGGAAAGGAAGGGAAGGAAAGGAGAGGAGAGGAGAGGAAAAGAGAAAGGAGAGGAGAGGAGAGGAGAGGAAATGAAAGGAGAGGAGAGGAGAGGAGAGGAAAGGAGGAAGGGAAGGGAAGGGAAGGGAAGGAGAGAAGAGGAGAGGAAAAGAGAAAGGAACAGAGAGGAGAGGAGAGGCTTCTGTGAGAGAAGCAGAGGGATCAATGAAGGAGTAGGGTATGAATGAGAGAGAGAGAGAGAGAGAGAGAGAGAGAGAGAGAGAGAGAGAGAGAGAGAGAGAGAGAGAGGAGAGGGAGAAAGGAAGAACAGCCAACCAGCCACCTGACCATCAAAGTAATAATGCATATTAACAAACATGGATAAATTCATCATACATTCATCAGTGCAAAGGGAAAGCGATTCGGCAAAGGAACCACCACCAAAGAAATTAAAACTGGTACTTTCTCCCCTTTTTGGGGGGGTGTCATCAAGTTTTTGACACCTTGCTAAGCACTGGTGGTCCTCGACTATTGTCATGTCCCCAAAGTGGTACAATCTGTGAAAAGGTGGGAAAGCCCTGCTCCAGAGCACCAGATAGCAAGGCAAGAAGCAACGCATGGAAACTCATCAAGGAGGGAACCAACCTACAACTAAGGAGAAACTTCCTGACTGTTGGAACGATTAATCAACGGAACGGTTTGCCTTCAGAAGTTGTGAAGCTTTTAAGAAAAGACTGGATAGCCGGAATGGTATAGGATCTCCTGCTTGAGCAGGGGATTAGACTACATGACCTCCAGAGTCCCTTCCAACGCTTCATCTGTTATAGAGCGTCTCTCTCTGTGCTTGGCGGTTTGCTTGCAGATGTTTTATTAACCAACAAGGTAACTTCATTGGTGCTAGAAGGGAGAGAGTCAAACCTATTCCCTTTCCAGCACTGATGATGTTACCTCGTTGGGTAATGAAATGTCTGCAAGAAAGCCAGCATGCTCAGAGAGCACCAAGGACCCCAAAGTAAGGTTGCTATAAATCAATACCTCATCACGTACAGCATTTATTATATTTTGCTTGTTTACGAGGTATTTTTTTTTTAACAGAGTATCAGCAAAGGCTGCTTTTAGCAACTACAAGGTCCCAATGGGACAGCTTCCTTGCAGCAGTTGACGTTTTGCCCCTGTTTTCATTTCAGTGGAAGGATTTCTGGAATTCTCCCCTGGCAAGCTTATCCGATCAGCACTTGGTGCCCTCAACTGTCTACATGTAAAATGAAATTATAGATCATGCAATCCATCCTGAGGGCCCAGGGCAGCTAAAGGAAAGATTAGCCTAATCTCTTTCCATTTAATCCGGGTAGTTTAAAAAGTGCTGTGGTCAACAGATATGCTAATGACATCCTGGGAAGGTCAAAAAAAAAAAAAAAAAGAGGAAGGATATATAAAACATCAATGATGAAACAAAAATCTGAGCTTTTAGCTTCATCAGAAACGCTAAGCCGCTTGCGGATTTGGAAATGGAGGAAAGCAAGAATTCTTAAGAAGGCAACATATGCTGTACGATGAATATAAAAAATGAAAGAGGATTTTAACAGGAATCCAGATTGGATTGCTTTCTATTATGAGACACTAGAAGCAAGAAATTGAATATAGCGGCTTTAATTTATAGACATAAGCTTATTCGTTCATTTAAAAATCCCCCGCACTTATATTCTTCCTGATAATTCTTTTTTCTATCTCCCGAGTCTAAAGAGCTGTTTTGATTCTTAAAATCCAACTGTACAAAAGATGCTGTCCCATCCCTCCTTTTTTTTTCTCTCCCTCTGTTGTCACTCTGTTCGTCTATATGCATGAGCAAATGTTCATCTCGTAAGGCAAGAATCCAGAATAACAGAGTTGGGAGGGGTCTTGGAGGACATCTAGTCCAACCCCCTGCCAAACAGGAAACTCTATACGATTTCGGTGGTCCATTTTTTTTCTTGAGAACCTCCAGTGATGGAGCATCTTCAACTTCTGAGGGCAAGCCATTCCACTGGTTTATTGTTCTCACTATCAGGAAATTTCTCCTTAGTTCTAGGTTGCTTCTCTCCTTGATTAGTTTCCATCTGTTGCTTCTTGTCCTGCCTTCAGGTGCTTTGGAGAATAGGTTGACCCCCCCTTCTTTGTGGGAGCCCCTCAGATATTGGAAGACTGCTATCATGTCACCCCAAGTCCTCCTCTAGACATATTCAGTTCCAGCAACCATTCTTCATATGTTTTAGTCTCCAGTCCTCTAACTCCATGTAACTAATCTAAGTGAAGATTTGTGATCAGATCCAAATGGATTGTTATGGAGAAAACTGTCCCCCAAACTGTGCTGTACATTAGATCTTATATTCTGGAGGGAAATAGCCATCTCTGTCTCAAATGTCCTTCCTTATCCTATTAAGTTCATATCTAGGAATGACTGTTGTCCTACTGATGTTCTCCATTTCATTAGCTCTCCACTGTGCTCATTATATCTATCTTCTGGTTCACAGCCAAATACTCCAATCCCACTGTTTTCAATGGGAGACTTCCAGGGCTAGTTTCTATGCCAATTTCCAAATGTTTCAGTCATGAACCCTTGTTCGTGTCTTTTCCGTCTCCTTTTCAATTTGCTGGCTGAAATGACCACCCATTAATCCACGTCCAATCCTTGAAATATCAACATCTTTCTGAATGGGATACTGCTAGATAACCATTAAGTTTTCCTAGGAAACAATTTAAAAACAATTTTTTGCTACTATAGACCAGCAGACTAGTTCAATTACAGTTCATCTGGAATCCATATCTGTTGCACAAGGGAAATGTTCCTGACTGGCTATAAAGTCTTAACATCTGAAAAATGGTTACAGCAACTGGGCATGGCTAGTGAAGAGAAGGACCAGGGGAGACATGATAGCAGCTTTCCAATATCTGAGGGGCTGTTACAGAAAGGAGGGGGGTCAGCTTATTTTCCAAAGCACCTGAAGGCCAGACAAAGAATAATGGATGGAAACTGATCAAGGAGAGATTCAACTTAGAAATAAAGAGATTTTTTTCCTGTCAGTGAGAACAATCAATCCACGGTACAGATTGCCTTCAGAAGTTGGGAGAGCTTCATCACTGGAAGCTTTCAAGAAGAGACTGGACTGCCATCTGTCAGAAATGGTGTAGGATCTTCTGCTTGGGCAGGGGGTTGGACTAGATCAGCGGTTCTCAACCTATGGGTCGCGACCCCATTTGGGCTCGAACGACAGTTTCGCGGGGGTCGCCGGACACCGCGGTCCGCCATTTTGTTCTTTTTGGGTTTTTTATTTTAATTTTTTTTGTCGCGCGTGCCCCGCGCATGCACGGATTGGGCCGTCGTGCACGCGCCACGCATGCACGGTTCGGCCCGTCGCGGTCCGCCATTTTGTTTTTTTTCTTTGACTTTTTTTTTATTTTTTTTTTTTCGTCGCGCACGCCCCATGCATGTGCGGATCGGCCCGTCGTGGTCCGCCATTTTGTTTTTTTAATTTTTTTTAATTTATTTTTTATTTCGTCGCGCACGCCCCGCACATGCGCGGATCGGGCCGTCGCGCACGCACCGCGCATGCACAGATCGGCCCGTTGCGGTCCGCCATTTTGTTTTTTTAATTTTTAATTTTTTATTTTCGTCGCGCGCACCCCGCGCATGCGCGGATCGGCCCATTGCGCGTGCGCGTACATGCACGCACCCAGATCGGGGTCGCGGCACGCATGGGCAGCGCAAGTGGGGTCTCAACCTGAAAAAGGTTGAGAACCACTGGACTAGATGATCTACAAGATCCCTTCCAACTCTGTTATTCTATCCTATCCTATCTCCTCTGACACCACCATCTAATCCATACATTTGAGACCTCTGAATCCTTAAACCTCTTGTTTAGCTGTTTAGGGTGTGGAATGAATAGCATTTAAAAAAAAAACCAAAACCCTACAATTTTGGACTTGAATCCTAGTCAAATTTCTAGTCAGCAGGGCTAACATACTGTAATTACTACCTTCTTCCCAAATGTATTCAGCAGTTGATCTAGATGATGAACCATCTCCACAATCTTCATACCAAACAAACTGTCACCCTTTTACACCCAATTCGCAAACTTTCCACCTTTTTTTGCAAGGCTTCCCAACTTTTTGATTGTGTTATGGAATATCTTAGTAAACTGAATTGTGAAATTGCAACTTTTAGGGGTGGGGGGGAAACTATATAACTATGACACACACAAACACACATGCAGAGAAAGAGAGAAATAAATCTGGAAGACCTTAGCAAAAAAAAAGTAAGAAAAGGCAAATCACTCTTCACTAGCTTCTAGTGCAGGGGTTCTCAACCTTGGCAACTTTAAGACTTGTGGACTTCAACTCCCATAATTCCTCATCCAGCAAAGCTGGCTGAGGAATTCTGGGAGTTGAAGTCCACAAGTCTTAAAGTTGCCAAGGTTGAGAACCCCTGTTCTAGTGTTTGTTTGTTTTTTTAGAAAGCCCACCAGAATATGAATGGAATATTCTTACTGACATGACATGTGCTTGGATTTACTAAACAAATCTCCAAGAAGTTCCTCATTAAAGGCTCTTAATAGCCATGAGATATGAGGATAGGCCTTTTATGGACTGCTAATTGGAAAAAAAGAAGATTAAATGAGCAATTTTCTCCCTGGAAGTAAGAAGGAGTGGTCTTTAAGGATCTATGATCATGAATTGATTTGGCAAATGAGCCTGATTTGGGTTAAGAGAATAGTAATACCCCAAAATGATGGGGACATGTTGAAGGAATCATCAACTAAATGTCACATAAAGTGGGAAGTGATATTCTGGGGCCAAAACAACTTTAACTTTATATATTGTGGGAAGTCAGCCTCCCCCCCCCAGAGAAATAAATATTTTTGGAAATATATAAAAGACAGACTATATTTCCCTATAGAATTCAAAGGCAGAAATCAAGCCCCCCCCCACCAAGTCTCTCTCTGTCCCAAACAGAAACCAAGTCTGCAGAAATGCAGATGTGATAATCTTGTCAGACTGGAGTCAGGAAACTGAGATTAGGAAGAAAGATCCCTAGAATCAACAATCCCTCACACCAAAAATCCAACAGTCATTAGCCATCAGTCCCAGGGAAGCAGGATATGACTTTTGGGACATAATAGGATTAACCCACCACCATCAGAATACCAGAAAGGCACACTCAGATTCAGGTCAAAGTTCATGCCACAGGAACAACTCCAAACAAAAGGCTCCAGAGGGTATAAAAACCCACTCCCTACATGTGCTCATTCTTTTTTTTCTTCCAGAGCCATCTTTCTGTCTGGCTCTCCTCTTCAATAAATTGCAACCTTCCTTCTAAAGCAGTTACCATGTTGTTTATCCCCAGCTTCGACTGAACCATGTTGAAGACTTTTCCTTCAACAATATAGAATATAAGCCATCTGAACTATCTAGTAATATTAAAAATGTTAAAGATTTTTTGAGTTCATAACTCAGCTTAGGGCGTTAAATATGAAAGAGGTAAACTTGAAGGTAAGAAGACTAGGAAAGGATTTTTTTAAAAAAATCAACACTACAGAGCCATTATTTAAATTGGTGGCACATCTGCATTTGAAGAAGACATACAGTTCTGGTTGCCATACTTGAAAAAGAATCTAAGATAGCTTGAAAAGTTATAGGAAGGGGCACCAAAAATGATCAGAGGGATGATAAATTTTCTATATAAGAACAGGAAAACATGTTTGAAGAATGATGGATAACATGACTGAGGTATCAAATAGCTCATTTTTTTCTCGCCATGTATATGTATATATCCGAACTAGACTGTGCTGTTTCTCTGTGTCATATATGTGTGTTTATGTGAGTATATGTACAATCTTTTGTCATGTTTATGCTGAGTATATTGGAGGTGGTTACCCTTTGAGAGCTGAATGCAAAAAAAATTCATTTTAATGTATGCTGATTAGTATACATTTAAAGTATTCTATTCTATTCTATTCTATTCTATTCTATTCTATTCTATTCTATTCTATTCTATTCTATTCTATTCTATTCTATTCCATTCCATTCCATTCCATTCCATTCCATTCCATTCCATTCCATTCCATTCCACTATACTATACTATACTATACTATACTATACTATACTATACTATACTATACTATACTATACTATACTATACTATACTATACTATACTATACTATACTATACTATACTATACTATACTATACTATACTATACTATACTATACTATACTATACTATACTATACTATACTATACTATACTATACTATACTATACTATACTCTCTAGACCAGGGGTCTTCAAACTTGGCCCTTTTATGACTTGTGGACTTCAACTCCCAGAATTCCTCAGCCAGCATGCCTGGCTGAGGAATTCTGGGAGTTGAAGTCCACAAGTTATAAAAGGGCCAAGTTTGAAGATCCCTGCTCTAGACTTTAAATTCTACACTGTACACTCTACATCACGGGTGTCAAACTGCTGGCCCATGGGCTGGATGTGTCATCAGAAAGCCGCATCCACCCCATTGCCAGCAATAGCAAAACTTTCCCGATATGTTGCGTGATGTCACGTGACGTCGCGAGTTTGACATGTCTGCTCTACACTCTACACTCTACAGTAGAGTAGTGTGTAGAGTAGGGAGTAACGTAAAATGTAGCATTCTATTCTGTTCTGTTCTGTTTGTGGCCAGCATGGAAAAAACAGACAGACATTCTTATCCCTTTGTCAAAACATCAGCACCAAGGACTATCCAATGAAGTTGAGCAGAAGAAGATAACCTACAAAAGGAAGCAATTCATCTCAAACCACATCATACATCTCTGGAGTTAACCATTGCAAGATGTGGGATTGGCCATTAATTCAGGTTGCATTAAACAGAGACCTGGAAAAAAAACAACAATTGGAATTCTAACAAACAGCTACAGTATTTTGGCTGGAAGAGTCAACCTAACTTCTGTGTTCAGGGCAACAGATTTTCAAATGCTAGTTGTGAAAACTAAGGATAGGGAATGGGTCTTCTCCACTTTTTATCTGCAAGCACTCTAGAGAGAAGTTGTTGGACGCTATAAAACAAAACCTCAGATACTACATAAAAATGGGCCTTGGCTGGATCCAGAAGGATTCTTTTCATATCTTAAGAACTAAAGCCAAGCAAATAGAGAGGAAAACAACCCTCTTAGAATCATTGAAAAGTTCTTCAGTTTATTTTTTTTTCTGTGTGACTTGTAAGTAATGAAATAATGTATCTGCTCCTTTGTGTGTGTGTGTGTGTGTGTGTGTGTGTGGCATTCTCCCTTCTTATGAACTTTCTCTTAAATAAACTTGGAGAGGGGAGACTAAGAATAATTGCAGACTGCCACAACAACAGAATCCAATAGTGTCTTGAAGGAACTAAATGTTAAATAGATGTAAAAAGGGTAGTGCAATAAGACCTAAGGAATCAGAGTTGCCATCTTTACTGAGGTTAATGCATTTTCCTTTATTAAACCCATCCACATAAAAATAGGTTTATTTAGTTCTTCTCCTATCAGACGTTTCTCTGACTGTCCAGCCAAATACTGTCTTTAGCTCTGAGCACTGTATCAATCCTCAATCCCAAATCATTTTGTTTTAAAAAAAATAATCAGCTTGTAGTCTCTTCCCATAGTAACTGCTGCTTAGAAAGCCCCCAATGTCTATCACTCAATAAAAGCCTGATTTGGCCTACTTTGCTAGATTAAATCTTTGCACAAAGTTTGTTCAATTAAAAAAAAATCATAAACAGATAAAATATTTCTTTGGAATAGAATAGAATAGAATAGAATAGAATAGAATAGAATAGAATAGAATAGAATAGAATAGAATAGATAGCAGAGTTGGAAGGGACCTTGGAGGTCATTTAGTCCATCCCCCTGTTAAGGCAGGAAACCCTATACCATTTCAGACAAATGGCTGTCCAGTCTCCTCTTAAAAAACTTCCAGTGTTGGAGCATTCACCGCTTCTGGAGGCAAGTTGTTCCACTGGTTAATTATTCTAACTGTCAGGAAGTTTCTCCTTAGTTCTAGATTGCTTCTCTCTTTGGTTAGTTTCCATCTGTTGCTTCTTATCCTGCCTTCAGATGCTTTGGAGAATAGCTTGACTCCCTCTTCTTTCCGGCAGCCTCTGAGATATTGGAAGACTGCTATCATGTCCCCCCTCGTCCTTCTCTTCATTAAACTACACATACCCAGTTCCAGCAACCTATGATGTATGATATATATGCCATTCTTGGTCTGCCCCACCCTCCTTCATTTTACAAGTAGCCAATATATCTGCCAAGAATGAATGACCTTGAGCCCCAAAATGGCCCCATTCGGGAACTGCTGGAACATTTTAATTTCCCAAAACATGAAGCAACCTCCCAAATGAAAAACATGAACTTGTAGTTCACCAAGAAATTCAACTCCTGTGACTTAAACAGGAACAAACTGAGCCCATTACACGGGTGCAATGGAGAAGTGATTATGCTGTTTGTCATTTAATTTCCCTCTGATCTCTCAAACATACATAAACATTTACCCATCGCTTCATTCCTTTGGGATAATCAACGCCATGAAGGGTTGAAGAAAAAAAAAGGAAGAAACCACAAGCCTTAGGAATAGACTTGCAAGGTAAACCATCAAAATAAAATATACAGACCCTTTTTTTACGCAGATGCTCATGAAACAGCCATATTTATTTTTCCATTCGTTCTTGAATCTCTGAATGGCTCAATCGCTTTTTCTGTAATCCCTTTTCTCTTTCCTACCTATTCCTTCCCATCCTGTTATTGAATAGTTTTTGCCTAGATTGCATTTCTTCTGCTTTCTCCCAAACCTATCTCTCAGTCTTCCTTTATCATCGTTCACTAAACCATTACATAGAACCTCATCCTACTTTCATTGTTATTGTTGTTGTTAGTTGCGAAGTCGTGTCCGACCCATCGCGACCCCATGGACCACGTTCCTCCAGGTCTTTGTGTCCTCTACCACCTTCTGGAGTCCATTTAAGCTCACTTAAATGACTCCATCCAACCACCTCATTCTCTGTTGTCCCCTTCTTCTCTTGCCCTCAATCTTTCCCAGCATTAGGCCCTTCTTCAGGGAATCTTTCCTTCTCATTAGGTGGCCAAAGTATTTGAGTTTCAACTTCAGGATCTGGCCTTCTAAAGAGCAGTCGGGGTTGATCTCCTCTAGGACTGACCAGTTTGATCGCCTTGCAGGAGTCTTCTCCAGCACCATAGTTCAAAAGCCTCAATTCTTTGGCGCTTAGCCTTTCTTATGATCCAACTTTCACAGCCATACATTGCAACTGGGAAAATCTACTTTCATAAGCGTCCACAACAAAAGAGATGGCACCAGTTCAGATTTTAAATCTTTCCTCTACAACTCAACACACACAGGAAACGTCATTTCTTCCCACATGTTCCTCAACTCCACTCTAGAAGATCAGGCCATTTTCATTCAGATTCCCCTTTCCAGAAGAAACCGAAGGCTTTGTTTCAGCTGCCCAAGAACAAGCCTTGCAGTCAAATTGCATGGAAGCAAAAAAATTCAACCTGTCAGCAACGACAGCAAATGTTGCTTACGCAACGAGAGAGATAGAAGAGTAGATCACCTTATTATAGCGACTGCAGCAAACTCTCACAGACCGATTAACTACAAGTTGCCAAAATTATACTCTGCAAGCTTTGCAGCAAAAAAATTCTGGGAACGTCAGATTGATAAAAGTTCTAGAAAATAAGCAAGTCAAGATCCTGCGGGATTTTTGTATCCAAACAGACTGACATCAGTCCCATAAGCCTGACATCACTATTGTGGAAAAAGTAAAGAAAAAGAAAAAAGCCTGGTTCATAGATATTGCAATATCAGGTAATACACGAATCGAAGAGAAACAACTAGGGGAAAAAAATAACAAAATATCACAATCTGGAAATTGAAGCTGAAGGATTGTGGAAGAAGAAATCTACATTTGTATCCATAGCAATAGGAGCCCTTGGAGCAATACCCAAAGAGCTGCCTAAATACATGGACATTTTGAATTTATTAGACCTGAATATCCTGACTTTGCAAAAAACAACAACAACACCTTGCTCGGAACTGTCTATATACTCACATGTTACCTTAACAGCTCTTAGATCCTCAGTTAGGACTTGATCTGTTAAGTTTTTACCAGTCCCAGTCTGTGAATTGAATTGAAGATTAATCATAACAACAACAACAGAGTTGGAAACCCTATACTATTTCGGAAAAATGGCTGTCCAGTCTCTTCTTAAAAACTTCCAGTGTTGGAGCATTCACCGCTTCTGGAGGCAGGTTGTTCCACTGGTTAATTGTTCTAACTGTCAGGAAGTTTCTCCTTAGTTCTAGGTTGCTTCTCTCTTTGGTTAATTTACATCTGTTGCTTCTTGTCCTGCCTTCAGGTGCTTTGGAGAATAGCTTGACTCCCTCTTCTTTGTGGCAACCCCTGAGATATTGGAACACTGCTGTCATCTCACCCCTAGTTCTTCTTTTCCTCAAACTAGACAGACCCAGTTCCTGCAACTGTATGTTTTACCCTCCAGTCCCCTAATCATCTTTGTTGCTCTTTTCTGTATTTTTTTCCAGAGTCTCAACATCTTTTTTACATTGTGGCAACCAAAACTGGATGCAGTATTCCAAGGGTGGCCTTACCAAGGGTACTAAACTGTGGTGGCACAGTGGTTAGAATGCAGTATTGCAGGCTGATTCTGCCAACTGCCAGCAGTTCAATTCTCACCAGCTCAAGGTTGACTCAATCTTCCATCCTTCTTAGGTCAGTAAATGAGGACCCAGATTGCTGGGGGGAAATAGGCTGACTCTGTAAACCACTTAGAGAGGGTTGTAAAGCACAATGGAGTGGTATGTAAATGTAAGTGCTATTGCTATCGTTATTGCTATTGCTATAAAGTGGTATTAACACTTTATATGACCTTGATTCTATCCCTCTGTTAATGCACCCTAAAGCATTGGCTTTTCTGGCAGCTGCAGCAAACAGCTGGCTCATATTTAAGAGAGTGTCCATTAGGACATATATCAGGAAAAGAGAGGGAAGGCCAATTTTAGCCCGATCATCTTCTTCTCTGTAAGCTAGTTTTCTACTCTTGAGCTTAATTTGCAATCCTGTATACTATGGATGTGGACGAACTTATTTATTTATTTATTATTATTCAAATTTATATGCCGCCCTTCTCTTAGAACCCAGGGCGGCTTACAACAACAATACAATAAAAAAAATTAAAAATTAATTGCATTCATACAACATACAAACACAATCAGCTCACAGTCACTGATGGAGGGACATTCCTAGGGCCCAGGGGCAGAGCACGGCTCATATGCCCCAAGCCTGTCGGCATAGATGCATCTTCAGCAATTTCCAGAAAGCTAGGAGGGAGGAAGCAGTACGAACCTCTGAGGGAAGCTGGTTCCAGAGGGCTGGGGCAGCAACGGAGAAGGCCCTTGCCCTAGGCCCCGCCAGATGACATTGTCTAACAGACGGGACTCGTAAGAGGCCAACCCTATGCGCCCTAACTGGTCGCTGGGATTCATGAGGCAGGAGACGGTCCCGCAAGTATCCTGGTCCATTGCCATAAAGGGCTTTATAGGTCATAACCAACACTTTGAATTGTGTTCAGAGACCAATAGGTAGCCAGTGCAGCTCACGGAGGGCTGGAGTGATATGAGCATGTCTTGGGAGACCCAAGACAGCTCGTGCGGCCGCATTCTGGACTACTTGTAGTCTCCGGACATTCTTCAAAGGTTGCCCCATGTAGAGAGCATTACAGTAGTCAAATCTCGAGGTGACAAGGGCATGGGTGATTGTGAGGAGTGACTCCCAGTCCAAATAGGGCCGCAACTGGCACACCAGGCGAAACTGGGCGAATGCCCCCCTCGCCACAGCCGAAAAATGATATTCTAAACTTAGCTGTGGATCGAGGAGGACACCCAAGTTGCGAACCCTCTCCGAGGGGGACAAAACTTCTCCCCCCAGGGTAATGGATGGACAGTTGGAATTGTCCTTGGGAGGCAGAGCCCATAGCCACTCCGTCTTGTCGGGATTGAGTCTGAACTTCATTTGCAATCCTACCTACTATGGTGCAGCCAGAACAATCTGGGGCTAAACACACTTAAAACTAGAGATGAAAATGGATTTTAGCAGGAAACCCTCCTATTCTACCACTTCTTACTATATTAGACAACACAGTATCAACAGTAGAGACTGTGGGTTCTGTAATCTATAATGGACACCTAACATCAGAGCCATCATTTAAAAAAAGCACAGCAAACGATGTTCTTCCTGTGTCAACTCAGAAAGTTCAGATTTCTCCAGCATCTGCTGATACAATTCTACAGAGGAATTATTGAGTCTGTCATTTGTACCTCAGTAACTGTCTGGTTTGGCCCAGCAGCCAAACACAACAGGTATTGACCTCAATGGTTAGTTAGGATTCCAGAAAAAACAGTCGCAAGCAGCCTGCCTTCCACTGAGGATCTGTATATTTCATAAGCCAGAAAAAGAGCTGAGAAAATATCTACAGACCCCCTCACATCCTGGACATCAACTGTTTCAACCTGTCTCCTCTGGACGCTGCTACAGGGCATTGCATGCCAAAATAACTAGAGATAGTAGTTTCCCTCTTGCTCTCACTCTGCTGCACACTTAATTCTCACAGTGCTGTCATATGTCTAAGGCTATTTACCCATGGAGCATAGCTGTATTACTATTACCCTTCTCATCTTTTCTACTACTTTCTTTTATTGGTATCATTATTATGATTACATTACTTTATCGTTTGTATGTTCACTGAGAGCTTTTGTACCAGAGACAAATTATTTGTGTGTTCAATCACACTTGGCCAATAAAGCATCCTATCCTATCCTATCCTATCCTATCCTATCCTATCCTATCCTATCCTATCCTATCCTATCCTATCCTATCCTGGCCTGGCCTGGCCTGGCCTGGCCTGGCCTGGCCTAGCCTAGGCCAGGGGTCCCCAACCCCTAGTCCTTGGACTGGTCCCGAGCCACGGCATGCCAGCAACCGGTCCGCACAAACCGGACAAACCGGTCCGCCTCATCCGTGGAATGCAGGCAGCACACAAAACCACGCACTCTCTGATCTGTGGAAAAACCTTTCTCCATGGAACCGGTCCCTGGTGCCCAAAAGGTTGGACACCTCTGTCCCGTCCTACCCTACCCTACCCTACCCTACCCTACCCTACCCTACCCTACACTATACTATACTATACCATTGTCATGGTTCCGTCAAATCCAAACCCAACCAAGCAAACATCTTCAAGACATTCCAATCTCTTAATGTAAAACTTTATTGAGTACATCATTTCAGCACATATGAAAGCAAAACTAGCTCTGGCAGTTCCCAAGCCAAACTCCCATAGTAACAGTATAGAATTCCCCCTCCCATCCCTGAACAGGTCACATTGCCCCATTAGGAGCAAATATATTGCTATGAGAAAATGTCTCTGTCCCGGGTCAGACATCTGGTGCTTCATCCTTGAATCTCATGGTCTGCCTTCTTTATCTTTGAGCCTGCATTCCATTTTCCCATCCTCTCCCGAAGTTTGTTGGCATGCTAAGAAGCAATAGTTGTTGCACCAGGAAAAGAACTTCAAGCTTGACACCTATCCTATCCTATCCTATCCTATCCTATCCTATCCTATCCTATCCTGTCCTGTCCTGTCCTGTCCTGTCCTGTCCTGTCCTGTCCTGTCCTGTCCTACCCTACCCTACCCTACCCTACCCTACTATTACTTGTATTCTACAAACTTGGAATTGGACATCAGAGTTTATCAGTTCCTCTTCCGCCAGCTTAAGTATCTGGAACATGTTTCATAATGGAGCTGAATATGATCCATAAAGAATTATCAAGACATAAATTACCAATCTGCAAAAAAAAATTGTGCAAGTTTCTTACTTCTTTTTGTTGAGTTTTTTTTCTTTTTGTTGCCACTAGATTGGCAAAACTACCTAAAGGAAGGTTGTGTGGTCTTTAAAAAGGTCTCTAAAGGATGACTATTAGCAATATGTCCTAAATAAAAATGTCAAATACCAGATGTCACAGGAAAAATAACAACAGCAGCAACAACAGGATGACCCTCACCAATGGCTAGTCATTTTGGGAAGGTAATGCTGGATTTCTCTTAGTAATCTATTAGTATCAAGAGTGTTGAGATTTGGCCCCTAACAAAATTAAGCAATGTGTTGTTGTTTTTTAGGAGGCCAGCTGGCCTCCGTTAAAAGTTTCTGGTCAATGTCCTCCAACGTAATTAGCAAACATTGCAATATCAACTTGCCACAAGGAGTTATATATTGCTTGATCCAGAATGCAACAAAGGTCTCCCACTTGGGTGATTTACTTGCTGCCACTAAGCCATCTGCCTGATAAAATTAGTCCAGTTATTAGTTTGCTGCCTTCTACATTTTTCAGAACAAACATCTACATTTAAGTTTTGTTTTTTTCCATAAACAAGTTAATTAGATGTGAGATGGAGTAGATTTTTTTTCTTTGATGGAAGACAGGCTTCATACAAACAAACCTCTAGAAAGAAAACTTAATCAAGTGTGTAAAGCAGTGTGAGAATAAAGTGCAGAAACCTGAGCTCAATTTGTAAAGTGTAGACACACCAATGCCCCATTGTTTTGGAGGAAACAATCTTATGCAAATCACAGACATGGAGGAGCAGATACTAAACCAAAGAAAGTAAACACCTGAACATTAGAATATAGAATAGTAGAGTTGGAAGGGACCTTGGAGGTCTTCTAGTCCAACCCCCCTACTGAGCAGGAGACTCTACCATTTCAGATAAATGGTTGTCCAGTCTCTTTTTGAAAACCTTCAGAGATGGATCACCCACAACTTCTGGAGGCTAGCCATTCCACTGGTTGACTGGTCTCATCAATAGGGAATTTCTCCATAGTGAAATCTGAACAAGTATGAAATAAGAACAAGCAAAAGAAACATTCTTAAATTGGTTTACACCAATAATATTAACAGCATCTCTTCCTATCTGGTTATCCTTGCTTCTGATACATCTATACACAACTTTATACCTTGCCTCTCTTTAAAAAAAATCATCTATTTTTTTCAGCATCTTCTCTTCATCCAACCACTGAATTCTCCATCTTTCTTTTCCTGGCAACACATGGATGCTTTCTTCATATTTTTATTTTGAGCTACCCCCTCAATACACTTTTTATATATAGGTGTTCACTCAGGTTTGTATTCAGTCCATAAAATCATTCTTGGTCCTACAATACATAGTTAAATATCTATTCCTGGTGAATTCCACTTATCTTCTGCTGACATACCCAACTCTCATTCCTATATGATAAAGAAGAGACGGGTGTCCTTACTGGTGTTTTTTTGCTTCTTTCAACAATAGTCATTCTTTACAACAGACTTTGTACTGTATTATTTATCAGCTTTCTGTGAGCAAATATACATGTTAATAGTTATCCATCCATTCTCTCCTCTTAATCTTATGGCTAAGGATATTTGCCCCTATGGCTATATTACTATCATCCTTCTCATCTTTTCTACTACCTTCTCCTATTGGTACCTTAAGATTGTATTACTTTGTTGTTTGTATATGCTTCTGTATCTAGTCCTATTCTATTTTCCAAATTCTATTCTATTCTATTCTATTCTATTCTATTCTATTCTATTCTATTCTATTCTATTCTATTCTATTCTATTCTATTCTATTCTATTCTATTCTATTCTATTCTTCTATTCTATTCTATTCTATTCTATTCTATTCTATTCTATTCTATTCTATTCTATTCTATATCCATATTCTATTCTAATTTTCTACCTCGATTCTATTCTATTCTATGCTATGCTATGCTATGCTATGCTATGCTATGCTATGCTATGCTATGCTATGCTATGCTATGCTATGCTATGCTATGCTATGCTTTCCATATTCTATTCTATTCTATTCTATTCTTAAACATTCTACCAAGAAACTTTGTTCACTCCAGTAATGTTTTTTTCAGATCCATACTGCCTGTTACATCATATATCATAAGATACATGCATAATATATGCTTCATATCTTTTCCAACAAATATGGTATCATCTTAACATAGATGCTACATGTATATTCATTCTTGTCCCCAGCCAACCCAACTTAAGCCAGAAGTATTCCTTTTACATTTATTCATAAATGCAGTGAATAACAAAGGAGAATCATACATCCTTGTCTTATTCTTTGTTCAGTGTTGAAATATTTGTTCATGGTGCCATTTATCCCAATGCATGCTTAAATTTCATCCTATATTTATTTACCTATTAACTTTGCATTAATTGCATTCTTCCCCAATCACAAGTTTCTGAGCAGTTCATAATGATTCAATGGGTCATAAAATTCAATGGGTCATATCATTACCAGAAAATCACAAAAATAATAATCAACCTCTCTAAGCATAGCATGTAGTCACCAGAGAGTTTCCATGTTTCATTAACATAGCTCTATTGCTTCCTTCCTTTTCTCCTTGCATTTTTTCATTCATTTTAATCTGATAACCTTTATCATGTACTCTTACATTTCTAGATCTATTCTTTCATATGAGGGGGCCATTACCATATATGTCCATAAACACCTATCCCTTGGGAAGTTAGTGATGATCTAGTGATGACAAACCTTTTAGAGACGGAGTGCCCAAACTGCAACCCAAAACCCACTTATTTATCGCAAACTGCCCACACGGCAATTTAATATGAATACTGAGGTTTTAGTTTAGAAAAAAAACAACAACTCAGACATTAACATCTTTTGTCTTAAAAGAAAAAAACACAATAGCAAAGCTTTCAATGATACAAACAACTTTTTACTGAAAGGTAAAAGTTTCCATTTGGCATGCTTTTGAACAATTAATGTTATTTTTGCTGTTGCATGCATGCTGATAATTTGTCTAACCTTGGCTCATACTAGTAAGTTTGAAAGCAACGCATGCAGCACTCAGGTCATCTGTTAGTCTGTTTCTGGTGTCAGATTTGATATAATTCAAAACTGAAAACAGTGCACTCGCTCCAGAGGCTTGTACTGGCTAGGAAGGGGCTTGATAAATGGCTTTTTTCCTGCGAAAACGTAGACAAAGAGTGAGGCGCGCATGCCCACAGAGAGGGCTCCAAGTGCCCCCTCTGGCCCATGTGCCATAGGTTCGCCACCACTGATCTAGACTATCAACCTATCAACCTTAATTGTACATGTGCTGGAACAACATTCTCCATTGCCACTAAGAACAGATGGGTATATTTTAGCTAATATGGCATAAATACAACCTGAGATCATTATTATATAGATAGTGCTTGCTGTATTCCGGCAGCCTATGAGATTTAATCCAGAGAATACTTTGCAAGCCCACATGCTGTGTAAAAACAGAACACCTGATTGTGTGTACATAATTTTCTTTGTTTATAACAGCGGTTCTCAACCTTTTTCAGGCTGAGACCCAACCTGTGCTGCCCATGCGCGGCGTGACCCCATCCTGCGCTGCGCATGCATGGCGCGACGGCCCAAACCGCGCATGTGCGGCGCGTGCGATGACCCAAACCGCGTATGTGCGGCGCGACAGGCCAAACCGTGCATGCACGGCGCGATGGGCCGAACCGCACATGCGCGGCACGCACGCGATGGGCTGAGGGGAAATGGGGAAAAAATGGTGCACTGCGGTGGTTGGCGACCCCCGTGAAACGGTCGTTCGACCCCAAATGGGGTCACGACACACAGGTTGAGAACCGCTGGTTTATAAAGTACATCACTTTTATATAACAAGGTGGAAAGAGGAACATGTTCCTCTGCATAGATATTTTTGCCTCTTTTAATGATTATCCATGGAAACAATTATATAATTTTAACAATTTCCAAATGACGTTGAATCAGAACAAAAGCTCAATAGGATTAGGACGTTGATGGGAGACAATCCAGAATTTGGCTAAACTGGAATGTTAAAAAGAAAAAGAAAAAGAAATACTACAGACATATATCTTCTGTTTCCGGTTAAATAGCTGATTTAATTCTGACGATGTGCATCCTGCAATGCCAAGGTGTAAAACCTGTGTTGATACTACTTAAAGCAAGCATTGGCAATTCACACAGAATTACCTTCACAAACCTAAATGAATCCATTCCTGCAGAGCTGTTTTGATTCCGTCCAACTCTTGAGTTAATACTTCAATTTTTCTCACTAGTTCATTACACCCCTTCTTCACGCTTCATTTAGGAATTAATAGCATCATTGTTTTTTTCTCACTGCATGTAAAGCCAGCAATGAGGACACGATTTATCATTGCTTCCTTCTGCTTTGAACTCAACATATGCTTCATTGACTACAGAAAGGCCTTTGGACTTGTCAACCATGTCAAGCTATAGAATGTTCTTCAGAAAATGGAAATCCCAGAACACAACAGAACAGAATAAAAGAATTGGAAGGGACCTTGGAGGTCATCTAGTCCAACCCCCTGCTCAAGCAGGACACCCTATAGCATTTCAGACAAACGGCTGCCCACTTTCTTCTTAAGTGTTGGAGCACTCACAACTTCTGAAGGCAAGCCATCCCACTGATTAATTGTTCTAACTGCCATGAAATTTCTCCTTGCTCCTATGTTGGTTCTCTCCTTGATTAGTTTCCACCTGTTGCTTCTTGTCCTGCACTCAGGTGCTTTGGAAAATAAATTTAACCCCTTCTTCTTTGTGGTAGCCCCTCAGATATTGGAACACTGCAATCTTGTCACCCCTACTTCTTTTTTTGACTAGACTAGACGAACCCAATTCCTGCAACTGTTCTTCATATGTTTTACCGTCCAGCCCCCTAATCATGTTTGTTGCTCTTCTGTGTACAAAGCCTTAGTAATACCACACCTGCAATACTGCCATACACTGGTAGCTCATATTTAAGTGATTGTTCACTAGGACTCCAAAATCCCTCTCACAGTTACTGGTATTAAGCCAAGTTTCACCTTGTCTATACCTATACAGTTATACCTATATAACTATATGCCTATAAACTTATACCTATACCATCCATACCCGTGGTGGCGAACCTATGGCACATGTGCCACAGGTGGCACTCAAAGCCCTTTCTGTGGGCACATGGACTGTCACCCCAGTCCTAGGCCTTCAGCTGAGTTTTATAAAACCTTCTCGTTTTAGGCCACCACTGCTGTGTGCAAAAAAAAATAATGCAATCAATCAATGAATTTCAACTTCTCGCGGGGAAAAAAAAGATCTCGCAAAGTTGAAATTGATTGTTTGAATTTTTTAGTCCCACCCACTCTGCCGTTACCACCGCAGCCATGCCCACCCAAATGGCCACGCCCACCCAATTTGCCACACCCACCCAATGGGCCATGCCCACCCGGCACCCAATGATACATAAGTGGGTTTTGGGTTGCAGTTTGGGCACTCTGTCTCTAAAAGGTTCGCCATCACTGCTCTATACCTATATAGCACTTGGTAGAGTAGTGTTCAACCATCTCTTGTAATGATCTAAAAGATTGATTCCTGGTGGGGGGGGAACAGAGTGAAATTAAAATCATTATTGTTGTCAAACATTGCCTAGAGTCCAATTAATATTGTTCTCTTTAAGATTTATTTCAGAATCCAGTATCCTATTACTGTATTTGGTAAATTATTACTTTTTTTTTTCAAAAGAGGCTTTCTTTGTTATTTTTGTTGTTCTTTTCTTACCCTTTAATTTTTTTTAAAAAAAAAGTCTTAGAAGTAGGGAGATGGCGTTATCAGTTTGCCATTCAGAAGGTGGTGAAGGTTGAATGATTTATCAACTATTTTTTTTAAAAAAATGTATTTCTCTCTCTCCCTCTCTCTCCCTCTCTCTCTCTCTCCCTCCCTCTCTCTCCCTCTCTCTCTCTCCCTCCCTCTCTCTCCCTCTTTCTCTTTCTCTCTCTCTCTCTGTCTCTCTCTCTCTCTCTCTGTGTCTCTCTCTGTCTCTGTCTTTGTCTCTCTCTCTCTCTCTCCCTCTCTCTCTCTCTATCTCTCCCTCTACCTCTCTCTCTCTGTCTCTCTCTCTCTCCCTCCCTCCCCCCCCCCCTCTCTCTCTCTGGTGTAAAAGGGTCGGTGCATCTTGCAGTGTTAGCGTTTTCCCTGCAAATTGAACTTTCAGTTTCCAGAAAGAACAGGAATGTCTAAATATATTCTCAGCCTCTTTTCCATTTCTTTCCATTTGCCATTTTTACTCAATCATCTTTCCCCACCCCGGCCTACCTCCCTATCTTTCATGAACAGAAGGAATTAAAGAGAGCAAACAGACTGGATATCACACAAACCTGGGCAAGGTAATTAGCAATGCCAGCTAATTTCAGGAATATTTTACAGAAGAACTTCGATTATGTATCAAAACATCTGAACAAAACATTTCCTATTTCACATGGAAAATATTTGAATATTCAGTATAAGCTGTCAAGTCCAAGAATGAAAGGAGTAGAGCTTAATTATATAATAAAGAATGTAGTCTAAAATTTTATTCCAGTAGGTTCTAGGTAGGTCTGGTAAAAAAAAATAATCCTTGATACTGTTAGATGAACCAAACAATCTCACTTTTTAAAAAAAAGAAAAGAAAAAAAGAAGCCTCCTTATTTCAAAATAACCACAACTAAGAAGAAAATAATAAAATATAAAGGCCTCATTAAGCTAGGTTCAACTCCTGATGGTTACACAAGAAAGACTATTTTGTGTTCTTAGAAACAATCAGAACTGTCTGGTTCCTCACACAAGGACTGAGTAGCTTCATCTTTCTTATATTTTTTCAAAGCAGCCAAAGCCAAGTATTAAGAAAGAAAGTTCCTAAAATTAGCAGAGTCTTCCAACAATATTTTAGATCTTTCATTTTTTACACATACACATTCAGAGAGAGAGAGAGAGAGAGAGAGAGAGAGAGAGAGAGAGAGAGAGAGAGAGAGAGAGAGAGAGAGAGAGAGAGAAGAAGAAGAAGAAGAAGAAGAAGAAGAAGAAGAAGAAGAAGAAGAAGAAGAAGAAGAAGAAGAAGAAGAAGAAGAAGAAGACAGAGACAGAGACAGAGACAGAGACAGAGACAGAGACAGAGACAGAGAAAGAGAAAGAGAAAGAGAAAGAGAAAGAGGGAAATGGAAAGAAAAAGACTAAGAGAGACAGAAGAGAGAAAAAGATACAGAAATATTCAGAGAAAGGGAAACAAAGAGAAAGAAACAGAGAAAAACAGAAGAGAGAAAGAGAGAAAAGAAAACAGAGACAGAGAAAGAGGGAAATGGAAAGAAAAAGACTAAGAGAGACAGAGAAGAGAGAAAAAGATACAGAAATATACAGAGAAAGGGAAACAAAGAGAAAGAAACAGAGAAAAACAGAAGAGAGAAAGAGAGTGAAAAGAAAACAGAGAAAGAGAAAGAGAAAGAGGGAAATGGAAAGAAAAAGACTAAGAGAGACAGAGAAGAGAGAAAAAGATACAGAAATATACAGAGAAAGGGAAACAAAGAGAAAGAAACAGAGAAAAACAGAAGAGAGAAAGAGAGTGAAAAGAAAACAGAGAAAGAGAAAGAGAAAGAGGGAAATGGAAAGAAAAAGACTAAGAGAGACAGAGAAGAGAGAAAAAGATACAGAAATATTCAGAGAAAGGGAAACAAAGAGAAAGAAACAGAGAAAAACAGAAGAGAGAAAGAGAGAGAAAAGAAAACAGAGACAGAGAAAGAGGGAAATGGAAAGAAAAAGACTAAGAGAGACAGAGAAGAGAGAAAAAGATACAGAAATATACAGAGAAAGGGAAACAAAGAGAAAGAAACAGAGAAAAACAGAAGAGAGAAAGAGAGAGAGAGATAAAGAAAAAGAAAGACATTCTAATTTATCATCTAAGATAAATGGTGATATAATGGAGACATTGCTTTATAGTACTGCTTAACTTTCAGGGAGATTCATACAGAAAAAAGTAGCAGTTTAGTTAACCTGTTCTAGGTCACAATGTGAGCTGACAAGGCGAGCGAGCATTAGCACTTTAACTTCAAATTCAACTTAGAAAACATTAGTAAAAACAATCCCAGACATGATATAAAGAGCAAAGTTACATGGCACAAGAAGAGGAATTCTGATCGACGGTAGCCTTCAAACTATTTTTATAGGCAGGCCCAGATGGCAGAGTTTGTTTTTTATCTGCTCTACATCAGGATTACCATTTTTTGAATAACACATTGTGCATGGGTTTCTTTGGTGTTTTGTTTTTGTTTTAAAAAGAACAAATAACCCTGTAACGTTTAAACTGAACGTTATCCGTAACTGTCCCTTGTACCATCAACTTGCAGAAAACTTTTCCTAATCATTCGGCAGGACGAGAAGCAACGGATGGAAACTGATCAAGGAGAGAAGCAACCTAGAACAAAGGAGAAACTTCCTGACAGTGAGAACAATTAACCAGTGGAACAACCTGCCTCCAGAAACGGTGAATGTTCCAACACTGGAAGTCTTTAAGAAGAGACTGGACAGCGATTTGTTTGAAATGGTACAGGGTTTCCTGCCTGAGCAGGGGGTTGGACTAGATGGCCTCCAAGGTCCCTTCCATCATCATCATCATCATCATCATCATCATCATTACTATAAAATGCAACAATCCCCAAACCACAGTACTAAAGTTAGTACAGGGTGATTGACCAGCTTTTCTCCCCTCTTCTCTCTACCCCCGCCCCAAACCCTTCCCCTGCAACTTTTTTCTTTTTTTTCTTTTTTTAGGACAAAATATATTTATCTACATCATCCAAACGTTTCAACGAAATTTACTGTTTCCACCAGCCAGGGGGGGAAAAAAGGCAGACACTGTGAAGTTTTCAGCTCCTCTAGGTTATTATTTCATTTTAATTAGTCTGTTTTTCATTTCTTTTAATTGATTGACATATGTTTCCTTTTATATGTATCACTCCAGGAACAGTTTAAATCAAGACTACACACATTTAATTATGAAATACACACAGACATGCTGTTCACCACCTACAGTCTCCACAAAGTGCATTCATTTTTTTAAAAAAACAAACTACATACAGTAATGTGCAGCTACTTCAATTCCCTGAGATCTTCTGAAGATATCATACCTAAGGAATCTTCCTACTTCTATAGCCATAGTCCAGAAAAATATTCAACAGGCCCATAAACTATTCTCACTTATTTGATTTAGGTAGTCACTTACAGGACAGTGAGTATCTCCTCACAACATTAAGGGAAGTAGAGAGACGTGTGTCCTTGAATGTTCCAGAATAATAGAGTTGGAAGGAACTTTGGAGGTCTTCTAGTCCAAACCTCTGCTCAAGCAGGAGACCCTACACCATTCCAGACAAATGGCTGTCCAATCTCTTCTTGAAAACCTCCAGTGATGGAGCACCCACAACTTCTGGAGGCAAGTCGTTCCACTGGTTAATCATTCTCACTGTTAGGAAATTTCTCCTTCATTCTAGGTGAATCTCTCTTTGATAAGTTTCCATCTGCTACCTCTTGTCCTGCCCTCAAATGTTTTGGAGGATAGGCTGACCTGCTCTTCTCTGTGAAAGGCCATCAAATATTAGAAGATGCTATGTCACTCCTAGTCCTGCTCTTAATGTTTTGTTTCAGATACAACGTTTAGTACACTTCCAAAGCTTTGCAGGTCTGATGTAGGTCTAAATTAAGTCATCCTTCCATGTAAATTAACAAATTTGGGTTACTATAACATTCCTGCCCCTTCTTCAGAAATTTTCTTTATACAGCCAGGAGGGGTCCAACAATGGAGATGGTTTAGAACAGGGGTAGGCAACCTTGGCTCTTTTATGACTTGTGGACTTCAGTACCCAGAATTCCTGAACCAGCCATGCTGACTCAGGAATTCTGGGAGTTGAAGTCCACAAATCATAAAAGAGTCAAGGTTGCCTATCCCTGGTTTAGGAGGAAGATTGTTCAATTGAGAATGAAAGGGAGATTAGCCATGATGGATATTGTCCCACAGCTATACAGCAGGAATGGAGAAATATTTTAAAACCATAATTAAGCATACTAAGCAAGCAGCACCATTGCTCTAAAGCCACGGCCTACATCTTCAAACTGAGTTAACTGATCTCTTGGTCTCCATAAAGGGCCTCACTTTGCCCGGTTTTAATTCTGGGTTTGGATTATATTAATGATAAGTTAACAAGCAAATAAACAAACCAACAACAATTCTGCTGGCACAAAATATACTCACCTCTAATGTCACCCATTCAGTAAAGCCTTTGAACTCCTACAGTATCCATTGTTACTAAACTATAACAAAATAAAATCTTATATATGCGTGTGTGTGTGTGTGTGTGTGTGTGTGTGTGTGTGTAGGTAGGTAGGTAGGTAGGTCTTTGGTTATTCGGGTTTTCTCCTGCGTAATATTGGAAGTGTCTTGGCAACGTTTCGACGAAGTCCCATTCATCATCTTCAGGCTGGTGCTTTCGGCTTCGTGCTTCTAGGATCTAAGGAACTTTCAACAGCCTTCTCCAGACCAATCATCAGAGTTTGTTGTTGTTAGTTGTGAAGTCTTGTCCAACCCATTGCAACCCCATGGACAACGTTCCTCCAGGCCTTCTTGTCCTCTACCATCTTCTGGAGTCCATTTAAACTCACGCCTACTGCTTCAGTGACTCCATCCAGCCACCTCATTCCCTGTCGTCTTCTTCTTCTATTGCCCTCAATCTTTCCCAGCATCAGGCTCTTCTCCAGGGAGTCCTTCCTTCTCATTAGGTGGCCAAAGTATTTGAGTTTCAATTTCAAGATCATCAGAGTAGAGGGTACATTTATGCGGCTGAAGTTGCAGGTAGTCCTTAACAACAAATTTCTGTTGTTAACCGAGACATTTGCTAAATGAATTTTGCCCCAAAGGGGATCACATGACCCCGGGACACTGCAACTGTCATAAATACAGGTCAGTTGCCAATTTTGATTATGTGATCACGGAGACTTGCTGCAAAGATTGTAAGTGTGAAAAAATGGCCATAAGTCCCCTTCTTTTAGTGCCATTGTAACTTTTGATGGTTATTCAATAAATTCCTGTAGGTCAAAAACTACCTTAGTTCTATAAGCAGCAGTAATGAGAGATCTCCTGAGAAATAGAATTAAACATCTCTGATAAACAAGGGCATAAGTGTCCCAGAGAAATAACTGATGTTTATGGAGAAAAATAAGACTGGTGCCAAATTAAGATAACCACTTCAGATAGCCACCATATTGCTTCCTTAACGTTACAGCAACATAACTAATTGCTGAACTTGACATAATTAATTGCCGAACTTGAATCTATAAAACCCTCGGAGAAGGTTCGCAACTTGGGAGTCCTCCTCGATCCACGGCTGACATTGGAACATCATTTATCGGCTGTGGCGAGGGGGGCATTTGCCCAGGTTCGCCTGGTGCACCAGTTGCGTCCTTATTTGGATCGGGAGTCTCTTCTCACAGTCACACATGCTCTTGTCACCTCGAGGATCGACTACTGCAACGCTCTCTACATGGGGCTGCCCTTGAAGAGTGTTCGGAGACTACAATTAGTGCAAAATGCAGCTGCGCGAACGATTGTGGGCCTTCCACGTTGTGCCCACATTTCACCAACCCTCCGCACGCTGCATTGGTTGCCTATTGGTCTCCGAGCGCAAATTCAAAGTGTTGGTTATTACCTATAAAGCCCTATATGGCTCTGGACCAGGATACTTATGGGACCGTCTTCTGCCACATACTTCCCTATGACCGGTGAGAGCGCACAGGGTCGGCCTCCTCCGGGTCCCATCAGTGAAACAATGCCGTTTGGTGGGTCCTAGGGGGAGGGCCTTCTCTGTTGTGGCGCCCACCCTCTGGAACCAACTGCCCCTTGAAATCCGCGTTTCTCCCACTTTCCCGGCCTTCCGAAAGAACCTGAAAACTTATCTTTGCCGGCAGGCCTGGGGATGATTGTGGGTTGTTGTTCGAAAGTTGTACATGTGTTGGGTGTCTATTTTTAATATTTTGATTTGACTTAGATTCTTCGATGTTTTGTATATGTTGTGAGCCGCTCCGAGTCTCCGGAGAGGAGTGGCATACAAGTTGAATTAATAAATTAATAAATAAATAAATAAACAAATAAATAAATCTTCTTAAGATGCCATTTTATTTAGTCCTACTCCAAAATTATCTCCATATTAGCGAGATGTTTCCATGTGAATCATCTCGCTCTGTTGGGGAAAAAAAAAAGAAAAAAGAAAGAAAATAAAGGCTAATCAACCCAACTGGAGAAGTTGATAAATCTACCTGGAGTTAATTAATTGAAATCTGTTCATGACAAGAAGGAAAAAAAAAGAATCAAAGAGAGCTATCTCATCTCTCAGACTGAGAGAAGTCAACCAGCTCCAAATTTAATTTGAACTATCTAAATATTTAGCACACACTGACAAAACAAGATAAAAAGTAAAAAAAAATGGAAATGGAAGCCTCTTGGCTTACTCTGTTACTATTCAGTGCATCAGCTACAGCTGCATTGTGTTGATGATACAATTATCTCATAAACAGAGAGAGTGTTGTTCTCTTGTTATCTACACAGCCAGTTTGAACTTTTATTTTTATTTTTTTTCCTTTATGTTTACAACCTGTGATGTGTCTAACTGCCAGGGAATTTGAAATCAGCCTTTTAAATAAAATAAAATAAAATAAAATAAAATAACTTTTTTTTGTTTTTGCAATAAATAATCCAGATGTATATTGAACAATATTGAAGAAGTTAACGGATTCATTGATGCTTTTGAAGACCATTTGGCCATTTTGCTTTTCAAATGCAAGTTTTTTTTAATATTAGATGATGACAATGACTACAATGAGCCACTCTATGAAGGAGATGGACAGTTGCTAAATATGATGTAAAAAACGATAAAGGATTTCCTGTCCAGTCCTGTCCAAATTTAGGGCCTGATATTCATCTCCTTTTCTTGTCTGAAAGAGCCAGCATTATCCGAAGACAATTTCCGTGGTCATGTGGCCAGCACAGCTATATGCCAAAGGTGCACGGAATGTTGTTACCTTCCCAACATTGTTACCTTCCCAAGTGGTACCTATTTATCTACTTGCATTTGCATGCTTTCAAGTGGTACCTATTTATCTACTTGCATTCGCATGCTGTTAGGTGGCCAGAAGCTGGAGCAAGGAACGGGAGCTCACCCTGTGAATTGGTGCTCGGGTCTTGAACCCAGACTGTCAGCTCTCCAGATGACAAGCTCAGCATCTTTAATCCTTGATTCATCATGCCCCAAATGTCATGTACAAATAAATAAATTGTGCTGGGTGAATTTCTGTTCCTATTGTTTCTGTCTATCTCATTTGTCACCTCCTTGCTTTTATAGCCAGTCCAGGAGACTTATCTTAAAACATTCTATGGATATTGTAGGTTTTTCTTTCTTTTCACTAACTGTCATTCTAATTCAGACCCAGATTCTCTCAGCCAGATTGCTAGTTTATAAATATACAAGATGCAACTCAGAAATGAATAAAACCTTTTGTTCATGGTAGCTGGGAGTATTACTGACTAAAACAAAGCCTCCAAAATAATATCTTTTTTGGGAGTCAATGAATGCAGAGAATGCAATCAAGCCTACAGATGGGCCAACTTTGATTCTTGCCAGAAATAACAATGAACAAATTCAGCTCAACGTAAGAGAGAGAGAGAGAGAGAGAGAGAGAGAGATATGATATATAGATAAATACCAATTTCTTGAGAACAGAAATCCTATTGCTGTCCAGGAAGAAGATTCTTTGATTTAAAAAAATACATTATGCTTCCAATAAGATGTTCCTTAGATGCTATAATTGTACCTATTGCATTCTTAATGAAACATGGCTGCAATCATATGGAGTATCCACCCAGTTACACATATACAATCACAATGAAAAATCAGTTTAAAAACCCAGCGAGACGCTGGTGAAGTGGGCACAGCAGCGCTTGCATTTTCTGTGTCATATGAGAAGGACATACCTTACTTCCCGTCCTTACCACTTTCTATAGAGGGATGGTTGAAAGCATCCTATCATGCTGTATTATTATGTGGTTTGGGGGTATCACTGTTTTAGACAGGAAGGCTGTGCAGAGAGTGGTGAGGACGGCAGGAAAGATTATTGGAAGTTCACTTCCTTCTATCCAGGCCATGGCATATAAACGATGCTTGGGCAGGATCCGCAGGACTGTCTGGAATGCTACACATTCTCTCTATGACCATTCTTCTTTGTTACCTTCTAGGAGAAGGCTTTGTGGTATCTGAAGTGGAACAACTAGATTCTGTAATAGCTTTGTACCATATACAGTATCTATCTTGTTAATTCTCAAGATTCTTTTTTCTGCTATGTATTCTAAATCATCTGTGATTAATATATACATGTATATATGTGTGTGTATGTATGCATATGTAGATGTAGATGTGTATATATGTGTGTACGTATGTGTATGTGTGTGTGTGTATGTATGGAATATATATCTATATATTTATATCTATCTATATATCTATTTTTATATCTATCTATCTATCTCTCTCTCTCTCTCTCTCTCTCTCTATCTATCTATCTATCTATCTATCTATCTATCTATCTATCTATCTATCTATCTATCTATCTATCTATCTATCTATCCAGACAGACAGACAGACAGACAGACAGAAGGACGAGGGGGGACATGATAGCAGTATTCCAATATCTCAGGGGCTGCCACAAAGAAGAGGGAGTCAAGCTATTCTCCAAAGCACCTGAAGGCAGAACAAGAAGCAACCGATGGAAATTAATCAAGGAGAGAAGCAACCTAGAACTAAGGAGAAACTTCCTGACAGTTAGAACAATTAACCAGTGGAACAACCTGCCTCCAGAAGCGGTGAATGCTCCAACACTGGACGTTTTTAAGAAGACACTGGACAGCCATTTGTCTGAAATGGTATGGTGTTTCCTGCCTGAGCAGGGGGTTGGACTAGATGACCTCCAAAGTCCCTTCCAACTTTATTATTATTATTATTATTGTTGTTGTTATTGTTATTGTTATTGTTATTGTTATTGTTATTGTTATTGTTATTATATTCTTTTGACAGTGGGCATCAGAATTTCATTTTTTCATGTGTGCTAGTGCGTTCACAGAAAAAAGTGGCAATAAAGATTATCTTATTTTATCTTATCTTAATTTGAAATGATTTTTTTTAAAAAGACAGAACATTGTCTTCAAGTAGGAAGCTATGAAAGACGTACATTCTTTCTTTCTTCAGACACCTGTTTCAGCATGATTACAAAAGAGCTTTTGCAAGCAGATGTTCTCCTTCTTTGATTCACACATACCCCCCCTTTTTTTCATGACTACAGAAAGAGGCCTGCCACACCTATTGAAGCACTTCCAGTCTTGAAAAGGAACCAACATTGCTAATTTTCCTTTGTTTTTCTGGTTTTAGAACTCCAGGCTGGAAGTGGATCCAACAAAGAGATCTAAGATGCAATTATACCAGGCCTAGCCTGCTTTGTCTCATTCATATCATATTTCAGAAGCTTTAAAACAAATTCTAATTCAATGGAGAGATATGTAAGCATTCCACCTCCTCTCTTGACAATATTAAAGCCTCTAGGACAGATCTACATTAGTATGTTGTGCCAAATACATTACTTCTCATACAAAAGGTCTCTCTCTCTCTCTCTCTCTCTCTCTCTCTCTCTCTCTCTCTCTCTCTCTCTCTCTCTCTCTCTCTCTCTCTCTCTCTCTCTCTCTCTCTCCCTCCCTCCCTCCCTCCCTCCCTCCCTCCCTCTCTGCTAGTTAAGATATTTATCTATTTGGGGACTTCAAAATGACTCAAGCATCAAATATTAACAAATAGCAATTTAACTTAGAATGACCCAACATGATTTAAAATACCATTTGAATTCTTCAAACAATGTTTATATTTTTTTTAACTTATAAAGGAAAGCAACGGCAAGGCGGAAGAGAAAACAAAAATATCGTTAGAATTCTTAAAATAATATTTTGGGTGGTTTTTCTTTTACTTATAAAGAGAGAGAATGGGCTAAATGGAAAAGAAAAGGAGAGAGGAATGCTTTTGTGAGCAGAATTAGAGATGTCTAGGACAGAATTCTGGTCCACGGTGGTAACAAAGTTTTTCAGATTTCAGCACCGACACACACTTGACAGATCCCAAATCCCTGCTAGATATATTCCCCATTGCTCTGGGGAAGATAGGCAGCTCTTGAAAGAAAGAAGGGATATCAATTGGTCACCACAATGTAAAAAAAATGTTGAGACTCTAGAAAGAGTGCAGAGAAGAGCAACAAAGACAATCAGGGGACTGGAGGCTAAAACATATAAGGAACGGTTGCTGGAATTGGGTATGTCTAGTTTAACGAAGAGAAGGACGAGGGGGGACTTGATAGCAGTGTTCCAGTATCTCAGGGGCTGCCCCAAAGAAGAGGGAGTCAAGCTATTCTCCGAAGCACCTGAAGGCAGGACAAGAAGCAACAGATGGAAACTAATCAAGGTGAGAAGCAACCTAGAACTAAGGAGAAATTTCCTGATAGTTAGAACAATTAACCAGTGGAACAACCTGCCTCCAGAAGCTGTGAATGCTCCATCATGGGAAGTTTTTAAGAAGAGACTGGAGAACTATTTGTCTGAAATGGTATAGGGTTTCCTGCCTGAGCAGGGGGTTGGACTAGATGACCTCCAAGGTCCCTCTCTTATTCTATGTTCTGTGTTCTAATTAAAAGCTCCATCAAATAAATCATATTGCTTATGATGTGAGCCAAATGCATCGATCACCAAGAGATCATTTTGGAAGGTGTCCTAAATCAACATTTCAGATTTCAGTAATAGAAAAGGGAACATAACAATTTAACTTCTTTGGTGTGGTATATGCAGTCATGGGATTCAGCTGGTTTGCACCACTTCGGCAGAACCGGTAGCTATTTTTTTGCTGTCGCCCAGGCCCAGAATGGACTTCCACACAAAGAATCAGTTGTTCACGTATTTGAATCCCACCACTGGGTATATGGTATAAACCCATGACATGTCATCCTATGAAAACACATGTGAATGTAAAATGGCTCAGAAGCAGAAGCACCCGACTAATGCTTGCCCCCAGGCAAGATCAGTTCATCCAGGCGAACACTGAAAGGACGGCACAAAAGGTCTTTTTGTGCAACTTCAAAGCTGGAGGAGGACAATTCTCAACTGTATCATGAAATCCATTGTACTGTATAAGTACAACACTGCCTGGAAGAAATACCGTTTGCAAAAGGAGATAATGCTTTCAGTGTCTCCCTTTCCAATTCCACCATTAGAAGTTGTCAGTAGGAATTATTATTTGTTGGCTTGTTTATTAGCTTTATACCTCACCTTTGGTTCAGAAGCTCAAAGCGGCCTCTGAAAAAGGAGTCCTGGGCATCTACTTCTGTATTTTTGATTACACAACGTGGATATGTATTTACCGGGGTGGGCAACCATGGCCCCTTTATGATCTGTGGACTTCAACTCCCAGAATTCCTGAGCCGCCATAAAAGTTGTAAAGAGGCCCTAGTTTTGCCCACCCTTAATCTATTCAATAGATGAAGTGTCTAGCTGGACTTTGAAACTTTGCTTAATTGGGGTGATAATGGACAATGTTCTTTTTGTTTTTTAGATCCAGTTCAAACTGACATGGACAATATTCCCTCCTCTCAACCTTTCGAAGGTGGACCAAATAGTAAACCCACCAAACCAAAGAGAGTATCAATCTGGGTCTCCAAAATCTCTCATTTTTCTGCATTCCGTTAATGTCCAACAAGAAGATACCAGACTACCATTTGTCTGAAATACTATGGTGTTTCCTGTAGGTGGTAGAATTAGAAGAGCTCCAAGGTCCCATATAACTATGTTATTCTGATACTCTGCAGGGAATTAAATTGAAGTATTATCTACATGCTGATCAATGGTGGGATACACATATGTGAACAACCAGTTCTCTATGTGGATGCCAGTTCTGGAAGTTCATTCTGAGCCTGGGCAACAAAAAATTAGCTACCAACTGGCTGAATCCCACCATTGATGCTGGTTGATCTCCATAAAGTGCTTTACTGACATTATTGGGGACATGAGTTGAACAGAAAGAGCCAATTTGCTGTTATAATTAAACCATCAGGCTAGAAAACAGGAAATTGTGGATTCTAGTCCTACCTTAAATGCAAAGCCAATTGGGTGACTGTGAGCCAGTCCCTCTCTCTCAGCCCTAGGAAGAAGGCAATGGCAAACCACATCCAAAACGCCTTGTCAAGAAAACTGCAGTCCGTGCAAAAACTGGCTCAGAGGCACATACTCCCCCCCTACACACACACACACACACACAAATACTCCAAAAATTAAACAGAGCCATCTTTGAATATCAGGACTACATGCATGCATACAAACATTTATATAGCATATAGACCTGTTATAGAATTTCTGCTGGAGAAATTTTCCTGTGACAATACTGGTTGTGATTTTTGAGCATGGCGTATATCATGAATGTAAATTTGTTTTAGAAACCAAACATGTCAGCCCTGCTTCATTTTAACTGTAAGACTGTAATTTTCATTATAAAATAAACACGCAGCTCCATTTCATATCTACTTCATCGGTCTAGGAGTGCTAGAAAAAGAGCAGAGGCAGTCACTGACATTCATTAGAAAATGCATTTTTAGCACAGCTTTTAAGAAAATCTCTGACGATTGGATTGTTGTTGTTGTTAGTTGTGAAGTCGTGTCCGACCCATCGAGCCCCCATGGACAACATTCCTCCAGACCTTCCTGTCCTCTACCATCTTCTGGAGTCCATTTAAGCTCAGGCCTGCTGCTTCAGTGACTCCATCCAGCCACCTCGTTCTCTGTCGTCCCCTTCTTCTCTTGCCCTCCATCTTTCCCAGCATTAGGCTCTTCTCCAGTCAGTCCTTCCTTCTCATTAGGTGGCCAAAGTATTTGAGTTTCAACTTCAGGATCTGGCCTTCTAAAGAGTAGTCAGGGTTGATCTCCTCCAGGACTGACCAGTTTGATCGCCTTGCAGTCCAGGGGACTCGCAAGAGTCTTCTCCAGCACCATAGTTCAAAGGCCTCCATTCTTTGGCGCTCAGCCTTTCTTATGGTCCAACTTTCAGAGCCATACATTGCAGCTGGGAAAACCATGGCCTTGACTATATGTACTTTTGTTGGCAGGGTGATATATTGCTCTATCCAATCTAGACAGCATACTAAAAAGCAGAGACATCACCCTGCCAACAAAAGTGCATGTGTGTGTGTGTGTGTGTGTGTGTGTGTGTGTGTGTGTGTGTGTGTGTGTTGATGACCCCCCACAAAAGGAAAAAAGTGATAAAGCACAGGTAATCCTCAACTTACAACAGTTTGCTTAATGACTGTTCGAAGTTACAATGGCACTGAAAAAAGTGCCCCCCAAACCACAGCTGAGCAAGACACCTGCCTGCCCACCTGGTGGCACTCTTCCTCCTATCCAAGGTTTTTATTGTTGTGAGCATTTCTGTTGAGGATTGGGAGCGGGGGTGGGGTGGGGGGTGTTTGGTTTTTATTTCCCCTGTCTGCTGGGTGGTTGCAGCAGGTTTTGGTCACTTCACATGACCCTGGGACACTGTGACCATCATAAATATGAATCAGTTGCCAAGAATCTGGATGTAAATCACAAGACCCTGGAGATGCTGCAACATTCCAGCTGATAAGTGCTTCTTCTGGGCTCAGCAGAAGTGCCAGGAGCAGTGCTGTTTTCCAGCTGATTGCTGCTTCTTCAGGACTCAGAAGAAGCACCAGGATCAGTGCGGAGCTCCAACTGGAGCCTGGCACTGATCCTAGTGCTTCCGCTGAGCCCTGACAGCCCCGAAGAAGTGCTGATCAGCTGGAAAGAGGCACTGATCCTGGCGCTTCCGCTAAGCCCTGACAGCTCTGCAGCTCCAGCCGTCTCTCGCTCAGGCTTGTGCAGTGTTGCCACCGGTTCAGCTCATTCCCCTCCCCTGCTACTTTTCTAGGATGGTCGCGTACCACCTGCCAGGTGCCAATGTACCACAGGTGGTACCCGTACCACTGGTTGAAAAGACCTGGTTTAGACAGTACTGAAAACCGTGCCATTATGTCATTATATTTGTCCACCGTTCCACTGGTTAAGATAGCAAAAGAGACTCCTGGGGCATCTTTTTACCAAGCTTACTTTTTTTGCCAATTTCACTGAAAATTCCATATGGGTACAGAAAGTGGAAAAGCCGATTCTAACCATTTCGCGCACAAACAACATAGGACCGTGACTTATGTAGCCTGAAGTGAAGACCCCCAGCCTATGATTCTTGTAGAAATAGGTAAAGGTAAAAGTTTCCCCTGTCCCATCATGTCCAACTCTAGGAGGAAGAGTTCATCTCTGTTTCTTAGCTTAGGGAGCCAGCATTGTGCAAAGATGCTTTTGTGGTCATGCGGTCAGCAGGACTACATGCCAACATGCACGGAATGCAACATTACCTTCCACCGAAGTGGTACCTATTTATCTAATTGCATCTGCCTGCTTTCAAACGGCTAGATGGACAGGAGCTGGGGCAAGGGATGGGAGCTCATCCCATCGCATGGTGTTGGGTCTTGGACCCAGGCTATCAACTTTCCAGTTGACAAGCTCAGTATCTTTAATCACTAAGTCATCGTTCCCTACTTTTAGAAATAATAAAAGGAAAAATGTACCCTAGTCTAAATTGAATCCTGGTTCTGCCATAAATACAACCATGCTATATCCCTACCACCAAAACGTAAATGGCTTTCCATTGTTTTTGATTAGGATTGATGTACTTCAGTTTTCAGACTAACTTATAGCACCAGTATTCAATGTTGATTCTAGTGCAAGTACTAACAAGACTGACCCTGCTTAGCTTCCGAGTCAAGAGAGGCTGTTACTTTCTAAGAATTCTTTAGACTGTTCATGCCTCTACTTATTTTCTGGTCTGTTTCTACCCAATAAAATGTAGATGACTTATTTTCTTGGACAGGGAATCAATTGGGGTTGTATAAAGTAACAAGCAAATGAAGAGAAGAGAGATAGCTTGTAAGACTGCAATCACTCCTAACCAACTTACAAAACATCAATGCACCTTAGAAATAAAACACTATTGCTTACTATAAATATTTTCTTTTTCCATACCTCTACCCACTGATTTCTTCCATGTGAATTGCAATCCCACTGCCTGAAAAATTCAGATTTTTTTAGGGGGGAAGGGCAGCAGGATGGAAGAGCTCATTTTCAGAAGAGAGGACGGTTGACTGTCCAATCACCCTGTGTTTCCATCTAAATACCCCTCACATAATTCTACATTTCAAGTGATGATTTCAACCAAACTAAGTAGATGATTCGAAAGAAACAGGTTTCAGTGGCGGGCACCAAAGTAAATAGACCACTTGTTTTGTTCATGGAACACATCCGGGTGAAAGAAATAATATAGCTTTATGCTGTTCCAAAACATTGTGTAAACCCATTGTGTAAACTTCTAATGCAACGCCATTACAGGTAGTCCTTGGCATCATCATCTTCATCGTCGTCGTCATCATCATCATCATCCTCCTCCTCATCATCATCATGTTGGAAGGAACCTTAGAGGTCATTTAGTCCAACCCCCTGCTCAGGCAGGAAACCCTATACCATTTCCGACAAATGGTTGTCTAGTTTCTTCTTAAAAACTTCCAGTGTTGGAGCATTCACAACTTCTGGAGGCAGGTTGTTCCACTGATTAATTGTTCTAACTGTAAGGAAATTTCTCCTTCGTTCTAGGTTGCTTCTCTCCTTGATCAGTTTCCATCCATTGCTTCTTGTCTTGCCTTCAGGTGCTTTGGAGAATAGCTTGATTCCCTCTTCTTTGTGGGCAACCCCTGAGATATTGGAAGACTGCTATCATGTCACCCCTCATCCTTCTCTTCATTAGATTAGACATATCCAATTCCAGCAACCGTTCCTTATAAGTTTTAGCCTCCAGTCCCCTGATATTACAAACACAACTGAGCCCAAATTTTCTGTTGCTAAGTGAAATACTTATTAAATGGGTTTTGCTCCATTCTATGATCTTTCTTACCACAGCTGTAAGTGAATCTAACTTCCCAACTGACTTTGCTTGTCAGAAGGTTAAAAAAGGTGGTTATGTGATTCCGGGACATTGCAACTGTCATAAATATGAGTTAGCTGCCAGGTGTCTGAATTTTGAATGCGTGACCATGACGATGTTGCAATGGTCATAAATGACCTGTTGTAAATCAAGGAACTACCTGTATAATCCAGAGTATCTGGAATGTCATTAGCAGTTGTTTCAGAATCAGGAAGAATCCTCTCGAATCCATAAGCAGAAAGATTTAAGATTATGTAAGTTCAAGTTGCAATGTCCTCTCCTGATTAAAGATCCAAGACAAATTACAGGTCAAGGATCCAGGAATATTAGAATGATGGAAATCCTGGAATATAAAACCTTGCAGGAAAATGTAGGGTTATATCTGCAACTTCCTACACTCTGTGTACCTTTCAACTATTAGTCTTTCTCTCCCAGGTCTTCTTAAGGAATGGATTTCATTAATGACAACATACTGTAATTGCCTTTCATTCCTCAGGTCTCTTGTTGAAGTCTAATGTTCCAATTAGTTTCAAACAACTCTTTGAGTCTCATTGTCTGGGCTGATTAGGCCTACCTGGGAATGAAATTTCTGATGGGGGAGGAGAACCTTCTTTGCAGAAGGGACAACTATGGGAACCCATATTCTCATGTTAACCTCCAAGGGATCTTGGAAGTCTTCTAGTTGAGCCCCCTTGCTTGAGCAGGAAACACTATACCATTTCAGACAAATGGTTGTCCAATCACTTCTTTAAAAATCCAAGTGTTGGAGCATTCACAGCTCCTGGAGGCAAACCGTTCCACTGATTAATTGTCCCCATTGTCAGGAAATTCCTCCTTAGTTCTAGGTTACTGATCTCCTTCATTAATTTCCATCCATTACATGTTGTCCTGCCTTCAGATGCTTTGGAGAATAGGTGGATCCCCTCTTCTTTATGACAGCCCCTTAAATTTTGGAAAGCCATTAACAAGTCCTAGTCCTTCTCTTCATTAGACAGGACATTCTTTCAGGATCCAATCTCGGTCGGTCTTCTCCTTTTCTTGGCCTTTGTCAAGATTCAAAATGGTATGCTTCTAAAGACATGTCCTCACGGTTATGGCAATCTAGACCAGCATTCCCTAACCTTTTTTGGCTTTGTGACCGGCGGGGGGGGAGAGGGGATGCTTCTGTGTGAGTGGTGGGCAAGCACATGTGCATGCACATCTCCATTTGAGCAAGCAGAGGGTACACATGCACGCTGCTCATACAAATGGAGCTGCACGCACACGCTCACCAGCTGCTTCTGTGGCCCTGTTCTGAATGGGCCAAGCCCAGTACTGGGGTATATATCGCAGGGGTTGGAGATCCCTGATCTAGACTGTACTGATACTGCCTATATGAGGTAGTCTTGTTTTTCAGAGCACAGTTAAGCCATGGAGTTGCTTCAGTCTTTGAAGATGTAAGCATACAATATCGCTGGCATTCATTTTCTTATATGTTGGGCAAAAAAAAACAAACCCTCAATAATTCTCAGTTAGCATTTGTGTAATGCAGCTAACATCTGTATTGAATCAGCCCACGTTGCAAGTTGTTACAATATACTGCATTATGAAATATCCTAGCAGGCTGGATCACTAAGCCACAAAAATGCTTAATCAGAGTTAATAATACCCACGTTTATGCTGTTATGGGAATGTAGCTGCTACTCAAGCTACCTAAGCATATGATTAGCCTACACATGAACCAATAGCAATCACGGTATCTTTGCTGCAGTCCTCCCCATAGTAATGTTAATTTCTTTGTGATGTCCACTGAACGATATCAATTCAAATAACCACTCTGAGCAACCAACTTTGTTTGCAAAACAACTGCATACCGATGGGGTTTTCACTGGGCCCTTAAGTGAAATTAACTTGTCAGTAGTCACAGATGGTGATTACCAAAACTCAGTCCCTAATATTAACAATGCTGACAGGCTACACATTTTGCTGATTGCAACAGCTGTCCAGCCAATTAGAGCCCAGTGCAGAATTAATCTACTTCCACTGCTTTTGTAACTTCAAACAAAGAAAAGATTTTGGACTTTCCTTGTTCTGGCCCATCCAAGGAGGTGGGGAGAGGGGAACTAAGTAGTTTATAAATCACCTGTATTCAAGCTTAACTAGCAAAGCAAGAGGAAGATTAAGATTTGGGTGGTTCATCTTATCAAGAATCATTTATCTACATAACCGTGTTGATCAACATGCTATCAACATTAGAGACCTACACTTCAATCTCTTTAGGATAGGGGTCTTCAAACTTGGCCCTTTTATGACTAGTGACTTCAACTTCCAGAATTCCTCAGCCAGCATGCCTGGCTGAGGAATTCTGGGAGTTGAAGTCCACGAGTCATAAAAGGGCCGAGTTTGAAGACCCCTGCTTTAGGGAAACCCATGCAATTAAAAACTAAATCAGGATATCTCCCTTTAAGATGTAATGAAGAATTAAGTAATAATTCTTGTTCTTCAAATAGTCCGCTATCTGAAGAGAAGTTGGCCAAATGGACTAGACATATAAGCCTCTAGATCAGGGGTTCTCAACCTTGGCAACTTTATGGACTTCAACTCCCAGAACGGAGTAATTCTGGGAGTTGAAGTCCACAAGTCTTAAAGTTGCCAAGGTTGAGAACCCCTGCTCTAGATAGAAAAAGCCAAGTAAAGCTAGAGACATGGGCTAGCGGAGATAGCATCTTTAAAGAACATAACCTAACCCGAAATCCTGCATCGGATTTTTAATTTTCTTGGTACTTTTTACCTTGTCCGCCTTCATTGAGCTAATGCAATGCCACAGTGGTAAGAGAGACCAATACTGATCCTTAGAGACTTCAAAGGTGAAGGAGAAAACAAACAAAGAGTAGAATCATTTCTATAACCACGAACTAGTCATGGGGATCAACAAGTTCCTACCCTTTTCCCTTCTAGAAGGTCTTGAAGAGTGGGCTTTCCCCCACAAGCTTTGGGAACGTATGAAGATGATACACTTATGTAGGAGATAGCATTGCCTTCAGGGACCATGAGTTTTCATTGCGATAATTTGGGGGGGAGAGGGGGGGTTGCTGCCTTTCTTGTCTTGTCTTGTGAACCTCCCAGGGTGTGGGTGTATGACAGTTTTTTTTTAAATGATACAAATGGAGAGTGTGATAGAAACCCAGATTTGGAAACAACAAGAACAAAAAAGATAGCTAATGGAGGAAGGTGATTGGGTACGGAGGGACAGCTGATTGAAGAAAGGAGAGGCAAAGAAGGTTTAAAAGAAGGTTGGACAATGGAGAAAATTATAGACACAAAGGTAGAAGGTTTATTCTGGACAGAATCTTTGTATCCACAGGGTTTTTTTTTTTTTAAAAAAAAAAGCCCACATATAGTTATAGTGGGGGCATCAGAGTGAGATAGGTGGTTAAGAAATAGAAAAATAGATAGATAGATGGATAGATAGATAGATAGATAGATAGATAGATAGATAGATAGATAGATAGATGGATAGATTGATCAGTAGGTATTGTAGATAGATCGATAGATAGAGCGATGGATGGATGGATGGATGGATGGATGGATGGATGGATATAGATAGATAGATAGATAGATAGATAGATAGATAGATAGATAGATAGATAGATAGATAGAGATAGATAGATAGATAGATAGATAGATAGATAGATAGAAGGTAGGTAGGTAGGTAGGTAGATAGATAGATAGATAGATAGATAGATAGATGATAGATAGATAGATAGATAGATAGATAGATAGATAGATAGATAGATAGATAGATAGATAGATCAGTAGGTATTGTAGATAGATAGATAGATAGATAGATAGATAGATAGATAGATAGATAGATAGATAGATAGATAGATGGATGGATGGATGGATGGATGGATGGATGGATGGATGGATGGATGGATGGATGGATGGATGGATGGATGGATGGATGGATGGATGGATGATAGGTAGGTAGGTAGGTAGGTAGACAGACAGACAGACAGATAGATAGATGGATGGTAGGTAGGTAGGTTGACAGACAGACAGACAGACAGACAGATCAGTAGGTATTGTAAGATAGATAGATAGATAGATAGATAGATAGATAGATAGATAGATAGATAGATAGATAGATAGATAGATACATACATACATACATACATACATACATACATACATACATATATACATGATAGATAATCAGATTTATAATGTTGATAGAGGTGGGGGGGACCCAGCATCTGTGATTTTTTTATTACTATTTGGGGCAGTAGATTACTGTTTCATTTCTACAGTAATATGACTTAAAGCAAAAGAGAGAAGGAGATTACAATTCAAATAAAATATTGGTCGATCCAAATAAATTTGTTGGTTTCCATGTATCTGTTTTGATGATATAAGCGGTACTGCAGGACTTGGAAGACGTTCAAACCTTGACTGGGTATCTCCATTTTAATCAGGGAATTAGCCCAGAGGATGCATTGGGCCAGTGCAATTAGGCGCTGCTAAAGATTAAATTCTTTTCAGATGCCCTCAAATAGTTTTGTCAGCACTGAATGGCAGCTAAGACTAATTATGGAAAAGGCTGGGGGGAGGTTTATTACTCTTCAGTCATTAGGGTGATCCTAATGGATAGGCCTTCAAAGAGTTGTGGTTGAAAAAAATAATAATTGGGCTATCATAGGTATCCAAGCAGTGCATACCTGGAGTCCCAAAGAATTTTTTAATTATATTAGCAGCTTTTGTGAAATTACTGGACCTCTAATGTATTTGGCTGACCTCCAAAAAAAAAAAAAAAAGAAAGAAAGAAAAAGGAAAGGAAAGGAAAATGAAAAGAAAAGAAAGAAAAAAAGAAAAAAATCTTAAGTAGAATTGGACTTAATACATAGTTAGAGGCAACCAGACGATTCCAGGCTGAAGACCAAATAGTTTTTATTTTCTTTTTAACTATCTTAGAAACAGGCAATGACATTTTGCATTGTTCCCCTTTTAAAAAAAACAACTGAATGTGTCTGTATAGTCAGAATAGTCTCACATGACTTATTTTACATTGGTTGATAACGGGCAAGGTATAAAGATAAAAAAAAGGAAGATGATTTTTTTTAGAATAGGCCAGCTCCTGTAGCAAAGAGATGAGGAGAAAAATAAAAAATAAAAAAGATAGTTTAAGTCCAAAACAACAGAAAGAATGTGTGAGTATGTTTGGGACTTAAATATATAGTATATGGGTTACTGTCTGAGCAGGGGGTTTGACTAGAAGACCTCTAAGGTACCTTCCAACTCTATTATTCTAGTCTAGTCTATTCCATTCCATTTTTCATTCTATTCTATTCTATTCTATTCTATTCTATTCTATTCTATTCTATTCTATTCTATTTTCTAATATCTATTCTATTCTATTCTATTCTATTCTATTCTATTCTATTCTATTCTATTCTATTCTATTCTATTCTATTCTATTCTATTCTATTCTATTCTATTCTATTCTACTCTACTCTATTCTATTCTATTCTATTCTATTCTATTCTATATTCCAATATCTATTCTATTCTGTTCTGTTCTGTTCTATTCTATTCTATTCTATATTCCAATATCTATTCTATTCTATTCTATTCTATTCTATTCTATTCTATTCTATTCTATTCTATTCTATTCTATTCTATTCTATTCTATTCTATTCTATTCTAATATTCCAATATCTATTCTATTCTATTCTATTCTATTCTATTCTATTCTATTCTACTCTACTCTACTCTACTCTACTCTACTCTACTCTACTCTACTCTACTCTATTCTATATTCCAATATCTATTCTATTCTATTCTATTCTATTCTATTCTATTCTATTCTATTCTATTCTATTCTATTCTATTCTATTCTATTCTATTCTATATTCCAATATCTATTCTATTCTGTTCTGTTCTGTTCTGTTCTATTCTATTCTATTCTATTCTATTCTATTCTATTCTATTCTATTCTATTCTATTCTATTCTATTCTATTCTATTCTATTCTATTCTATTCTATTCTATTCTATTCTATTCTATTCTATTCTATTCTATTCTATTCTATTCTATTCTATTCTATTCTATTCTATTCTATATTCCAATATCTATTCTATTCTATTCTATTCTATTCTATTCTATTCTATTCTATTCTATTCTATTCTATTCTATTCTAATATTCCAATTTCTATTCTATTCTATTCTATTCTATTCTATTCTATTCTATTCTATTCTATTCTATTCTATTCTATTCTATTCTATTCTATTCTAATATTCCAATTTCTATTCTATTCTATTATATTCTATTCTCCCATTCCATTCCACTCCATTCAACTTCACTCCACTCCACTCCACTCCACTCTTTGCAGATTATATGCAGAGTCAGTTTCATCTGAGGCTGTTGTTTTTGCTTCAGTAAAAATACCCCAAGGGCTAAATTCATACCAAATATCTAGGTGTTATACGATGCCAACTACACAGCAGCTACAGGTTAGCAATGGTAACAGATTAAAACAATGAAACAAACTTGTTGCACAACAAATCATTAAAGGTACAACCGTACATAATGGTTTTCTCTTTGGGAGGACAATTCTCTCTATTGTCTTGGCTTTGCTCACCTGATAGGGTGTTAATCCTTCTGCGTTTACAGTTCATGAACTGGGATAAGGGAAAGGGAGATTTAAAAAAAACAAAAAAGTTAACAGGGCAACCAATCCATGCAGGCAAAGCCATGCCCGTTTTGACATGCATACAAATGCAGAAACACAGACACACCCACAAAGATGGGGTTTCAACAGCATGACTGTAGCCATCAACCTGACTTTTTTTTTTTTGATGCCCAACATCCATAGCTCAAAGCGAAAGGAACTGAAAGGTTTTTTTTTCCCTCCAAAGAGAGGAAAAGAAACATCTGCCAGCAGAGGGAAGAAGGGCGGGGGGGGGGGACATGAAAACAGTGTTCCAATATTTGAGGGGCTCCTACAAAGATGAGGGAGGGGGGTCAACCTATTTTCCAAAACACCAAAAGGCAAGACAAGAAACCATGGTTGGAAACGAACTAAGGAGAGAAGCAATCTAGAACTAAGGAAAAATCTTCTAACGCCGAGAGCAGTCAACCAATGGAATAGCTTGTCTTCCAGATGTAGTGGGTGCTCCATCACTGAAAGCTTTCAAAAAAGAGACTGGACAACCATTTATCTGAAATGGTATATTCCTAGAAGACCTTTCCAACTCTATTATTCTATGTTTTATGAATGTTTCCTCCTTGAATATTCACCAGATCACGGCCAAACAAATATCTTAGTGGCATGGCACCTATTGATTTGTGTTCTACTGTGGAGCCGTTACATTAGGAGATTGAATTACCCAACTGTATTAGATTTCTTCGCAGGTCCAAACAAAAATGCTACATCCTTCCTACATATTCAGGGAAAGAACTGGGACATCTGGAATGATTCATGAACATTGACTAGATTTTCACAGTGTGTGCTGAAGACAAGTCTAAATTGCAGACCTGTACTCAAACTGAAAACTTGCTGGCGTCAGCACAAGTGAAAGAGAATCTTTATGGCTTTGTCACAAATTGGCTAAAGCCACCAGCACAAATCTACCCTAAAATGATATCGCTCAGTTCCTTTTATCTTAAAATGTACATAGGAACCAAGATTCATGGCGGATTTGAAGTTACCATTTATGGTACGTGTAATTAGACCTATTTATTTAGCTGTAATGAGACCTTTGCAGCGGATTCATATCCAGTCCCAGATATTTGGAGGGAGGGAAAGACTGATTTAACGTATTTCCTAATTTTTGTGATTTATTGTTCCTCTAGGATGCATCCTATATATATAGGTCTTTGGTTATTCTGGTTTTCTCCCACCTAAAATTGGAAGCGTCTTGGTGACGTTTCGACGAAGTCCCATTCGTCATCTTCAGGCTGGTATTTTCGGCTTCGTGCTTCTAGGAGCAATGTGTGATCGTAGCTCCTTTTAACTGCAAGTGGGGGTATGAACTGATTGGGTGGGAGCTTGGCTGTGTTCTGATTGGGTGGAGGTGTGTTCTCATTGGTTAGGGGGTTGGCTGTGCTCTGATTGGCTGGGGGGTTGGCTGTACTCCGATTGGCTAGGGGAGTGTTCTGTTTGGGTGGGGGCTTTGTTGTGCTCAGGTTGGTCTGAGTTGCAGGGGGATTTGAGATGGTGAGCTGCGTTGCCGTTGTTTGGCTTCGCGTTCGTGGTCGTGCCTCATCTTCATGGTGGGTGTCAGTTTGCTTCATGTATGGATTGGAGGGTTTAAAGTGGCTAATGATGCAGCTGTGGTCTGGCTTCTGGTTTGTGGTCATGCCTCATGATCGGTGTGGGTTTGGGTTTGCTTTTTGCATGGATGTGTGGTGGTGACATCCTGTGTGGTTTTCGTGAGTGTGGGTCTGCTGTCATTCTTTGTGTTAGGGACTCGTTTGTCAATAAGGGCGGTTTTCCAAATGGCTGGTAGGCAGGAGGTATCATCTTGTTTATTCATGCTGTGTGGGCATTTTTCTATCTCAATGGCTTCTCTGATTATTCTGTTATTAAAGTGTTCAGTTTTGGCTAGAGTTCTGGTCTAACATCCAACGGATTCGAAAGAAATAAGATTACCAACCTAATCCAAAAATAAACCCCCACTAAAATCCAAGACAGAGAACAAGAAAACAGCAAAGCCCTCCTCCCATACATAAAAGGCACCATAGACAGAATCAGCAAGATCCTCCACAAACACAACATTAAGACAGCATTCTGCACAAACAGAAAAATATCCACCATCCTAAGAAACCCTAAAGACAAAATTGAGTTAGAAAATCAAGGAGTATATGAAATCCCATGTACTGCTTGCCCCACTACATACATTGGACAAACCAACAGAAGAATAAGTGCACGCATTGAAGAACACAAGAACTCAGTCAAAAAAGAGGAACCAACTTCTTCCCTGGTCCAACACCTTAAAGCCACAGGACATGTTCCATCAGGAACAAATGACGGAAGTAATCAGTTTATATTCTTGTGACAGGGTTGTGAAGTTTCTACTTCACACATTCTGAATCACAATTGCTTCTACAATCACGCTGGCATATTTAAGAAGTTGATTAGATGCATGTAAAGGAAGGACGCTGCTCACCGTGCTGAGATTTCTCTTATGGAAAAAGAAAAATCAAGGCATGATTTGTTTACTCTCTCAGAATCTTTTTTTGTTTGTATTTTTAGAATGGCGTTAGGAGAAAAGAGGATAATTTAAAATGACAAGTATTTTAATTTTGCATTTTTAACTCTTTGTTTTGCTATTTGGAGTGGCCCAGATGGAGAACAAACAAATATATCTGTGAAAGGCCTTAGCTGAGCCATCCAGATGTGTGGTGGTGACAGAGGTCAGAGGTCCCCATCCTTGCCCCAGCTGGGGGGCAGAGGGGAACAGGGTCTCGTGAGTGTATGTACAGCTCCATTCACCCAAGAGACAAGAAAAGCCTTTGGGGAGCGGTCTCCAGACTTCTCCATATCAAAAGCTTTCGCAAAGGGATGGAAGGCATGAAGCAGCATGAGATCACTGTCATCCATTGGCGCAAAGAAGAGAAGCTTTTGAGGGCATGGTTTCAGGCCCCTTCAGCTCAGCGAGGCTGGCCGACGGTCCAAAAAATGGATCAGGAGACGAACTTAACTCTGAATTTGATCACAGCAGCAAGGCTGTTGGTGGGACAATAGTGGAAGAAACCAGAATTACCATCCATTGAAGAATGGACTTTGAAAGTCATAAATATGGCAGAAATGGCTAAAATATCTGCATATCTGAAGGATCATTCAAATGAAAAATATATGTTGGACTGGAAAAAATGGATAGACTACATACAAGAGAAACATCAATCAAAGAAAATGTATCTTGCTTATAGTTAAATCTTGATGTACTGAGTGAAGAATGTTTACAAGTTCAAAATGATTGTATTAAGTTGAGTAGCATTCAACTTGAATTTTTCCTTTGTTTACATTTACAAATATATACTTAATAAAAATTCAAAAAATGGATCAGGTGTCCTGCTCAGGTGGCCTCAGTGAGTCAGCAAAGCTGAGCAGGGTATTCCCATCCTGCTCCGCTTCTGCTCTCACCACTCCGCTTTTGGAGCATCAGGAGCAGGCGGGTTAGCGGCCCAGCTTGGGGGGAAGAGGGGAACAGGACTGCGCAAGCAGTGGGCTGACATGCACATGCAGCTCCACTCCCAAATGGGGTGGTGAGCACTGCCACTCACATGAGTTGGGCTCCACGCAGGCCAGCCTGGCACTCATATGGACCAGCTCCGAATACACCACAGCCTGGTAGCGGATCAAAGCCCACAGGTTGGGGACCCTGGTCGAAATCCCTATTTGTACCACCATTTGGGAATATGTTATATATATAAAATTTGACTGAGTGTTAAAGAATTGAGGCCTTTGAACTAAGGTGCTGGAGAAGACTCCTGCGAATCCCTTGGACTGCAAGGCGCTCAAACCGGTAAGTCCTAGAAGAGATCAACCCTGACTGCTCTTTAGAAGGCCAGATCCTGAAACTCAAATACTTTGGCCACCTAATGAGAAGGAAGGACTCACTGGAGAAGAGCCTGATGCTGGGAAAGATGGAGGGCAAGAGAAGAAGGGGACGACAGAGAAGGAGGTGGCTGGAGGGAGTCACTGAAGCAATAGGCGTGAGCTTAAATGGACTCCAGAAGATGGTAGAGGACAGGAAGGCCTGGAGGAACATTGTCCATGGGGTCGCAATGGGTCAGACATGACTTCGCAACTAACAACAACATTTTTTAATTATTTTTTTCCATACAATTCAATAGTACTTATTCATTGTGTCATCTGAGTTTTTCATTCGCTAATACAAATTTAATTCGTAATCCTTTATTCTTTTCTCCAGCCATTGATAAAACAAATCTCAAATCTGACAGTATTCTCTTACTTCTTTTTCTTTCAACCTCATAGTAAGTCTGTCCATTTCTGCACATTCTAATATATTTTTTTAATTATTTCTTCCTCTGATGGTAATTTTTCCTTTTTCCAATATTGTGCAAATATGATTCTTCTGTTATCGCATTTAAAATCAAATATATACCTTGTTTATCAATCTTTCCTGGCATACTACTTAATAAAAAAAATCAGGTTTAAAATCTACATATTTTCCCAATATCTTGTCTAGCCAAGTATGTATTTTTTTCCCAGTACCACTTTGCTTCACCACAGGCCCACCATACATGATAATAAGTACCTGACTTATGTTTACATAAGGAGTATGTTTTTTTTTTTAGTTTGCCACCTTAAATGACAGTTTCCAACATTTAAATAAAAAAAAAAACAGGCCCTGTCTAAGGATGTCACAAAATCAAACTGAATTTCATAAGTTGAAAAACTGCAGGGGTTGGGAATGAATTTCACTCTTTGACCCAAGCAATACCTATTGAAGAACGAGGACTGGAAAGCAGAGGTAGTCTTCAACTTAAAACAGTTCATTTAGTGGCCATTCCAAGTTACACCATCACTGAGGAAAGTATGTCTTATGACCGTTTTTCACACAGTGAAAAGGCTGCATTAACAGAGGGATAGAATCAAGATCACATGAAGTATTAATATCACTTTACAAGGCCTTGGTAAGGCCACACGTGGAATACTGCATCCAGTTTTGGTCACCGTGATGTAAAAAAGATGTTGAGACTCTAGAAAGAGTACAGAGAAGAGCAACAAAGATGATCAGGGGACTGGAGGCTAAAACATATAAGGAACGGCTGCTGGAATTGGGTATGTCTAGTTTAATGAAGAGAAGGACGAGGGGGGACATGATAGCTATGTTCCAGTATCTCAGGGGCTGCCCCAAAGAAGAGGGAGTCAAGCTATTCTCCAAAGTGCCTAAAAGCAGGACAAGAAATAATGGATGGAAACTAATCAAGGAGAGAAGCAACCTAGAACTAAGGAGAAACTTCCTGACAGTGAGAACAATTAATCAGTGGAACAAGCTGCCTCCAGAAGCTGTGAATGGTCCAACACTGGAAGTTTTTAAAAAGAGATTGGACAGCCATTTGTCCGAAATGGTATAGGGTTTCCTACCTGAGCAGGGGGTTGGATTAGAAGACCTCCAAGGTCCCTTCCACCACTACCACAAACACCACCACCACCACCACCACCACCACCACCACCATCATCATCATTATTCCAACAGTATTTCCAAGTAATTTTCCAGGGAAATAATACAGATGTGTTCAACCCTAAGCTACAACTATTCTCTTCTATTGGTGCCAAGGGTCCCATAGATATGGTTTGCCATTATCCTACATTTTAAATAACAATAACAACAACAACAATAATAATACTTTACATATTATTCTACAATTCTGAATTCCCCAGAGATGTTCCAACAAAACAAAATATGGCTTTTGAGATCAGCCAATGGCAGCTACTTATACTGTCATCTATTGGGTATATTTATGTATATCAAAATTGAATTCCTTCCATGAAGGTAAGGGTGACCATCTGGACAAGTCTGTTTTCATGGGCAGTGTTGTACCTATAAAAGTGCAAAGCAACTGCACGGGACAAGCTCCTAAGATGTGCCGTCTGGCAGTTTGATGGGAGCCATCAGGAGAAAATAGCTTCATGACTCACGCAACATCAGCATATTGGGAATTCGGAGCAAACTGAACCTGATGTGTGACATCTATGATCGGCATCGTCCGTAGTAAGCTGTGCTCAAAGAGGATGTGACAGAGATATGAACCACTGGGGCTGCTTTGACTGCCTGGCGAAAAATACTTCCTCTCCCATTTCAACCGCGGGGTTTGAAATCTCTGAAACTACATTTTGTTCCACACGGAAGGAGAGAGGAACACTGTGCTCTTCTTGATGCAGTATCTGCACAGATGGTCCTCGAATTCTGAGCGCCGTTGAGCCCAAAATTTATGCTGCTAAGCGAGACATTGGTCAAGTCACTTCGTCACTTCCAGGCTGGACTACTGTAATGCTCTCTACATGGGGCTCCCCTTGAGGTGCACCCGGAGGCTTCAGCTGGCCCAGAATGCGGCCGCGCACGTAGTGACCGGAGAGTCATGGCGCTCCCATGTAACATTGCTTCTGCGCGAGCTGCACTGGTTGCCGGTGGCCTTCCGGGTGCGTTTCAAGGTGTTAGTGACCATCTTTAAAGCACTCCATGGCATCGGACCCGGATTATCTACAGGACTGCCTTCTGCCAGCAAATACCTCCCGCCATCTGGTATGCTCCCACAGAGTGGGTCTCCTCAGGGTGCCGTCGGCCAGACAATGTCGGCTGGTGACCCCCAGGGGAAGAGTCTTCTCTGTGGGAGTTCCAACGCTTTGGAACGAGCTCCCCCCGAACTCCGTACGATGACGGAATTGCGTTCCTTCTGTCGATAATTAAAAACACATCTTTTTCGACAAGCCGGCCTGGGATAGGAGCTCCAGTACCAACAAGGTCATAATTGTTTTAGGGGATCGAGCTTTTAAGATAATGTATTGGGTTTTAAATGTTTCTGGGCCAAATTGTTAAATCCATTTTTAATCATTTTACTTTTTGTATGTTGATGTTTTTAATTGGGCTGTACACCGCCCCGAATCCTTCGGGAGGGGGGCGGTATAGAAATCGCCAAAATAAATAAATAAATAAATAAATAAATAAATAAATAAATAAATAAAGTGAATTTGGCCTTCCTTGCCAATCTTGTTAAGGGAATCACTGCAGTGGTTCAGTGAGTAACCTGGTTGTTAAGTGAACCTGGCTTCCCCCACTGACTCGGCTGATCAGAAGGCTACAAAAAGGGATCAAGGAAACAACAAACGTCATAAATATGAACCAGTTACCCAGTCTCTGAATTTCTGATGACGTGCTCAACGGGGATGGTGCAAGGGTCGTAAGTGTGAAAAATGGTCATAAGTCACTTTTTTCAGGGCCGTTGTAATTTTGAACAGACACTAACAACAACAGCAACAACCTTACTGTCACTTTGAATATACACCAATCGGCGTACATCAAAATGAAATTTCGCTGCATGCAGCTCTCAAAGGGCCACCACCTCCGATACACACACCTTGTTCGTGGCCAGATCAAGTTTCAGAACGTCCATTTTAGTCTCTAGGGAGGGAACAATGGCAATCAGGACAGATGGAAACGGAGCTCCGTGTGGATTAGCCCCTCAAATTAGCTTGTATTTCTGCACAATAACCTCGCCTCCTTTCCTTTTTCTGATCCTGCCTCTTCCACCTTTTCCCTAAAGAGGCCTCACTCCTTTTCGCCCCTGGAGCACGCTGCCCCAGCCACCTCCAACTCCTCCAAAAGCCTCTCTCTCTTCCTCTGGGCCTGCCGACAGCCTCATCCAGTTCCTTTGCTCCACAAGCCCCAGGACCTCTCCTCCTTGGCCTCCTTCGGAAACAGCCCTGATTTGCAATAGAATCCATCGCTGGGCCAGCAGTCAGATTTTGCTACTGGCAGAACAATTTCAAAAAGCGCCAACAACTTTTAACGGTCTCACCAACAGTTCCGAAACAGCTAAAAACTTGCCATGCCAGCAAATATTGTTGGTCATATGTTAGCTTAGTCCCACCACGTTGCTCAAACACATTAAAACCTTCCCGATCATGTGGCTTATATCATTTATATCAGTGATGGCGAACCTTTTAGAGACCGAGTGCCCAAACTGCAACCCAAAACCCACTTATGCATGGTCGGGTGCTGGGTGGGCGTGGCCCATTGGCTGGGTGTGGCCAATTGGGTGTGTGTGGGCCATTGGGTGGGCGTGGCTGCGGTGGTAACGGCAGACTGGGTGGGACTAAAAAGTTCAATCAATCAATTCCAACTTTGCAAGATCTTTTTTTTTCCCGCGAGAAGTAGAAATTGACTGACTGATTGAACCTTTTTTTTTTGCACACGGCGGCGGAGGCCTAAAGTGAAAAGGTTTTATAAAACCCAGCTGAAGGCCTAGGCCTGGGGCGACGGCACGCGTGCCCACAGAGAGGGCTCTGAGTGCCGCCTCTGGCACCCGTGCCATAGGTTCGCCACCACTGCCTTATATCCTTCCAAAATCTTTTCATCTTTGAGAGCCAATGCAGCTGCAGCCGATCCAGGTGCTGCCCTCTTGATAACATAAGAGCTGTTGTAAGTCGGGGACTACCTGAACAAGTACTTTGTAAAGATAAATCCCCCCACCCCACTTTAGGCACTTGCACGGGGAGCCTTGAAGGGAAGAACTGATCAGTGGCAGCCATGTTGTTTTTTCCCAGGCTTCAGCTCCACTCTTCTTTCCCACAACTGGATCATATACATCCAGTGTGCATTTGTGGATCACTTTGATTCCCATTAGTTCTTGGGAGACTAGAAGAATTAAACCAAAAGCTCAGAAATTGCCCTGGAAATGGCCGTCCATTCACCCACCCACCCATTAATAATTCTCTTGCAGGAGATCATGTCAAAGAATTAAATAAAAAAGGTAAATGTGATCTTAGAAGCATGATGTAAAGGGTTAAAAAAAGCTATTATTTTATAAGCTGTCTTACTTCTCTTTCAGTGATGTCCCCCTTGACCTCAATCCCTGCAGTTTGCTTAATGTGCAATTGTTTATTGAGGTTTATTAATTTCTTAAGGGTAGAACCTTTCCTTTCTGCGGAATTAGAAGGACTGCTCACTTATCACCCCAAATGTATTAAGTATTACTACTTCTGTTTTGTTTTGCTTTTTATATGCCATGCTACAAATGCATAAGCTGATGGTATGTTAAAGCACCTAAAATCAATATTTAGAGAGGCCTTTAAGAGGGTGCTATAAATGGAGTCGCTGATAAATTTGTGCAAGGGCAGGGTGAGTGCCATAGTTGCACTGAATCTTTCAGGTTTATTCAGGAAAACAAAAATGTCAGCAAACCAAGGCAGCCTTTAGCTCTTCTTAATATTTCCAATCTTTCTCTCTTTCCCCCCTCCCTCCCTCCCTCCCTCCCTCCCTCTCCTTCCTTCCTTCCTTCCCTCCCTCCCTCCCTCCCTCCCTCCCTCTTTCTTTCTTTCTTTCTTTCTTTCTTTCTTTCTTTCTTTCTTTCTTTCTTTCTTTCTTTCTTTCTTTCTTTCTTTCTTTCTTTCTTTCTTTCTTTCTTTCTTTCTTTCTTTCTTTCTTTCTTTCTTTCTGGAATATAAGAAATGAAAGGGGAATTATGGTGGATATAGTGGATGGAGATACACCAGAGGATCACCCTACATACAATTATTCAGCCTAACTGAACTGTAGGGTTAATATCACTTTGGGTTTTTTCCCTAATATTTGATTTTTTTTAAATGCCTGCTTACCTGCCTGCTTGTCTGGCTGTCTCTCCTCCCTCCCTCCCTCCCTCCCTTCCTTCCTTCCTTCCTTCCTTCCATCCATCCATCCATCTATCCATCCACCCACCCACAAACTTTGGTATGTTTTATTTAAATTTCCAGGCTGAGGAATTCTGGGAGTTGAAGTCCACAAATCTTAAAGTTGCCAAGGTTGCGGACCTATGTCTTAGAAGACTGGATTTCATTGGGAAGAACGGGGAACTGAAGACAGCTCTGTGAAAGTGGAACCATAGATTGTTGCAAAGATCAAAGAAATGGTGAGTAGATCATTTAGATTCTCTCTGGATGTGGAAAGGGGTGGGAGATTGCCCATATGTGCTCCATATTACTAGTCCTTGTAAGGAGATTGAAGGAAAGAGATCCCAGGGAATGATGCAACTAGCCATCTTGCTCACCACCATGTCATGACTTTCAAACGACATTAAGTTTGTAAACCTCACTTTCTAATCAGATAAGATAACCTTTATAGTCTTTTATTTTAATGTGGGCACAACGGCACACATCCAAAATGAAATTTAATTGCCCGCTCTCAAAGTGAAACACGTACATGACACGCCCTAAAAACATACTATATGCAACATATGTATAGACCCACACCACATAACTTACGAGACCGCCTGCTGCCTCACGAAACCCAGCGACCGGTTAGGGCCCACAGAGTCGGCCTTCTCCAGGTCCCGTCGGCTAGACAGTGTCGCCTGGCGGGGCCTAGGGGAAGGGCCTTTTCTGTTGCGGCCCCGGCCCTCTGGAATCAACTCCCCCCGGAGATCCGTATCGCCCCCACCCTCTCCGCCTTTCGTAAACTACTAAAGACCCATCTCTGCCGGCAGGCCTGGGGCGGTTGAAATCTTGCCCCTAGCCAGTGTATGTCTGTGTGTATGTTTGCTGAATGAATGGTTCTTAATTTAGGGGTTCTTCTTTTTATATATTTATTTTTATAAATGTACTATTTAGTTTGTATTGGATTTCTATTTATGCTGTAAGCCGCCCTGAGTTCCCGGAATAGGGCGGCATAGAAATTTAATAAATAAATAAATAAAATAAATAACAAATAAATATTAAATACTGTCCATCTTGAATATATAACGGAAGGAGGAAGCTTGAGAGTTCACAAGGTTAATGCTGTATGGAAATGAAACTATGGCTGAATCTGGATGTTCTGCTTCAGATACAATGGAGCCCCCTCCTCCCAGAAGGTAACAAGGAAAACAGGTTGTGAAGAGGATGTGTAGTGTCCCAGATGATCTTACGGACCCTGCTCAAGCAACGCTTCTGTGCTATGTCCTGGATGGAAGGGAGGGAACTGCCAATGATCTTTTCGGCCACCCTCACCACTCTCTGCATCGCCTTCCTGTCTGAAGCAGTGATGCCTCCAAACCAGACTGTGATGCTGTATGACAGGATGCTCTCAATCACTCCTCTGTAGAAAGTGGTAAGGACAGGGGAAGGAAGATGTACTTTTCTCATACGACACAGAAAATGCAGGCGCTACTGTGCCCACTTCACCAGTGTCTCACTGTTGAGCGACCAACCCAGCCTGATCACTTTTGAAAATTACTCATTAATTATTTTTTAAGTTATTAAACCTTTGGAATGACCAGTTTGAACATTCTGGATGAGTCTGCCTTTAAATCCCGAGTGGGAAAAAATAATTATTATTATCAATTTAAGAATTTAAAGAATTTGAAATAAACAAAACTTAAATAAGATTTTGATTTTATAAAATTATAGATTAAGGGTCCAGGTGAAATGGCAACACTGAAATATTTACAAAAAAGGTTTTGAAATTAACTTTTATAAGACACAACAAAGAGAAACAATTTCATGAATTTAGAAGAGTGACGCTACAGAGAATTAAAGATTGTAGTAGAGGAAAGATTTTTAGGCCTCTAAAATGACACAAAGTGTTATAACAATAAAAAAATACTTTTGAAGGAGACTTTTGAAGAATGGAATCAAAAAATATGAGGCACAATATCGACAATCTCTGTAAGAATGTCAGCTTCTATGGATAGACTATGTCCAAAATATGTTATTGGAGAAATGTCAGACATAGAACAAAATTTATCTGACAACATGCAGCAACAAAAGTGGATTTAGAACTGAGTCCCAGGGCTTTTTTTTTTGTCATAGAACGCCTAGAACGGAGTTCCGGCACCTTTTGGGGATAGAACCTTGTAGGGTAGGCAAGGCGGGCTGTATGACGTGTGTGAGTTCCGGCACCTTTTTTTTTTTTTTTTACAAACTGGAACTGACACACCAAGAAAATGATTTAGAAAAGGATGTTTCAACAGATCCAGACAAACAAATTGGTCAAGTTTTAAAATTTAAAAGGGAAGTGCAAATGACAAACTATGAGACTGACCTGTACACCTTTTTTTTAATTTGTGTGTGTGTGTGTGTGTGTGTGTGTGTGTGTTGTTAATGATCAAGATACGTTGTTACTTCTAGCTATCCTTTATGGACTTTCTGTTGGGACCAGGATTGCAATGATATTTTATGTATTTCTTTATAGAGAAGAGATGGGCTATGGGATGAAGAAATAAAAGTTGTTAAGCTCAGAGGGGGTGAAAAATCACACACATACACACATAATTGTGTGAAGGTTGGAAGTGACTTTATTTATATATTTGTCTGAAATGGTATAGGGTTGGCTACCTGAGCAAAGGGTTGGATTAGAAGACCTTCCAACTCTTTTGTTCTTCTTCTTCTTCTTGTTGTTGTTGTTATTATTATTATTATTATTATCATTATCATTATCATTATCATTATCATTATCATTATCATTATCATCATCGTTATCTTTCCTTTCTCTTTTTTACCATAATCCTTTTTATTCTCTTTTCTTCATGTTTATTCTGTCTTAGATTTAACCATTATACTTCAAATTCTTACTCAAATTGTCTCCCTCTGGGTGTGAAAAGGATTTTTAGAGGACCATTTGAACTGCATGTAACATTTTTGTTTAATAAATTGTTCTCTATTAGCGAGTCAGCATCTTCAACAACACTATCAACAATCATTTACTGAAATTACAAGGGCTCACATTAAACTGTTAGAAAAGGCCCTTTCAATTTGTATATTTCCAAAGAAAAAATAATATTTCATTGAACAATAAAGAGCTAGGAGAGAAAACAGAGAGCTGTGTCAGTAATCTGGCTGTGGTCCAAGTAAATGGAATTACTGTTAGAAAGATAATGGTAATTGTACAGCAGTCCAAGGAAATATTGTCTTCTCTATTGTGCAACTTTCCCACTCAATACCTAAATAGATGTTCTGTGTACACATTGGTAAAACTTAAATTGCACAACTTTAGTGTCAGTGTCATAGAGATTAGTCATATGTAAGCTTTCCTCCCCTCAATTTTCTATAAAGGATAAAATATATGTTTATTTCTTTATTTATATCCCATATTTATCATTTTTTTAATCAACAGCTTAAGACCGTGGACATAACTTAGAGGTGTGGTGGTGCAGTGGTTGGAATGCAGAACTGCAGGCTAACTTTGCCAACCGCCAGCAGTTCGATCCTGACCGTCTCAGCCTTCCATCCTTCCGAGGTAGGTAAAATGAGGACCCAGATTGTTGGGGGCAATAGGCTGATTCTGTAAACCGCTTAGAGAGACCTGTAAAGCACTATGAAGCAGTATATAAGTCTATGTTGCTATATAAGAGCCATAGTGTCACAATAGTTAGAATGCAGCATCACAGGCTAACTCTGCCCACAGCCAGCAGTTCGATCGTGACAGGGCTCAAGGTTGACTCAGCTGTCCATCATTCCAAGGTTGGTAAAACAAGGACCTGGATTGTTGGGGGTCGAGATGCTGACTCTGCAAACTGCTTAGAGAGTGCTGTAAAGCACTATGAAGTGGTATATAAGTCTAAGTGCTATTTCAAGTGGTATCATACTCCTTCTTCCTCCTATTTTCCCCACAACAACCTGTTCTGTGAGGTGAGTTGGGCAGAGAGTAGCCTAAAGGCACCTAGCTGGTTTTCACGGCTAAGGCGGGACTACAACTCACGATCTCCCAATTTCTGGCCTATTGCCTTAACCACTAGAGGTTACTTCTGTGATTCTTATAAACCAAAAGACATTGAAAAGAGAAAATATCACAAGGACCAGCTTAGGTTATGTCCTTCGGGCATTTCTATTTCTTTAGGAAGTTGTTATGAGTTTCCTCTCATCCCACCCCCCAAAATCCTCCACAGACATATAAGATCTGGACGGTGTGGTACTGTGACTGAACTTCCATGTATAGCCAGAGTGACCTTCTTGGGGTTAATACCCATAGATTTATGACTGAAGGACTATGAGATTGTCAACAGGCTATTTTTCTCCTAGGCTACAATCATAACTCAACTGTTACGGTGATGCAACTAACACTAAAATAAAAATAAATGTTCTGCTATTCTCAGGGGCTTCTCTGGCAGGAAAGAAAGAGTGAGAAAAAGAAAATACCCTTCAAACCATGTCTCCAGTAGGGAAAAAGAAGTTTTCTTATATTCTCAAGATAAATCGTTTGTTCCTCTTCTTCTGTTTTTGGGCATTAAAGATACTCTCTCACACATGGGCCTCTTACTGTTTTGTTGATATTGTTTCCTCTTCTAACCAAAATAGATTCCTCACTTTTTTTTTCTTCATTTCCTATTTCAGAAATCTCTCCAAAAGATGAAAAATATAACCCAGAGAGCAAGTTGGGGAATTTGGCCAGCTTTTTAAAATTTGCCATAACTTGGGGGTAGGCCACCTTGGCTCTTTTATGACTTGTGGACTTCAACTCTCAGAATTCCTGAGCCAGCCATGCTGAGTGGAAAGGGTTTCCAAGCTGAGCCAGGCTGGCTTAGGAATTCTGTGAATCCTGTGAATTCCTGTGAATCCACGAGTCATAAAAGAGCCAAGGTTGCCTACCCCTGCCATAACCTATTCAAGCCCTCTCTGATAAAAGCAACATTTTTATTATAAATATAATATAGATATTTGTTTACAAATTGTCACTATAAAATTGATCATGCTCTGAAATTAAATTAACGCCTTCATAAGACTGGGGGGGCGGGGGAAATGCATGCTCTTAATTCAGAAGTATTATTTAACAGTTCAACCAGACTAAAAGACTATTACATTTGTTACAGATTTGAGGGTCAATATTTGCTATTCCTCTAATTACAAATAAAAATAGTCCTGTATTTAAGTGAGACATTTGTTAAGTGAATTCGGCCCCATTTTACGACTTCTTGCCACATTTGTTAAGTGAATCACTGCAGCTGTTAAGTTAGTAACTTGTATCAATGCTGATAACATCGGATGTTTTTGCTTTGACAACATATGGAGATGCAACCTTTTTCCTTCTTATGTTTTACTTTTAGAATTAGAGTTAGAATTAGATGATGGGGGGGGAGGAAGAGGAATGTGCATGGGAGTTTAGTTGACATAACAATACTGTAACTAGTGTGAGAATCAAGGTTTTTGAAATAAGAGATGATAAGAACTGGTGGGCTAGAAAACTGGAGGGAGAGGCTGTATTTCAAACTAATTGGAGAATGTGATTTATGACTGTCAATTAGAGGAGGGAATTGTGCTTTGATACTATGTGCTCGGGAGGGGAATTCAGATTTTGGCTTTGGCTATGTAAGTGCCGATGCTATGCTATTCAAATAAAGATTCTTGAAGGTAAACAATGCCTTGAAATTCTTTAAAGACTTTCATTTGTTGGAACCATGACAACCTGGTTGTTATGTGAATCTGGCTTCTCCCATTGACCTTGCTCGTCAGAAGGTTGCAAAAGGTAATCCCATGACCAGGATGCAGCAACCGTCATAAATATGAATCAGTTGCCAAGCCTCTGATTTTTTATCACACGACCATGTAAATGTGAAAAATGGTCATAAGTCCCTTTTTTTCAGTGGTGTATTATCTTCAAATGGTCATTAAACAAAACGACATCTCTTTGACCAAAGATATGCACGCACCTTTTCAATTTTAATGCTTCTTGAGTCAGTGGTGCTATTTTAAAGCACAGGTTTGTAATGGCCTATATATAGGCTTTGTCTCAGCTTGAGGCTAATTATAATTCCATCACATTTTTTTTTATAAAACAAATAATAAAATATGCCTTTTGCACTGGATTCTGTATAGCTAAATTTACAGAACCATTTTGTGCCCCGGGCTCTTAGAAATATGTAGTTGCTGAAATTATTGGCATTTTACTCCTTCCAACTCACCCTCCATTTAATAATTCCTTAGTTCATCATGCACGTGGCAGAAATTCGATAAATATATGATCTTCAGCATGTTCACAGATCCCATTAGTTTTCTTAAGCTTTTGAGCCACACCTTCCAAAGGCATTTACAGATACTGGACAGATGTAAACTTTATAATTGAGTTCTGAAAGTATGTCCTTTTAGAAAGTAAACGTATGGAGGCTTTAAAAAAAGGAAGCAAAGGTAGTATATTAAGCTGGAATGGCATGCTTTAATATTCTGACTCATCAGAATATCAGCTTTCCCTTGGAAGAACTGTCTGTTATTCATCACCTCTATTAGATATTTTGGGATCCTAAGCAAAGTAAAATATTATGATCTGCCCTTGCTGATTTATGAATATCAAAGGTAATTTGAATCTCGATGCCCTGTATCTAAGCAAAGTACGGTTATTAGAACTGTATTATTAGAAATATCTCTCCTTTCCTTAAACGAGTACCTCAAGTCAGTTTTTGAGAAAACATCTTCTAACCATGCTTCTTGGTGGCCCATGACTAGTAGGTCTGTCCCAAGATTAGAAACAAGCCATAATACCCCAGGAACAGCTGACTAACTCACTTGTTCTACATGCTTTTGTGTTTATATGTAAGTATGTGTACACACGCACATACACAACTAACCAAGGGCAAGGCAAGAAGGAATTGATAGAAGCTTGACAGAGATGCAACCTAGAATTAAGGAGAAACTTCCTGTCGGTGACAACAATTAATCAATGGAACAGTTTGCAGGAACATATGAAGAACGGTTGCAGGAATTGGGTATGCCTAGTTTAATGAAAAGAAGGACTAGAGGCAACAAGATAGTAGTGTTCAATATTTGAGGGACTGTCACAAAGAAGAGGTGTTCAACCTATTCTCCAAAGCACCTGAAGGGCAGGACAAGAAGCAATGGTTGGAACTAATCAAGGAGAGAAGCAACGTAGAACTCAGGAGAAATTTCTTGAGAGTCAGAACAATTAATCAATGCATCAGTTTGCCTTCAGTTTGTGAGTGCATCATGACTGGATGATTTTAAGAAGAGATTGGACAGCCATTTTGTCTGGAATGGTGTAGTGTCTCCTGCTTGATCAGGGGATTGGCTAGAAGACCTCCAAGGTCCATTCCAACTCTGTTATTCTGTAATTCTGTAACCAAGCAACTCACCCAATGAAATATGAAACATTCATTATCCCATCCCAGTAGAATATCTTATCTTTTGTTTTTCTGTGTCACTAATAACTATTTGCTGTCCTTCCTTACAATGGGTATGTAAACATGCATATATGCTCATGAATAAACATCTAGGCTGCTGTTCCTCAGAATTAAAATGAAAATAAAAACAAATCTGCTCTGAGTTATCAACCTCTGATGAAATTACGGACAGATCCCTGATGTTTCACCACCTTCCTTCAAAATGTTCATTGTTGGTATGATCAAGTACCAACTTGCTGAGATTCAGAGCTCAAGACTGATCAGGTAGTGATCAGTAAAGTGTCAAGCATTTCTTTCATCCCCCCCGTCCCAAATTATAAGTAGAAATATTTCAACCATGTTACGAAGAAGACCTCTTATTCCTTTAACTTAATTTAACCTGTATTTTATCTATTTTTTTCCACTTTGTTTCATTTCATTCTTTTTGTTGACTTCTTTTATGTATGTGTATGTATATATATATATGTATATGTATATGTGTATGTGTATATATATATGTGTATTTGTTTTCTGAGGTTTTCGCGGGTGTTTGTATGTAGGTCTTTGGTTCTTCGGGTTTTCTCCCACGTAGAATTTGAAGTGTCTTGGCAACGTTTCGATGAAGTCTCATTCATCATCTTCAGGCTGGTGCTTTTGGCTTCTGCTTCTAGGAGCAATGTGTGGTCTAAGCTGTTTTTTCCTTTTAACTGCCAGTAGGGGTTTGAACTGATTGGCTGGGAGCTTGGCTATGTTCTGATTGGTTAGGGGCTTGGCTGTGCTCTGATTGGCCAAAAGCACCAGCCTGAAGATGATGAATGAGACTTCATCGAAACGTTGCCAAGACACTTCAAATTCTACGTGGGAGAAAACCCGAAGAACCAAAGACCTACATATATGTGTATATATATATATATATATGTATGTATGTATATATATATATGTATGTATGTATGTATGTATATATATATATGTGTGTGTGTGTGTGTGTGTATATATATATGTATATATGTGTATATATATGTGTGTGTGTGTGTGTGTGTGTGTGTGTGTGTGTGTGTGTGTGTGTATATATATATATATATATATATATATATATATATATATATATATATATATATATATATATATATATATATATATATATATATATATATATATATATATATATATATATATATATATATATATATATATATATATATATATTACTGATGGGTCTATATGGTGGCTTTATAGCTTATGCTGTATTTGGGGCTGCTTTTATGTGCTGTTTTAATGTTGAAGCTAACTATCTGGTCACTGACCATAAATAAATAAATACAGTATTTATAGATTGTAACATGGAAACCTTGACGACAATTCTGGGCAACATGCAAGAACGGCCAAACATTTTAGGGATAACGGACAGTTGGAAAGCTTCTGCAAAAATGCTTCCAGTCAAAATATAAATTTTGGAAAACACATTAAAGCTGAAAGGAAATTGAATGGGATGAACAGGTCAGTTCAGACCTGTCAACTATAACTGGAGCTTATTTTGAGATGATGTAGCAGTAGCAATAGACTTATACACTGCTTCATATACAGCCTTCTCTAATCTAAGCAGTTTACAGAGTCAGCATATTGCCCCCAACAATCCAGGCCCTCATTTTACCAGCCTCAGAAGGATGGAAGGCTAGTCAACCTTGAGCTGATCAGAATCAAACTCCTGGCAGTGAGCAGTGAGTTAGCCTGCAATGCTACATTCTAACCACTGTGCCACCATGGCTCTTAGGAGGAAGAGTGGCAGAATCTGAGGGTGGAGTTAAAAGAGGGTTCAGCCTAGAATCTCCTACATAGCCACAAGTGATCTGAATCCAATCTCTCTTGAATCCCACGAACGCTTATCTAACTCCAAACAGATGCTAACCACTTCAGAAGATTCCTATACATAGGCTTTTCAGGAATAAATCTGTTGAATTTGACCTTCATGTGCAATCTAATTTTTTGCACCTGTCAGATAGATAGTTTAAGTCGATAGTTTGATAAATCGATAGACAGCTAAATACAGTGACCTGCACACTGAAAATATATTGCACAGATACAAAAAGATAATAACAAATCCAAAAGGAGGCCAAAGCAGGCAATGAGTAGATTAAAAATAGCTAGGAAAAAAAACTCCCTTTCAAAACAAATTCAAAATAAATAGAACTATAACTTTTGGTAAAGCATATACCAGTGATGGCGAACCTTTTAGAGACCGAGTGCCCAAGCTGTAACCCAAAACCCACTTATGTATTGCCGGGTGGGTATGGCCCACTCGGCGGGCGCAGCTACAGTGGGCTTGGCAGACTGGGTGGGCGTGCCCACTGGATGGGTGTGGCTGCAGTAGTCAGGGCAGATTGGGTGGGCATGGCCAGGGTGGGCATGGCCACCTCGATTTGCTTATGGGGAGGGACACTTGTGGGAGCCGGGCAGGGTTGGGGGAGATCCAGGGGTCTCTGGTGGGTGGGATGATGGACTCCCCAAAGGTGGCTCCAGGCTGACTGGCTGGCCTTAGGTCAGTGATGGTGAACTTTTAGCGACCACGTGTGCTGGGGTGATGGCGCGTGCCCACAGAGATGGCTCCGTGTGCCGCCTCTGGCACACATGCCATAGGTTCGCCACCACTGGCATATACAGTACATATAAAGACACGTAGTAAATTTTAAAAAATATACAAAGCTGTATTGTTTAATAAGAATGTCTAAGTATATGAAAAGCAGGAACCCAAGATACGTGATGACAAAAATTCAAAAATTATTAAGGAGGCTATAGTATTTTTTTCCCTATTTTTTCACAGTTATTCCACTGGCCATTTAATAAATAAACACATACAAAAATGACAGAAATTAAGAACTTAATTTCACAATGCAATCCACGCTGGCAAATTTTTAAAAGGTTTGTGTTACATCCAACTAGAAAAACAATCACTGCTGTGGTGATACTTATAATTCTTTTTTTTTCAATTTCCCAAGAAATAATTCAGTATTTGAAACCCAAATTAATTTGCTCGCAAACCAATAATGACGTTTTTTTTTCCAGAACTCATGAAATTAAGTCAGTATGGGGCATATTATTTACTTCTCATGTAATCAAAGTAGGGAAAGGAATTACACATTTGGGGGGGGGGAAGAATTAAATATCTTAACTAAAAATGAGGAAAAAATGGGTAATTATAACAAACAGAGAATCAGAACATCTTTCCTATAAAAACTTACAGCTTGGAAGTATTTAATTTGGAGGGGGGGAAAGACAATGTTATAAAATTGGAAACGGCATCATCAGCAAAGATACAAGAAGCAAATTTATCCTTTGCTTTCCATAAAATACACAATAAAGCAGACTGGAATTAGAAAGAGAAACTAAATCATTTTCTTGCACAAAAGATAATTACTTTCTGGAATTAACGTTACAAAATGTGATGCTGGCTAGGGATAGGTAAAACCTCTCTATTTCCTTCTAACTGAGATTTTTATCTTCCCTATTTTTCCTTCTCTTGGCCCATATCACTGTATATGTGAAGTCCACAACATAGGAAAAAGAAAAAGGCATCTATAAATCTGGTAAATTGCATAGCAAATGAGACAGGCGACATTTCTTCTCCACATTTACTGAAGGAATATAGCTTAATCGGGGTGCAATGACTCAGCAGTTACCGATGTTGAGCTTGGAAAGCTGCAAAGCGCACAGTCTGGGTTCGAAACCCAAATACCTCACGATGAAGTGAGCTCCCCGTTACTTGCTCAAGCTCCTGCCCACCTACCGTATTTCCATGAAAATAAGACCGGGTTTTATATTAATTTTTTGCTCAAAAAGACGCACGAGTTCTTATTTTTGAGTTAGGTCTTATTTTGGAGAAAATACGGTATTAAATGCGTCCATCTGGCTGACAATCTTATCTGGAGCTTATGAGCATCCTGAAAAATCATGCTAGGTCTTATTTTCAGAGAAATACGGTAGCAGTTCAAAAGCATACAAATGTGAGTAGATAAATAGGTACCACTTCAGTGGGAAGGTAACAATGTTTCATGAGCCTCAGTGTAAAGTCATGCTAGACACATGACCACGGAAATTATCTTCGGACAATGCTGGCTCCCTCGGTCAAAACAAGGAGACAAACACCGTGCCTTAGAGTTAGACATAACTGACAAGGAAACCTTTATCTTTTTGTAACCTAAAATGATATTAAATGATCGGACAAATCCATCGATAGAGCTAATGCTCGCTATCTGGAGCATTCGCAAATTTCTGTCCTCAGAGCCATTCTATTTACCAGCTGCTGCTTCCAAAATGGTGAAAAACATAGAAAGCATCTCAGCTGGTTTTAATTTCCAGGACATGTGATTAGATATCAGACGATCTGATGTCACAAGGATTTTCTTTCTCATGCACCCTAAGAAGAAAATATTATTTGTCATTTTAGATTTGCAAAGGGCAGAGAGAATCATTTTTTTAAAAAACTGTGTGCATGTATATGCCCAGAAAGTGGAGTGGTTTTTAAAAGTGCATTGCCCAATCATCCTAAAGATTTAGGATTATTATTGCTATTATTTAAATATTTTTTTCACTTTATGGTACATTTCTACTCGGCCAGTTATCAAAATATTTGAGGAGGATTTTTGTTCTCTTTCTTTCTTTCTTTCTTTCTTTCTTTCTTTCTTTCTTTCTTTCTTTCTTTCTTTCTTTCTTTCTTTCTTTCTTTCTTTCTTTCTTTCTTTCTGAGGTTAAGAGGTCATTGGTGCAATTTAATTAGCAGCCTGGATATCTCATATAATTTCCCCCAAACCATTAGTGTTAATTAGGGTGTACTCAACCTCATGTTCATAAACCTGATGAAATCATCATTGTTTTACTCTCTTCTTTTGATCTTACTGGGCAAGAAAATAAAAGGATAATAAGAATCAGTGTATGCAATGTGTGTTCTGAATGTCTGTTTGTCTGTGTTTCGGTGTGTATAGATAAGCATGCAATCTTATATCAGCACTCAACTTGTTATTTAAATTATTTGATTTGTTGTCACATTCAGGATTTTGTCCTAACATTCCCTCATTTTGCAGTCGTGTTCTGCCCTACGTGCAGAATAAATTTATTTATTATTTATGAAATTTATATCCTGGGTCATCTCATGGTTCATTACAACACTGAGCAGCTTGCAACATAATAAAACATATATAAGTAAAAACAATTATAAATATAAAAAAGCATTAACATTACAAGAGATTTAACAGTGATGGCGAACCTTTTAGAGACTGAGTGCCCATGCAGAACCACGAGCCAAGACTAAGTTTTTTCAAAGTTGGGGGAGTGTCAGACAAAGCAAACAATTGTTCCCAATGAAGACAATCTGCCCCAGCTTCTGCTTAAGTCAACCCACACCAGATGTTCTTCGAGAGGAGGGGCGGGGTGCCCTTCTCCCGAGAAGCCTCACAGATCTCCTTTGAGCTTGCCTCTGCTCTACTCTCCATGCCCTTGGATCGAGTGGGGGAGGCAGCTGTTCCTCATCAGAGGGGATCTGCGGCTCTCAACACCACTGCACGTCTGCAGCCAATCCTCCGCCATGTCTATGACGAAGGACTCTGGTTGACCACCTCCCCAATGTCCACTGATGCTTGGGACAGCATCATCCGCAGCCCCTGGCCTCTCCAAACATCTGAAGGGAGACCTGCCATCCCCGTCAGACAGTCCCAGTTTCATTCATTTCATTTTCATTTATTGGATTTCTATGCCGCCCTATTCCGGGAACTCAGGGTGGCTCACAGCATAAATAGAAATCAACATTAAAATACATATAAAAAAGAACCCCTGAATTAAAAAAAAAACAATCATCCAACAACCATGCACACAAACATACATTGGCTAGGGGTCTTCGGAGAGGAGCGGCATACAAATCCGAATAAAATAAATAAATAAAATACATAAAATAACTGCCCCAGGCCTGTCGGCAAAGATGTGTCTTGAGCAGTTTAAGAAAGGCGGAGAGGGTGGAGGCAATACGGACCTCCGGGGGGAGTTGATTCCAGAGGGCCGGGGCCGCAACAGAGAAGGCTCTTCCCCTAGGCCCCGCCAGGCGACACTGTCTGGCTGACGGGACCTGGAGAAGGCCGACTCTGTGGGCCCTAACCGGTCGCTGGGTTTCATGAGGCAGCAGACGGTCCCGTAAGTTCCAACTCCTCCTCCTCTTCCAAACTGGGATCCAATGGGGCCATGACAGACTTTCCTCTAATTTTATCACATTCTAAATCAGGGGTTCTCAACCTTGGCAACTTTAAGACTTGTGGACTTCAACTCCCAGAATTCCTCAGCCAGCTTTGCTGGCTGAGGAATTCTGGGAGTTGAAGTCCACAAGTCTTAAAGTTGCCAAGGTTGAGAACCCCTGTTCTAAATTAAAATTTCATTCTAGTGAATATCACTTCAGTATCTCTGTTTGAGCTTCTACCAGCAACTGGCATTATTTTAAAATGTGGGCTTTTTTCCCCGAAACTCAACAATAGACGAGTGGCATGTTCATGGGGTATATGTATTTCTTCATTACTTATGGGTTGCTATTATTTGTAGGCATTGTACTGGTGTTAATAGCATGCTGCCCTTACTCCATTCATCCCTTAAGAAAAATCCAGGTCCTTTTCAGAAATATGCAAATCTGTTTTGTACATCTTGATTTACTGGTGGTAGCCAATATAATAATGAAAAGCTCCTGTTTTCCATCTCTCTGCTCCTAGATATTAAATCTTCTGATATAATAATAGACCAGAAGCTTATACGGTACTTTCAACAACAACAAAAAAGCATTAAGGACATTACTCTGCACCGTAGGAAGTCCCTGCTAACGACAGCATCTCAAATATTTCTATGAGCGTATAATCAAATAAATGCACAATATTCTTGGTGCAGTCATCGTCTGCAAGATTTCTGATCACCTTTATCTCATCCAAATTGTTCCTATTCACTAACTCTGGAAATGAAACACGCATAAAAAAATAGTCTGATCAATTACATCTACTTTAGCAAATAAGCCAGATATGAGCTTTTAATCTTTTTTTAAACGCTTTCTTTGTGCAATGAAATGAATCAGAAGTTTTGATTAATTAAAATATATATATTTGTGTCTGAAAGCTAAGTATTTCCTGCTGGGTCCAGGCAGAGGCATCCAAAAGAAAAAAATTGTAATCAGTACCAAAGGACTCTCTTTTATTGAACAAAAAGAAGAAAGCAGATCTTCTCCGATGCTTAATCAAAGGCAACAATAAAATGGGACAGATTAATTAACCAGACTTTTTCACACTGCTGCTTTAGCAAGCCCATCTTAAAATATAGACCTGATATAAGCAAGCAATAATAGAGCCATCCCTCTAATTTATAAAGAAGTTGTACAGATCCCATCAGATGTTCAGGGTTTCTCTGTATCTGTGTTATTGGAAAATTGATTCTTGGGTTATGACTTTTCATAGCTGAGTAGGGAAACTTGATCTAGATTACCAAATGATATATATTCTTTAAGCAGAGATATGAATCCCCATCAAAGAAAGGAGCAGGCAATCTCTCAGATGATTTAGGGCTATGCCACGCCTTGATTCCAAGCCCCCTCCCCCCAAAAAAACCCTGCTTCGAAGCAATTGGGGGTTTCAAAGGTATTTATTAATTTAAAAGTTTCTCCTTAATTCCAGGTTGCTTCTCTCCTCGATCAGTTTCCACCCATTGTTATAATGTCCATTAAATCTGAGTTGACTGTGTCACCCACTACTTCTTTTAGAAAAGATAGATGTCCTGCATGCGTCTTGGGAGATGATTGGAGATAACATAATTGATACTTTGCGAAGTACAGCTTATTGGATGGATGGATGGATAGATAGATAGATAGGTAGGTGTTATGTCTGGCCTCTCTCAGCTCATTAAAATCCACGTAAATGTCTTTAAGAGGTTTATTTAACACATTTCAAAAGGATTCATTTCAAAGCAAGCTGCTGGCATTATGTTGGCCTGAACGGCCAAATCAAATCTATGTACATTTAGATTAAACATGCTCTCCTCCCACATTCCAATTACTCACTCTTTCTTTATCACATTGTCCAAGACCTCATTATTCTTTGGTAGGTTTTCAAAACACCAGAAAACTGAGTTCCAAAGCACTGCCAAAGTTTTCAGCCCACTCCTTGATTAACGTTGCTCGTGACAAAGGCGTAGTCTTTCTTTCCCCTTCTAATATAGTGTCCGATACGTCAGTTCCCCAATTACTTCCTTTTTCCAGTTAACTGACACCTTCGCTTATCAAACCTTCGGAACCTCGGATCAATCCATTTATCCTCTTGTTCTAAATCTGACACATCATTTTGAGAGTCTGATTCAGAATGCATACAAAGCTCCTCATTGTCTATCTCAGCTGCCGGGAGGGGAAACCACCCAGAGGGGCCTGGCTGCTGATCCTCGGCTGCCGGGAGGGAAAAACACCCAGAGGGACCTGGCTGCTGATCCTCATCCTCTGATACTTCCCAAGCTGGTCTAGGGACACTCACAACAGTAGGTAGGTAGGTAGGTAGGTAGGTAGGTAGGCAGGCAGGCAGGCAGGCAGGCAGGCAGGCAGGCAGACAGACAGACAGACAGACAGATAGATGGATAAATTTAGGATACGCATTCCCTTGAATGTCCTAGGGTACATCGGTTTCATTAGGGTAGTATAGGTTTACTCTGGCAAATTTCTGTCTATATAAGCAAATAAAGAACTGAACTTTGGCTGGATTATGATACGTCATTCTAGGGCTAGGCCTGATGGGAGGCCAGAGGTCAAAGCACCAGGGACTAGGTGGAGTGCCTTCTGATCCAAGAGTAGAAATTGGTACAGAACATGAAGCTGAACCCCAGCCTCTGCCTGCTCTTCAAGTAAAAGCTTTGAGTCCAGTGGGAAACACCCCCCCCGTTCAAGTTATTTGTGTGGGGTAGCACCATCCACCCAGAACTAAGAATTGGATATCAAATCCAAAAGGCCCTAACACCCAAATTCATTTTCTCAGGAGGACACACGGCCACTCAGTAGCAGAAAAAACACACGGAGTTGTTTCAAGAAGTCACCGAGAAGTGTGACATATTGTATTTGGTACCTCACATATTGCTTTTGGTACCAAAGATCTGTCCAGCAGCAATGTCCATGCAGTCCAATAAACTCTCAATTCATCTGAGCAGTAGGATGGAAGTAATCAGTGATGGGATTCAAATATGTGAACAACCGGATCTCTATGTGGATGCCACTTCCAGAAGTCCATTCTGGGCCTGAGCAACAAAAAAGTAGCTACCGGTTCTGCCGAACTGGTGCGAACTGGCTGAATCCCACCACTGGAAGTAAGGTGCATTAAATCTGAGTTGACTGTGCCAGCCACTATTTCTTTCAGAAAAGGTAGGACTTCTCCTACATGTGGCTTGAGTGATGATTGGAGACAACATAGTTGGTGACTTTGCCAAGGAGAGCTAATGCCATTCAGACTGTCCTATTTTCCTTCCTTCCTCCTCCTCCCTCCCTCCCTTCTTACTTTCATTTCTCTTTCTTTCTGAAATTAAAAGGACAGGACGAGAGAAGTGAGAAAATAGAACAGGCTAGATTCAAAGGTAATATTTCTGTACAGCAAACCTAAAGGAGATGAGTCTGTCCATACTGGTTTCAAAGGTTACCAGAAACAGCTTTCAAAAATAAATTCTAAATTTATTCTATAATTTAGAATCCTCCCCAAGGAGAATTTTCCTTGAAACTCTTTTGACTCTCAAGTAATTTCTTAGTTGTTTCAAATCTTGGTGTCAACGCTACCAACATCGGATGTTCTTGCATCCATTTTCCTTTACTTTAAGTTTTACTTTTAGACTTAGAATTAGATGATACTGGGGGGGGGAGGAGGAATGTGCATGGGAGTTTAGTTAGACAAAACAATACTGTATAATGGTGAGAACCAAGGCTGTTTGTAATAAGAGATGATAAGACATGGGGGTTGAAGAACAGGAAGAAAAGCCTACATTTCAAACTAATTGGAGAATGTGATTTATGACTGTTAATAAGAGGAGGGAATTGTGCTTTGATACTATGTGCTCAGGGGAGGGGAATTCAGATTTTGGCTTTGCCTATGTATGTGCTAATGCTATGCTACTCAAATAAAGATTCTTTAAGGTAAACAATGCCTCAAAGTTATTTGAAGAATTTCATGTCGGAACCATGACACTAGGTTTAAATAGAAATTCAGCACCAATCCCAACACTTGCCTCAATGAGAGGGACAGTATAGAAATTTAATAAACCAACATACATTAGCCATGACATGTGTCTGTCTTACTTCGTCCGGGATATTTTCTGCTATACTTTGCCCCTAAAAACCAGAAAGCTTTTCCATCACAAGCTATAGATTTCCAGCAGCACATTCTTGGTGTGTTGAATTGTGTATAATGGCAGAACTGTTCGTGTGGAACATGGTTTCTGTTCAGGATATTTTTTTAAAAATAATAATAATAATAATTCAAATAAAGTAAAATGCATGATAAAGAACAATGTTTCTCCGGGGGGAATAATTTAATAGCATCCTTACTACGCCTATGTGGAAGTGTTGAAATGCAATTCTCAATGAGACACTAGAGACAGAGAAGAATTCGATATTCAGCTGTTTTCCATTGTTCTAATTTTATTTTTTATTTTATTTTATTTTTAAAAAAGAAACTGAATCCAAGGATCCTTTGAGAAGATAGATGCAATTCCAAGGATCTGTTATTGTTGTTTTTGTTTGTTTTTTAGCGGCAGTAACTTCACCTGCAGATATTCTTAAGAGATTTCAACATTTCAACCGTTGGCGCCAAAAGGCATTTCAAGAAACAAACAAACAATGAGGACCCAGGAAGGAACCTAATTCAGTTCTTTGATTGTCATGATAATAAATCATATATTTCTCTCCTCACAAAAAGTCCTTCCTCCGACTTGACCCCTTCACAGACTTCCTAGCCAGCCTTAAAATTCCTATATGAGAATTCTCTTAGACAGCAGACAATATCTGCAGAACTTCACTGTCTCATTGAAATGCTAGCCTACATTCTTCAGCGGGAAAAGCTCTGGAATAGTTTTGCAATACTTGCTTTCCTTTCAACAAATAAATGGAAACATATATTTTATTTTATTTAAAAAAAAATATCCTCGGGGAATGTTCTGTGTAGCCTGTTCCATCCTAGCTGGAATTGCTCTCTCCAATTCTGTCTTTTCTCAATTGCTTCTCAACAGGCAAACAGCAAAATGAGTGTTTTACACACACACACACACACACAGACACACACAGAGAGAGAGAGAGAGAGAGAGAGAGAGAGAGAGAGAGAGAGAGAGAGAGATCTTCCAAGTGCTTGTTAGGAGGTTATGCAATTCCATGTGCTTTCTTAAATAGTAAATGGCAAGCACCAGGCACCGATGGCTTATACAGAAATACATTCCAGCAATGAGGCAAACATTTGAGGCAAACACACCCTTCCTTTTTATTTTATTTAGATGTGTGTAAGGCACGGGATCTCTTACACAAATGAGTCACTGGTATTAGCTGCAGGCTGACTTCAAAGTTCACCAGTAGAACATAGAAAAACAAGTTTGGAAGGGACCTTGAAGGTCTTCTAGTCCAACCCGCTGCTCAGGCAGGAAACCCTATACCAGTGATGGCGAACCTTTTAGAGACAGACCGACTGCCCAAACTGCAACCCAAAATCCATTTATGTATCGTTGGGTGCCTGATAGGTGTAGCCCATTGGGTGGGTGTGGCCAATTGGGTGGGTGTGGCCAATTGGGTGGGCGGCGTGGCCAATTGGGTGGGTGTGCCTGTGGTGGTAACGGCAGACTAGGTGGGACTAAAAAATTCGATCAATCCATTCTAACTTTGCGAGATCTTTTTTTTTCCCGTGAGAAGTTGAAATTGATTGATCCTATTTTTTTTTTTTGCACACGGCAGAGGCCTAAAGTGAAAAGGTTTTAAAACCCAGCTGAAGGCCTAGGACTGGGGCAATGGTGCGCGTGTCCACAGAGAGGGCTCTGAGTGCCGCCTCTGGCACCCGTGCCGTAGGTTCGCCACCACGGCCATATACAATTCTGGACAAGTGGTTGTCCAGTCTCTTCTTAAAAGCCTCCCATGATGGGGCACCCACAACTTCTGGAGGCAGGTTGTTCCACTGATCGATTGTTCTCACTGTCAGGAAATTTCTCCTTAATTCTAGGTTAGGTCTCTCTCTCTCTTTTTTTTTTTTTTTTTGTAAAAAATTCTTTTATTAAAACAATCAACATCAAACATAAGATCGTATTAAAAAGCAATCATCATATAACCTGCAATACAACACTAAGGATTAGTCTTTGAACTTCCACCGATTGCTTCTCTTCCTGCCTTCAGGGACTTTGGAGCATAGGTTGACCCCTTCCCCTTTTCTCTTTGGCAGCCCCTAAGATATTGGAATACTGCTATTATGTCACTGCTGGTCCTTCTTTTCACTAGATCAGACATACCCAATTCCTGCAACCGTTCTCCATATGTTTTAGCCTCCAGTCCCCTAACCATCTTTATTGCTCTTCTCTGTACTCTTTCTAGAGTCTCAACATCTTTTTGATAGGTTGAACCCCTCTTCTCTGTGACAGCACCTCAAGTATTGGAAAAACTGCTATCATGTCACCCCTAGTTCTTCTCTTTGTTAGGTTCTTTAACTCAGGGGTCCCCAACCCTCAGTCTGTGGACCAGTACGGGGCTGTGACATGCCAGCAACCTGTCCGCACAAACAAGCAAAGCCCTATTCATGAGATGCAGGCAGCACACAAAACCACACCCCCTCCGGTCCATGGAAAAACCTTTGTCTACGTAATCCAGACATGTCAAACACAAGGCCCGAGGGCCGGATGCGGCCCGCGAAGTGGTTTCATGTGGCCCGCGAAGCCATCCTGGAAACAGTGAGGAAACGCCTCCCTCTGCCTTGGCCCTGGTTCAGGCCAGCTGAGAGCCAATGTACAGTTTTGTGGTGGCCATCTATTCAGTCTTAGCTCCATAAGCCCCCCTCTGCATGGCCTGAGAGGAACAGTGAGGCTCCTCCAGTGGACCATGCCTTGGCGTTTGCCCTAGTCCACCCCCTTCTGCCAGAGACCCTCAGGTCCCACTCCTGCCCAGGCCCCCACAGGCACCCTTGACGCAAACGATGTACAGGGAGCCACACCCACCCAGTAGGCTACACCTACTCCATCCACGCCCACCCAGTAGGCTGCACCCACCCGGCCCCCTGAGGGCAACAGCAATGCTGATGCGGTCCTTAATGAAATTGAGTTTGACACCCCTGACATAACCGGTTCCTGGTGCCCAAAAAGTTGGGGACCCCTGCTTTAACTTCATGTTCATGGTATGGCTCAGACTAAAAAAACCCTTAACATCTTTGTGACTTTTCTGTGCACTCTTTTTAGGGTCCCAACATCTTTTTTTTTTTTTATTGTGGTGACCAAAACTGGATGCAATATTCCAAGTTTGGCTTCACGGGTGCAGTACTATCCCTTCTCGTGATATTCAACTTTCCCTCTGTTGATGCAACATAGGAATGCATTAGCTTTGGGGGGAGATTACCAGCTGTAATTAATGCAGTCCTATTAAAACATTCCTATATAATTCAGCTTTTTTTTTTTGAAGATGATTACAAAGAAAAACTTGAGTAGCAGCAGCAGCAATTTTGTTTGCTGTTGTGTGTGCCAAGTTAAGGGTGGAGAGAAGCAATTTTCCCAACAGCAAGCACTGCACACAGATTTGGAACTGTTTTTCCAGGTTAGCCTGTGGCCCTCAGATTGTGCTAATTTTGCATAAAACAAGAACAGGATTTATAGAGAGAACAAATTATTCTAAATGACAGCTCAGGCCAAGTCAGTAAAGGGCAAATTCCAGTAAGAAAGCAGCAGAAAGGAACCAGTGACAACATGCTTGTTAAAAAAAAAAAAAAAAGCACAAGCTCAGCACATAACGAAAGTTAATAGAACCATTTCTGTCACATGTCAAGCTATGAAAAATACCAAAGGACAGAAATATCACAGTGAAGCGAAACAGAACATGAATATGGTAGGACAGATTGCATTCCCAGCAAAAAAAACTGCCACAAGATAGACAGTCAAAGGCATGGAGTCCTGGACAGGTAGAGAATATTATGTTTTCCTATCTTTCACCAATGTAACAGGCAGTGGTCCTATCATATATTGTCATTCTGGTTGTCTACCATGCCGGTGTCTTATTCAGTCTTTGTTATACCCCACATGATAAAGTGGGGACAAAATTTTGGACAACCTATCATGATGGAAACGTGGGAGAGAATTTGGGTGAAAAATGTAAAATTTACGCAAGCGCAACATTTAAGAGAGAACTTTTACAAAATGTTTTATAGATGGCACCTAGATCCGAAAAAACTATCATATATCTACCCTGACCTCCAACCTAAATGTTGGAGATGCGAAAGTATGGATGCTACTTACTTTTCATGTATGGTGGACTTGTAGAAAAATTAAAGCATTTTGGAGAAAAATATGGTGGACACTTCAAACCATTTTGAAAAAGTGTATTGAATTTCTACCTCAGTTGTTTTTGTTAGGGATTACAAAAGACTGTACCACCCTGGAGATGAACTTAATTTTGAATTTGATCACAGCAGCAAGACTGTTGGTGGGACAATACTGGAAGAAACCAGAGTTACCATCTATTGAAGAATGGACCTTGAAAGTCATAAATATGGCGGAAATGGCCAAAATATCTGCATACTTGAAGGATCACTCAAATGAAAAATATATGTTGGACTGGAAAAAATGGACAGACTACATACAAGAGAAACATCAATCAAAGAAAATGTATCTAGCTTATAGTTAAATCATGATATGCTGAGTGAAGAATGTTTACAAGTACAAAATGAATGTATTAAGTTGAGTTGCACTCAACCTGATTTTTTCCTTTGTTTCCTATGTTTACATTTATAAATATATAATTAATAAAAAATAAAAGTTCAAAAAAGAAAGAAAGAAAAGAAACTACCAACAGAACCACCAAATCCACTCTCACCAACACTGATAAGGCAAGCTATTTGTATATAAAATGAGAGCAAACTCTACCCCCTTACTGGCACTGATGATATTACTTAGTTCGGTAATAAAATGTCTCCCAGAAAAACTACCAAGCTCAGAGAGCAACAAAGACCCCACAACCTTGATTTTGTCCCATCATTCCTTCTTCCTTCTATCCTGACCATGAAATAACAAACCATCAAATGGAGTGAAGTGCTTTCTGCGCTTTCTTTACTTATTCTTCAAAGCAGACTCGGTGGTTTTAGTCTCTATGGAAGTCAGTATTTCCTCTAAGGTTTGGTGTCTGGACCAGGGGTAGGCAACCTTGGCTCTTTTATGACTCGTGGACTTCAACTCCCAGAATTCCTGGGCCAGCCACGCTGAGGGGAAAGGGAGAGGTTTCCAAGCTGAGCCATGCTGACCCAGGAATTCTGGGAGTTGAAGTCCACGAGTCATGAAGTGGCCTAGGCCTAGGCCAGGGTTAGGCAACCTTGGCTCTTTTATGACTCGTGGACTTCAACTCCCAGAATTCCTGAGCCAGCCACGCTGAGGGGAAAGGGAGAGGTTTCCAAGCTGAGCCATGCTGGCTCAGGAATTCTGGGAGTTGAAGTTCATGAGTCATAAAAGAGCCAAGGCTGCCTACCCCTGGTCTAGACTTTCAGTGGCAGTGCTATTTGCTACACAAACTTAACCTTCACAATATTCCAACTCCATAATGGTTTAGGGCAGGGGTCTTCAAACCTGGCCCTTTTATGACTTGTGGACTTTAACTCCCAGAATTCCTCAGCCAGACGCTGGCTAAGGAATTCTGGGAGTTGAAGTCCACAAGTCACGAAAGGGCCAAGTTTGAAGACCCCAGGTTTAGAGGACTGACCTCTTATTCCATCGGTCACTTTGTGATGTAGGTCCCACATCTAAAATTCTGGCCAGGTATATAGCACAAATAACAAAATTAGCCTACAATGTTGTATAAGGAAACACACAACCACCACTTGGTTAGTCTCAACCAGAAATAATACTTCATTCAACGAGAAGACCCATAGAATCAAGAACACCGCGCTGATAATATACTTCTATTTTTGATAGAAGCGTAATATTGAATAAATACTATATTGAAGAAAATAAAATATTAGAACACTGGGACTCGAGACTTCTCTGGGGCAATTCCAAAGCTGAATTTGTACAGCTCTTTCTCCAGCCCTTATATCTGATCAAATGAGAAATTCTCTTCCCACCATGAAAACTTCATTCTTCTTGTAATGGACTAGTTTAGTTAGTCTCAGGCTTTTTCACTTTTCACCTTGTCAGTTTAGTTCTCATAAAAGGCAAAAGGGGCCTTAATTTATTTATTGTTTTCCCAAGAAGGACATTACTTCTTAAGGACAAGAGCTGTAATGCTAATGTGTAACTAGGTAGATCTAAGTATAGAAAATCTCAGCCATGGGAAGAAAACCAAGGATTTCAAAATCTTCAAGAAGGTTTCCCCTATAGTTGAATCTAGCATCACCCAAATGTTGCAGGAGAAAACTTTTTTATTAAGTTGCTACTACAAGCTACATAACTGCCCTTGAGGAGTATGTGGAAGCTTCAACTAGTACAGAATGCAGTGCTGCAGACCTGTATGTATGCATGCTCCCAAACATCACAGCTCATGCCCCTGTTCCATAAGTTTCATTGATTGCCAGTCTGCCTCCGGTCCAATTAAGGCGTTGGTTTTAACCTTTAAAGTCCTTTATGACATTGGACTGGGTTACCTATTAGAATTCAGAATAAAGCTGGAAGGGACCTTGGAGATTTTCTAGTCCAACCTTCTGCTCAAGCAGGAGATCCTACCTATACCATTCCAGACAAGACAGAGAAGAGCAGCAAAGATGATCAGGGGACTGGAGGCTGAAACGTATAAGGAACGGTTGCTAGAATTGGGTATGTCTAGTCCAGGGGTAGGCAACCTTGGCTCCTTTATGACTTGTGGACTTCAACTCCCAGAATTCCTGAGCCAGCGTGGCTCAGTTGGAAACTCTCCCTTTTCCCTCAGCATGGCTGGCTCAAGAGTTCTGGGAGTTGAAGTCCACAAATCATAAAAGAGCCAAGGTTGCCTATCCCTGGTCTAGTCTAATGAAGAGAAGGACGAGGGGGGGACATGATAGCAGTGTTCCAATATCTCAGGGGTTGCCAGAAAGAAGAGGGAGTCAAGCTATTCTCCAAAGCCCCTGAGGGCAGGACAAGAAGCAATGGATGGAAACTAATCAAGGAGAGAAGCAACCTAGAACTAAGGAGAAACTTCCTGACAGTTAGAACAATTAACCAGTGGAACAACCTGTCTCCAGAAGCTGTGAATGCTCCAACACTGGAAGTTTTTAAGAAGAGACTGGACAGCCATTTGTCTGAAATGGTATAGGATTTCCTGCCTGAGCAGGGGGCTGGACTAGATGACCTCCAAGGTCAATTATTATTATTGTTGTTGTTGTTGTTATGTAGCTGTCCAGTCTCTTCTTAAAAGCCTCCAATGATGAAGCACCCACAACTTTTGGAAGTAAGCCATTCCGCTGATTAATTGTTCTCACTGTTAAGACCTGAGGTTGCCTCTTCCCAAAGACATCAACTCTCCATTAGATGTAACAGAGAAGATGCACTGCAGTTACCATCTGCCAAGGACTCACATTTGTTAGGTCTCCATGTGGAAAATTCTCCTCCACTACAACCTCCAAGATTAGGCTGGCTTCTTCCTTCTTAATGATCTATAAGTCTCTCAAGACTTGGTTGTGTCACCAGGTCTGGGGTCCCCAAGGAATGGGAGACTTGATTAGATGGTTGGTTCCATTACTGAAAGTGGATAGACTCGCTCCCTTCTTCTGCCTAGGGGTCTGTATATTTCTTTTTAACTTTAATTTTTTACCCATTTTACTGGGTTAGGAATATTCATTTCTGATTATTTTAATGTTTTTTTTAAGCCTGTAAGCTGCCTAGAACAGCTTTGAAACAAGATTGGGGGGGGCAACTAAACTTAAATAATAAATAGTATTTTTAACACTGATTTACTGATATATTTATATCATTGTTTATATATGTGTGTTCTTCTATCGGCTTATTGAAGGTCAACCAGGGTGAGATGGGTGGCTACATAAATCTGATTAATAAATACATAACTTTAAACTTTATTAAAAAAAAAAACACCTGCCTAGCAATATGAAAAGATGGCATCTAAGATTGCGTATGTGTGCGTACATTGCAGAAATAATGTTTACGGCACAGCAAATAGCAAAGGGAAGTGAGGCTGCTGCTCAAAAGAGACCTGGCAATTTCCAATATCTCCAAGAACGCAAAACACAAACGAAAAAAGAAGATGCTTTTGTAGGACGTGTCACACAGGAAACAAAATGACTGCCACTTAAGACTGCATACTAAAACAGATGTATACAAAGATTAATACCTAATGTTGTATGCTATGTTCTAGGATGATTGCTTAGCAATAGGATCTTATGTTTAATGTTGATCACATTAATATTGAAACGGATAGGGGAAACACCAATCAAAATAAAATGTAACAGGAGTATAGTTGAGGCTAGACACGAGGAGTGGGGAAAAAGGCTTACTAACTCAGACGTTTTCAAAGACTAATACTTAGTATTGTATACCAGGTGTCATGATGATTGCTGCATAATATGTTTTTATGTTCAATGTTAATTGTTTTAATAAAAGAATTTTTATAATAAAAAAAAAGACTGCATAAGAATGTAAATTGCCTTAGAACTTTTTTTTTCTTTTAAGATGCACATTATGCATGCTTCAGAGTTTTGCCCTCAAGAAGAGATGTTCAGCTAAGATGGTTTTTTTTTTTTGCCAGATTTCAGGAAATTGAAGGTCCTGGGAAAAACAGTACTTAATGCAGGGGTTCTCAACCTTGGCAACTTTAAGACTTGTGGACTTCAACTCTGGCTGAGGAATTCTGGGAGTTGAAGTCCACAAGTCTTAAACTTGCCAAGGTTGAGAACCCCTGACTTAATGCATCCGTCTGGCAGATAACCTTAACTGGGGCTTGTTTTCGGGGTAGGTTTTATATTACAATCTTCCTGAAAAGTCATGCTAGGGCTAATTTTCCAGTTGGGTGTTATTTTGAGGGGGAAATACGGTCTCTTCCAGTACCTGAGAGAATATCACAGAGAAGTGGGGATTGACTTATTCTCCGAAGAATCACAGGGCAGGACAAGAACCAATGGATGGAAACTAATCAAGGAAAGAAACAACCTAGAACTCTGGAGGCATTTACATAGGAAGAGACTGGGCAGCCATTTCTCCAGAATGGCATAAGGACAATTGCCTTGGGCAAGGGGTTGGTCTAGAGGACCTCCAAGGCCCCTCCCATCCAGTGGTGGGATTCAGCCGGTTCGCACCACTTCGGCAGAACCGGTAGCTAATTTTTGGTCGCCCAGGCCCAGAATGGACTTCCGGAAACGGCATCCACACACAGAACCGGTTGTTCACCTATCTGAATATGCACCACTGCTTCCATCCCTACGACTCTATGATTCCATTAATCATAGAACTTGAGAAGGAAAAGGGAGAAACCACAAAGGGTTTCTGCCTTCCACAAATTCTCTGATTTCAAACAAATGCTTATAAGCAGGGGATCTCTTCCATTCTAGCCATCTGGAAAGTGCCATGAGGCATAAGGGGATCATAAAATCTTATTACCGGCATAACTCCGCCATATAAACAGCAAATCTCTGCTTTGGTTTCCTGGCAGCATTTCATTCCCACACTCCATAGGAAAAAGTAAACATGGACTCCATTAACACACACACACACACACACACACACACACAAAGTGCACTCTGTAGCCTTCGTTTTCTCAAATCAAAATGCTTTAAATCAGGAGAACATTAAATTAAAGTCAGGATGCCATCTACTTCCAAAGATACTTTAAAAAAAAAATAATAATAATAATAATAATAATAATAATAATAATAATAATAATAATAATAATAATAATAATAATAATAATAATAATAATAATAATTTATTTGTTTGTTTGTTTGTTTGTTTGTTTCGATTTCTATGCCACCCTATTCCGAAAACTCAGGGCGGCTCACAACATAATCAGTAGCATATAGAAATCAAATACATTATAAAACCCCTAAATTAAAACCAATCAACTGAAACAAACTTACAACAAACATACACTGGCTGGGGCAAGGTGTCAACTGCCCTAGGCCTGCCGGCAAAGATGTGTCTTTAACAGTTTGCGAAAGGCGGAGAGGGTGGGGGCAATACGGACCTCTGGGGGGGAGTTGATTCCAGAGGGCCGGGGCCGCGACAGAGAAGGCTCTTCCCCTAGGCCCCACCAGGCGACACTGTCTGGCTGACGGGACCTGGAGAAGGCCGACTCTGTGGGCCCTAACCGGTCGCTGGGTTTCATGACGCAGCAGACGGTCCCGTAAGTAACCTGGTCCAATGCCATGTAGGGCTTTATAGGTCATAACCAACACTTTGAATTTATTTTATTTATTTATTTGATTTGACTTCTATGCCGCCCTATTCTGGAGAACTCAGGGCGGCTCACAACATAAATAGAAATCACCAGTTAAAATACATATATAAAAACCCCTAAGTTAAAAGAAAACCAATCATTCAACAAACATACACACAAACATACACTGGCTAGGGGCAAGATGTCAACTGCCCCAGGCCTGCTGGCAGAGGTGTGTCTTAAGCAGTTTACGAAAGGCGGAGAGGGTGGGGGCGATACGGATCTCCGGGGGGAGTTGATTCCAGAGGGCCGGGGCCGCAACAGAGAAGGCTCTTCCCCTAGGCCCCACCAGGCAACATTGTCTGGCTGACGGGACCTGGAGAAGGCCGACTCTGTGGGCCCTAACCGGTCGCTGGGTTTCATGCGGCAGCAGACGGTCCCGCAAGTAATAATAATAATAATAATAATAATAATAATAATAATAATAATAATAATAATAATAATAATAATAATAATAACAATAACAATAACAATAACAATAACAATAACAATAACAATAACAATAACAATAACAATAACAACAATAATAATAATAATAATAATAATAATAATAATAATAATAATAATAATAATAATAATAATAATTGTATAGGAACAGCTTTATAATTCTTCTCTTCATGGTCAAATCCAGACAGTTGCTGTTGAACCCAGGAAATAGCTTGTCCAGCCGACATTACGTTCTCTTTTCTTCTCGAATTTTAGTTTAGAAATACAGGCAGTCCTCAACTTATGACAATTGAGCCCAACAGTTCTGTTGTTAAGCGAGACATTAAACGAGACTTGCCCCATTTTAGGACCTTTCTCATCTGAGTCGCTAAGCGAATCGCCACATTTGATTTTGCTTGTCGGAAGAGGTAGCGAAAGGGGATCCCACGACCCCACTTTTTTTCGTGCTACCCATTGTTAAGAGAGTAACAAGGTTAAGTGAATCTGGCTTCCCCATGGACTTTGCTTGTCAGAAGTTCCCAAAAGGGGATCATGTGATCCCCCCAGGGACACTGTGACCATCATAAATATGAGTCAATTGCCAGGCATCTGAGTTCTGATCACATGATCATGGGGATGATGCAAGGGTTGTAAGTGTGAAAAACAGTCATAAGCAGTGGTGGGATTCAGCCAGTTCGCACAACTTTGGCAGAACCGGTAGCTAATTTTTTTGTTGCCCAGGCCCAGAATGGACTTCTGGAAGTGGCATCCACACAGAGAACCAGTTGTTCACACATATTTGAATCCCACAACTCCTTTCTCCTTCCCTCCCTCCCTCCCTCCCTCCCTCCCTCCCTCCCTCCCTCCCTTCCTTCCTTCCTTCCTTCCTTTCTGTGGTAGGATTCAGCCAGTTCGCACAACTTCGGCAGAACCGGTAGCTAATTTTTTGTTGCCCTGGCCCAGAATGGACTTCTGGAAGTGGCATCCACACAGAGAACCAGTTGTTCACACATATTTGAATCCCACAACTCCTTTCTCCCTCCCTCCCTCCCTCCCTCCCTCCCTCCCTCCCTCCCTCCCTCCCTCCTTCCCTTCCTTCCTTCCTTCCTTCCTTCCTTCCTTCCTTCCTTCCTTCCTTCCTTCCTTCCTTCCTTCCTTCCTTCCTGTGGTAGGATTCAGCTAGTTCTCACAACTTCGGCAGAACCGGTAGCTAATTTTTTGTTGCCCAGGCCCAGAATGGACTTCTGGAAGTGGCATCCACACAGAGAACCGGTTGTTCACACATATTTGAATCCCACCACTCCTCCCTCCCTCCCTCCCTCCCTCCCTTCCTTCCTTCCTTCCTGTGGTAGGATTCAGCCAGTTCGCACAACTTCGGCAGAACCAGTAGCTAATTTTTTGTTGCCCAGGCCCAGAATGGACTTCTGGAAGCAGCATCCACACAGAGAACCGGTTGTTCACACATATTTGAATCCCGCCACTGGTCCTAAGCCACCTTTTTCAGTGCTGTTGTAACTTTGATCGGTCACTAAATGAACTGTTGTGAATCGAGCACTAACTGTGTCGGCTCATCTTATCAGCATCTGTTCTATTTTTTGTTGACACCATCCCTTCCCGTTTCTTGATTTGCCAAGATTGAGAAAGAGTTTGCAAGCTTAGAAAACAATGCCTATGGGACGCCCCTTTCGTCCTCTTGTGGTTTCTCTTCCCGTTACATTACGACGCAACAATGATCACAGTGGGCTTCCCAAGGCTCAAGATTTTTTTGTTATTTTGCTATTTTAAAAAAACACACACATCATAACCTTGCTATACATCTAGAGCAGTGGTTCTCAACCTTTTTAATGCCGCGACCCCCAACTGGTCGTAAGTCGAGGACTACCCAACCGGTCGTAAGTCGATGACTTCCCAACCAGTCGTAAGTCGAGGACTTTCCCTGCCTGGGAGTGCCGCCCCCTGCGCTGGCCGAGGTGTAGCTGACAAGGGGCAGCGACGGTGCAGGGCGACCACCGGCTGGGCCACCAGCTGGCTCAGCCCAAGGGAGGTAAGGCACCCGCTGGGCCCCAGGCGCGCCAGCAACCCTTCCTGCGCCCGCCAGCCTCCCACCTCCCACCCCTGGCCTTTTTTTACTTACATTTTTAGCAGGGAGGTGTGGAAACTTCTAGACAGCTCGCCTTTGCTGCAGACAACTTGCAGCACCGTTTGCAGACTGGGACTTTTGACGGGCTAAGCAGGGCAGAGACAGCCTGGACAATTCCTATTGGCTTTTGAAAGCCAATAGAATTAGACTCTATTCAAGAGAGTCTATTCTATTGGCTTTCAAAAGCCAATAGAATAAGAGGGAGTAGCACAGCTAAGGAAAAGGGGGGGGAATGGCAGACTGCGTTGTTTGGTGACCCCCATGAAATGGTCGTTCGACCCCAAATGGGGTCGCGACCCACATGTTGAGAACCGCTGGTCTAGAGCGTTAATAGAAGCAAATCAAACTCCAGACTGCTGAAGGACCATTAGTGAAAATTGCTGGGCATAAAAAATTCATTGCAAAAAAAAAAAAAAAAGCAAAGCCAAAATAAATAGATAAATAAACAATAATAAACATAGCACAGTAGTGGAACTGCATTAAGAACGGACCAGCATTATATATTTTTGCCTTGTCAAAGTTCTCCAGGATGCATATATACATCCCAGAATAGCCTTGCTTGCATTTTGTTTGTTTGAAGTTGGTTTTCGCCACGGTTAAGTGCATTATTAAGTAATTAAACACAAGCCAGTCTGGACTGCTGAATCATTTGGGACTGAAAGCTTTTTAACTTAAGGTAAGAGCACTCACAGAAACATAAGAAGTCTTGACACCAGTGGAGTTGCCTACACATATATTGTAGCAGGAGGAGAATGGAAGTATGTAGCTGAGATTTGTAAAGGAATGGTTAAGAAAAAAAGAAAAGAAAAGGGGGTCTAGAACTTAAAAATGGCAAACGTAAGTAAAGATAAGTAGCTACAGAGATTCTCCGTCATCCAACTTGCCCCGGAGATCCGTGTCGCCCCCACCCTCTCCGCCTTTCGTAAATTGCTTAAAACACACTTTTGCCGGCAGGCCTGGGGCAGCTAACACCTTGCCCCTAGCCAGTGTATGTTTGTGGAATGATTGGTTTCTTTTTTAATGAAGGGTTTCTATATTTATGTATATAATGTAATTTCTATCATGTTGTGAGCCGCCCTGAGTTCTCCGGAATAGGGCGGCATAGAAATTAAATAAATAAATAAATAAATCCAGGCCATGGCTGTCTCAAAGGTGTTTTTTCACGAGGCAACTGGACTTCCTTTGTGTTTCTTTGAAGATGTTTTGTTCTCATCCAAGAAGCTTCTTCAGCTCTGACTGGATGGTGGGGAATGGAAGGATTTATACTCCTTGTAGACCGCTGGCCCTTTTCATCCTTTCTGAGAGTCACTGAGGCCACCTGGAGGCTTATCTGTGTCTTCAGGGTCACCTGAGTAGTGCAAATGTGTGTGGAGCCTGCTTGGAACTGCTGAAAGGGCTGTCTATCATTTCTCTCCAGTCTACAACACAGCCCTTTAAACAGTTCCAAGAAGGCTCCACACTCGCTTGCACCACTCAGGTGACCCTGAGGGCACAGGTTAACCTCCAAGTGGGCTCAACGACTCTTTAAAAGAAGGGGAAGGAAGGAAGGAAGGGAGGAAGAAGAAAGAAAGGAAGAAAGGAAGGAAGGAAGGAAGGAAGGAAGGAAGGAAGGAAGGAAGGAAGGAAGGAAGGAAGGAAGAGGAAGGGAGGGAGGGAAAGAAAGAAAGAAAGGAGAGAGAGAGAGAGAGAGAGAGAAAGAAAGAAAGAAAGAAAGAAAGAAAGAAAGAAAGAAAGAAAAAGAGAGAGAGAAAGAAGAAAGAAAGAAAGAAAGAAAGAAAGAAAGAAAGAAAGAAAGAAAGAAAGAAAGAAAGAAAGAAAGAAAGAAAGAAAGAAAGAAAGAAAGAGTGAAGGAGGGAGAAGGAAAGAAGGAGAAAGAAAAAGAAAGAAAGAGGAAGGAAGGAAGGAAAGAAAGAAAGAAAGAAAGAAAGAAAGAAAGAAAGAAAGAAAGAAAGAAAGAAAGAAAGAAAGAAAGAAAGAAAGAAAGAAAGAAAGAAAGAAAGAAAGAAAGAAAGAAATGTGGTCCTTGGAAAATGAGTGAAGACAGTTTTAAAGGATCTAAAAGTATATACGGCTAACGATCTTGAAATAAGATTAATGTTCGCCAATGTTTTATAGCTTTTGAACACCTTGGAGAATATCCAAAAACGGCTGGTCACCATCACGTTGGTGCAATTCAGGGGTCGCCCCATTAACTCGCAGAGTCTGGGCTTGTCCTTGTGCTGTGCAGCCAATTTGGAAGGAAATTGCAGGATTAGGAGACGAATTGCTCCATGTCAAGGACACCTTTACACCACTTGGCATCATCCCCAGGGTTTTAATCTATCAAGACATCTGCGGGCTTTCCACTCGGAGGGATGACAAAAAGAATTATGCAAAAAGATGAAAGGCTACGCATACCCCCAACTTGAAGGAAGCGAAGGATCATCCCATGCTTTGTACAAGGTTAGCACACACAAACACACACACACACACACACAGATGAATATACAGGTAGTCTTTGACTTATGGCAACAACCGAGCCCCAGAGTTCGGTTGCTAAGCATTTTGCTTCATTTTACAGCCTTCCTTGCCACAGTTGTTAAATGAATCACCGCTCTTGTTAAGTTAGTAATATCTTTGTTAAGTCAAACTGGCTCCCACCTTGACTTTGCTTGTCAGAAGGTAGCAGTAACAGAGTTGGAAGGGACTTTGGGAGGTCATTTAGTCCAGCCCCCTGCTCCCGCAGGACACCTTTAGTATTTCTGATAAATGGCTGTCCAGTCTCTCTCTTCTTAAAAAGCCTCCAGTGAGGCTATATTGCCAACTTCCGAAGGCAATGTAATAATAATAATAATAATAATAATAATAATAATAATAATAATAATAATAATAATAATAACAACAATAATAATAGTAGTAGTAGTAGTAGTAATACTAATAGTAATAGTAATAATAATGATAATAATGATGAGAATGAGAATGATGATGATGATAATAATAATGGTAATGATAATTATCATTGGAAGGGATCTTGGAGGTCATCTAGTCCAACCCCCTGCTCAGGCAGGAAACCCTACGCCATTTCGGACAAATGGCTGTCCAGTCTCTTCTTAAAAACTTCCAGTGTTGGAGCATTCACCGCTTCTTTCTGGAGGCAGGTTGTTCCACTGGTTAATTGTTCTCACTGTCAGGAAGTTTCTCCTTAGTTCTAGGTTGCTTCTCTCCTTGATTAGTTTCCATCCGTTGCTTCTTGTCCTGCCTTCAGGCACTTTGGAGAATAGCTTGGCTTCCTCTTCTTTGGGGCAGCCCCTGAGATACTGGCACGCTGCTATCATGTCCCCCCTCGTCCTTCTCTTCATTAAACTAGACATACCCAATTCCAGCAACCATTCCTTATAGGTTTTAGCCTCCAGTCCCTTAATCATTTGTTCCATTGGTTAATTGTTCTCACTGTTAGGAATTCTCTTCTTAGTTCTAGATTGCTTCTCTCCTTGGTTAGTTTCCATCCATTGTTTTTGTCCTGCCTACAAGTGGTTTGGTGAATAAGTTGCCCCCCCCTCTTCCTTGTGGCAGCACCTCAAATACTGGAATACTGCTCTCATGTCAGCCCTGCTCCTTCTTTTCACTAGACTTAGGGATACCCACTTCCTGCTATTGTCCTTTGTGTGTTTTAGCCTCCCGTCCCCTAATCATCTTTGTTGCTCTTCTCTGTACTCTTTCTAGAGTCTCTGCATCTTTTTTACATCATGGTGACCAAAACTGGATGCAGTATTCCAAGTGTGGCCTTACCAAGGCCTTGTAAAGTGGTATTAACACTTCACGTGATCTTGATTCTATCCCTCTGTTAACGCAGCCTAGAACTGCGTTGGATTTTGGGCTGCTTTTTTTTTTTTGGGGTGGCAAAAGAGAATTACAGGACCCCAGGGGATGCTGCAACAATCGTGAGTGTGAAAAAAAGGTCACAAATAACTTTTTTCCCCCCAGCACGATTGTAACTTTGAACGGTCACTAAACAAACGCTTGTAAAATCAAGGGCTACTTAGATGAGAATGGTATGATGTGGCACCAGCATAGGATGGGAAATTTCCAGAAGCTGCCTCTAACACATTGCAGGTGACTTGTAGAAGAGGTTAGATGAGATGTAATCATCCAGAAAAGGAAAGAGTGTATAGCAATCAGACTTATATACAGCTTCACAGTGCTTTCACAGCCCTCTCTAAGGAATTTACAGCACAGGCCCCCAACCTTTTGAGCACCAGGGACCGGTTCCGTGGAGACTGGTTTTTCCATGGACTGGAGTGTGTGTGGTTTTGTGTGCTGCCTGCATCCCACAGATGGGGCTTTGCTTGTTTGCATGGACCGGTTACTGGCATGCTGTGGACCTGTGCCGGTCCAAGAACTGGGGGTTGGGGACCCCTGATTTACAGTCAGCCAATTGCCCCTAACAGTCTGGGTCCTCATTTTACTGACCTCAGAAGGATGGAGGGCTGAGTCAACCTTGAGTTGGTGAGAATCGAACTGCGGGCTGCTAGCAGTCAGCAGAAACAGCCTGCAGTACTGCATTCTAACTGCTGCACCACCACGGCGCAGTACAGTGTGTGTATGTGTGTTTCAGGGAGAGGGGTGTAAAGGAAAGAAAGTTCAAAAGAATGAGGGGGGGAAACACATGGGCATTATTTTTAAAAGGAACTTTAAGCATCCTGATTAACATTTCTCTACTGATTTCAAAACGTGAACAAGGATAGTGACCAAACACTTGGGAGGGGTCTAGGATACCTTGCTGTGGCCAATTCGCCACAGCCCACTTACCCCAGCCAATTTTCCACAGGAGAGTTTTCCATGGGACAAGAGTAATATCACGGAACAACACTAATATCGAAGAAATAGTGGAACAGAATTATTAAATGAATTGGCCACAACAAGTTCATTGTGGCAAGTTGGCCCTTTCTGCTTGGGAGGTATGGGTGCTATTAAAGATCCTTACAAAATTCTGATAGTATCAGCTGCTTTTCTGGTCCAGCTCGGTTTATATTTCTCAGATAAAATACCTATCTCGTATGATTTCTTGCTTGCCCATTTTGCTCCTTTTTGAAATTTGCAATATCTTCTGGAGGGGAAAAAAAAAGGTATGTCAACGGGTACTTGATTACTGAGAGTTTCTCCAAATGTACATCTAAGTATATTTTAAAAGACAGACAGGTGAAGATTTGTGCCAGAATAAATTATTGGAACACTGTATGCCAAATTAAAATGGAATAGAACCAGATTAAAAAAAAATCAGCTTCTCTCCAGGTTAGATGGAGGAAGGAGTGCTGGGAGAAAAATGAAATGGAAGCATATTGAAATATTCAATATATATACCTCCCTTTTTCTTAAGGTTTTTTTTCCCCACCACATTTTGCCATTTTTTCTCCTTATATAGATTTATTTTTATAGCAGCAACCATGCTTTCCCTGTTCTCAGAAAATGTAGATTTCTTCCTCAGATCTTCTGGACTTTCTTTTCCCTAATCATATGGAACTGACAGATCAACTATTAAAAGAGTGTTATAGAAAACCAAAAACATCGCTTTCTGTAATTCCACAATTGCCTTCAACAGCAGTATCACTTAGACTTATATACCGCTTTGCAGTGCTTTACAGACCTCTCCAAGTGGTTTACAGAGTCAATATACTGCCCCTCTGGTCCTCATTTTACTAACCTCAGAAGGATGGAAGGCTGAGTCAAACTTCAGCCAGTCAGGATCGAACATCTGACAGTTGGCAGAATTAGATTCAGATATCAAGGTCTCTCACATTCTCGAATGTCATCTAATGCTGTGCCCATCCACTAACCCAGACATGTCAAACACAAGGTCTGGGGGCCAGATGCAGCCCGCAAAGTGGTTTCATGAGGCCCACAAAGCCATCCTGGAAACAGTGAGGGAACGACCCCCACTGCCTTGGCCCTGGCCCAGGCTGGTCAGGAGCCAATGTACAATTTTGTGGTGGCCATTATATTCAGTCTTAGCTCCACAAGGCCGTCTAGAAACAGCATGGAACCAGCCCCTGCCGTGTCGGCCTGGCCCCCCGGGTGCCTGCTGGGGAGGTGTCACCCTTTGTGAAGAATGAAGAAATGGACCATGCCTTGGCGCTTGCCCTGGTCCCTTCTGCCAGAGACCCCCAGATCTGCCCCACTCCTGCCCAGGCGCCCACAGGCACTCTTGACGCGAACGATGTAGAGCTGGTCATGCCCACCCAGTAGCTCACACCCACTCCATCCACGCCCACCCAGTAGGCCGCACCCACCCTGGCCACATATACCCGTCCCCCCGAGGGCAACCGCAATGCTGATGCGGCTCTCAATGAAATTGAGTTTGACACCCCTGCACTAACCCAAAAATTCATCTGCCTTTTCTTTTATTGGGTGTACTCTGCAACTTATTGATTATGAAGGAGTTCTCTACAAATGTTGCAGGAATTAGATAACATCCTAAGTAGAGAAACTGGATTCCTTGGATGAGATCTTCTCTGCTTGTTTATTATTCCCCCCCCCATATCAGTCACTGATAACTTGTGTGACTGTTTTTATTTATACCATTCTTCCCTAATGAGAATATCTTGCTCCAGAAGCTCCAGAAGGATCTCTCGAAATTGTGTGAGTGGGCAACAAAGTGGCAAATGCATTTTAACCTAAACAAGTGCAAAGTTATGCACATCGGGGCAAAGAACCCCAATTATACTTACCAACTGATGGGGACCAACCTTTCTGAGACAACCCAAGAAAGGGATCTTGGGGTTTTGGTGGACAGCTCGATGAAGATGTCAACCCAATGCGCAGCAGCAGTAAAAGAAGCAAATTCCATGCTTGGCATGATTAGGAAGGGAATCGAAAATAAGTCAGCAAGTGTTGTATTGCCTCTGTACAAATCGATGGTGAGACCACACTTGGAGTACTGTATACAGTTCTGGTCACCACACCTCAAGAAGGATATAATGGAACTGGAAAAGGTGCAAAAAAGGGCAACAAGAATGATCAAGGAAATGGAGCGCCTCCCTTATGAAACCAGATTGCAACGCCTTGGTCTCTTCAGCCTTGAAAGACGGTGTTTAAGGGGTGACTTGATCGAAGTGTATAAAATCATGCATGGGATAGAAAAGGTGGATAGAGAAAAATTCTTTTCTCTATCACACAATACCAGGACAAGGGGGCACTCCCTAAAGCTCATAGCTAAGAAAGTGAGGACAAATAAAGGGAAATATTTCTTCACCCAGAGGGTCGTTGATTTATGGAATTCACTTCCAGAAGGGGTCGTGACAGCTGTCAGCCTTGACAGCTTCGAGGCAGGGCTAGATAGATTCATGGATGCCAAGTGTATCGGGGGTTATTAAAACGGATGTCCATGTGCCGCCTCTATGTTGGTTGAGGCAGGCAGGATTCCCTTGAGTACCATTTGTTGGGGGTCAAGGGAAAGGGAGGGTTTTGCCTTCTCTTTCTGCTCAAGATCCCCATGTACAATTGGTGGGCCACTGTGTGACACAGAATGCTGGACTCGATGGGCTTTGGCCTGATTCAGCATGGCTCTTCTTATGTTCTTATGTTCTTATGAAAGTCCAGCGTAAAATAGGAAGGAAGGAAAGAAGGAAAGGAGAAAAAAGGAAAGAGAGAGAGAAGGAGGAAAGGAGGAAGGAAGGAAAATGTGTAAAGAATGCATATGTTTACACTTGATGTGGGAAAAACACAATTAATTTACATTTGTCACTTTAGTCATTGAAATTCTAAGCGGCACAATGTTCTTCTAAAACTACCAAAAAAAAATATGATTTCATGTGGAGACATAATGGTACACGCTTCCAGATCTGTAATGTACGTATTAGGTGAGAATCTGTGACAAAATTAATCTCTTTCCATGTGTGGATTTGTGTGTGTGTTTGTGTGTCTGTGTGTCCCTGTGTATCTGGCTGTCTGTCTGTGTGTGTGTGTGTGTGTGTGTGTGTGTGTGTGTGTGTGTGTGTATGTACAGACAGAAAGACACACAGACATATTATTTGAAGAATTAATTTTGCATTATATTTTTAGAATTGTCTAGGACAATTATAACAATGTTGGGGCGGAGATGATTAATTAAGTACAGATGGTTTTGCATTTATACATATTGTTGAATCACATTGTGAAAAGGAAATTGAAATAGACAAAAGTAAAAACAAAACAAAAAAACCACCAAAACCCTGGAACCCCCTTTTTTATATCGTTCAGCACAAATTTAAATGATTCATCTGCGGATTATGTGTCCCCTGCCATTAACAGTCAATAATAATATGATATTTCCGGATTTGAATTAGACTAGGAATAATATTACACACACATATACACACACATAGATATGTGTGTTTCTGTGTGGGTGTGTATACACACACACAAACACACAGACACAATTATATCCATATGTGTGTATGTATGTGTATGTGTGTGTATATGTGTGTGTGTGTGTGTATGTATGTATGTATATGTATCAAATCTCGGAAGGATATGGCTAGCTGATGAGAGCTAAATAGCTCAAAATAGCGATACTAGTCTCCCTTTAACTCTTTGTTGGCGACAAAATTTTGAATTTACCATTGTTACAGTAGTGACATCTGCCCCAAAAAATGCTCCTAGATTGGAGCGAGAAAGCAGTAGCAAATTGCTTTGTCCCATATTTGGTAGACCGAGTGTACATATACATATATATGTATTTTGTGTGTGTGTGTGTGTGTTTGTGTGTGTAGGTCTCTGGTAATTCGGGTTTTCTCCTGCGTAGAATTTGAAGTGTCTTGGCGACGTTTCGACGAAGTCCCATTTGTCATCTTCAGGCTGGTGCTTTCGGCTTCGTGCTTCTAGGAGCAATGTGTGATTGTAGCTGTTTCTTCCTTTTAACTGCCAGTGGGGGTTTGAACTGATTGGCTGGGAGCTTGGCTGTGTTCTGATTGGGTGGAGGTGTGTTCTGATTGGTTAGGGGCTTGGCTGTGCTCCGATTGGCTGGGGAAGTGTTCTGTTTGGGTGGGGGCTTTGTTGTGCTCAGGTTAGTCTGAGTTGCAGGGGGATTAGAGATGGTGAGCTGCATAGGACTGAACCTTGAACGTTTACAACACAGAATAACAGAGTTGGAAGGGACTTTGGAGGTCTTCTAGTCCAATCCCCTGCTTGATCATTTTGGAGAAATGGCTATAACAGTCTCTTCTTGAAAACCTCCAGTGATGGAGCACCTACAAATTTGGAAGGCAAGCCATTCCACCGATGAATTGTTCTCACTGTCAGTAAATTTATCCTTAATTCTAGATTGGGTCCCTATTTAAATAATTTCCAGCTGTTACTTCTTCTCCTATCCTCAGGTGCTTTGGTGAGAAGGTAACCAATTGGAAGGTTTAAAGGTAACAGTAGAAGGAGCCTTTCATTCCTATTCTCAACTGTAGTCTCCTGTGGACATTCATTTATTGAGAGATTGAGAGATAAAGAGATAGGGATAGATAGATAGATAGATAGATAGATAGATAGATAGATAGATAGATAGATAGATAGATAGATAGATAGATAGATAGATAGATAGATAGAGAATATAATCTCCCTTTTTATGGTCCTGTAATCACTTAATTTGGGATAGAGTTGGGGCAACTGGATGGAACTGAGATTTTTCTGACCAGATGCCCTTCCTGCCACCTATGTGGAGTTCACAGCAGATATTTTTTTTTCTTTGCACCCTAGGAGAGAAATATCTGCTATTACCTAGGATTGATCTCTCAACCTTCCACTATGAGTCCTGCCTCTTTTTTATGATATTATTACAGTCTCTTGCTCTATAATTGCTGGAAGAATCAGATTCTACAAGCTTTTGTCCTGAAACGTCTTTGAGAATCAGCCATGATCCTTCAAGTTTGTAATAACCTTAGGCAGGCAACTTTGGACATGATAAATGTAGCATCTATCCCAGGGCTCAGAATGATATACGACAAATGTCTGTCTGCAATGGTCAGTTAGTCATATATCTATTTTGAATTAACCAACATCTCAATGTGAAAGAGTCTCGAAGGCCTGTTCTATTAGAATATAATTCCCTAGACTTTCCTGTCATAAAATACATGAAATATTAGCTGAAGAGGCAGATAGATGGATGGATAGACAGCCATATCTCACAAAAGTCTTTTGGGGGTTTTTTTTTTAAATCATTGCAGTGTTGTTGCCAAGAAAATCACACAAACAAGCAGGGCATTAGAAATTTGCACGAGGCCTAAGGAAGAAGGGTTTACCTCTCACACATATCATCCGTACTCAGAATTGCAGGTGGAGACTACACAGTGATGTTAAAATTATGAAGATCTCTCCTGCTCCTGATTTGTAATTGTAATTCATTATAATAGGTAATGCATTGGCTGAAGGCAATCTTTGTCCATAAAAGCTTATAAATAGGATAGTCTTGTGGGAACAATCCAGAGAAAAGAAATATTTTTGGGAATATTAAAAAGGCAGAATAAGTTTCCCCAAAGGAATAATGGATCTTAGAAGACAGAAACTTCTCCCCATCCCAGCCAGACAACTCAGCAGAAACCAACTTTTAGAAATGCAGATGTAATAATCCATTCAGGAAGGTTTGGGCCCTCCAGCTAGAAGCTGAAGAGATCAAGAAGACAAAGACCCTTAAAATCTACATACCCCACTCAAACTCTAAGACAGGACATAATAGGATTAACCCACCACCATCAGAATACCAGAAAGGCACACACCGGTCAAAGTTCATGACACAGGAACAACTCCAAACAAAAGCCCAAGAAGGTATAAAAACCCACTCCCTACTACATGTGCTCTCTCTTTTTTCTACAACCATCTTTCTGTCTGGCTCTCCTCTTCAACAAACTGCAATCTTCTTTCTAAAGCAGTCGCCATGTTGTTTATTCCCGGCTTGGACTGGACCCTGATGAAGATTTTTCCTTCAACAGTCTCTATGATGGTACAGAAAATTCTAATTTCTGCTACTTGTATGGTCTTAGAAATTGGTTGTTCTCTAATATGTGCACCGACTAGGCCTTTCTTACCAGGATTTCATAAAGTACACCGTAAATATACATATTTTTATTATTCAAAATACCACCTCAAAATTGAACTGACCATTTGGTGGTTTCTAAGGGGAAATGCCAGATTCAAATCATAGCTGGCTTAGGAATTCTGGGAGTTGAAGTCCACAAGTCATAAAAGGGCCATTGTTCCCCACCCCTGATCTAAAGCATTGTTAAGAAATGGTGATTTAGGAGATAATCCATTGATCCTGCAAAAGCTCCTTTGCAGAGTTTGTTGTTGTGGTTGTTGTTGTTTTTCATAAACTATTTAAATAAAAATTTGCAAGAAATTCAAATATCGTTTCAGGCAAAGGCATTTCCCTGACTGGTCACTGCAGACCGATCACGAATTTTAGCATCCTAAGGATTCTTTTTTCCCTTCCTGATCCAATGTTTTAGTGCTATGCATTACTGTATAAATATCCGTCTCCTCTGCCTGAACAGATTATATTATGTGCAACCCTTGTATTTGGAAAAGGGCTGAATTTATATAGGACCATCAGCTATTTAGCCTCAAGAAAGAAAAAGAAAGAAACGTGAAGGAAATTAAATTGTTACAATCCTTTTACATTTAACCATTCTTGATGCCAACAATTTTCTCAATCAGGTTTCCTTCCTTTCTTCCTTCCCTCTCTCTCTCCCTCCCTCCCTCCCTCTCTCTCTCTCTCTCTCTGTGTGTGTGTGTGTGTGAGAGAGAGAGAGAGAGAGAAAGAGAATTTTCTCAATCTGGTTTCCTTGTGTTTCTCTCTGTCTCTGTCTCTGTCTCTGTCTCTGTCTCTGTCTCTCTCTCTCTCTCTCTCTGTGTGTGTGTGTGTGTGTGTGAGAGAGAGAGAGAGAGAGAGTGTGTTTTCTCAATCAGGTTTCCTTGTGTTTCTCTCTGTGTCTGTGTCTGTGTCTGTGTCTGTGTCTGTGTCTGTGTCTGTGTCTGTCTGTCTGTCTGTCTGTCTGTCTGTCTGTCTGTCTGTCTGTCTCTCTCTCTCTCTCTCTCTCTCTCTCTCTCTCTCTCTGTGTGTGTGTGTGTGTGTGTGTGAAAGAAAGAGGGGGGAGAGGGAGAAAGAGGGAGAGATTTGTAAAGGTAAGGGATGGTTACCTTTATCAATTCTGAGGGGAAGGGGGAAGATTAAACAGCAGTCCACCAGCCATTTGAACAGGCAACACAAGAGAAATCGTTTCTTGGCGAAAGTGCAGCTTGTCGCTATAACAATATACAGCAACCGATGTATACCGATCTCTCCTGTGTGCTTGTCAGAGACAAGATCTCGTCTTCCTGTGATTTTTTTTTTCAAATCCAAAATGAGCAAAATGGGAAGGTCAAGCCAACTCTGATGTAATGAATGTGGGTAGGTGGGTGAGAATCACGATAGCTCTCCAAATTCAGGATAAAATGTAGCACGGGTTTCTTAATTGATTGACACTACCCAGAAGAAAGAACATCTCTAAGCCAACCATACTCTTCTGTTTTACTCCTTCGCAACCTAATCCACGCACTTGTCCTCCTATGAAATGAAGGGTAAAAGGAACTAGGAAGGACCACAGAGAAGCAGAGACAGAGAGAGAGAGAGAGGAAAAAAAAAAACATCTGGGTGGTTAAAAGTTCTATTGCCATTCTTACCAAGCTCTAAAATAAATTGATGCAGATTTGAAAGAGCACTACATTTTTCCCACTTTCCCTATAGCACAGGGGTCTTCAAACTTGGCCCTTTTATGACTTGTGGACTTCAACTCCCAGAATTCCTCAGCCAGGAGTAAAAGGGCCAAGTTTGAAGACCCCTGTGCTATAGCATGTATGAATCATGTGTTCAGCCTACTTACAGAACAGAATACAGAATAACAGACTTGGAAGGAACTTCAAACGTCTTCTAATCTAACTCTCTGCTCAAGAGGAGACCCTATATGTCCAATCTCTTCTTGAAGACCTCCAGTGATGGAGCACCTACAGTTTATGGAGGCAAACCCATTCTACTGGTTAATTGTTCTCATGGTCTCTTTAGTTCTAGGTTGTCTCTCCTTGTTAAATTTCATCCATTATTTTTTTGTCCTGCCCTCTGGTGCTTTAGAGATCAGGTTGATCTCCTTGTCTCTGTGGGAGTCCTTCAAATATTGGAAGACTGCTATCAAGTCATCCCTAGTACTTCTCTTTATTAGACTAGTCCAGACATGTCAAACACTAGGCCTGGGGGCTGGATGCGGCCTGCAAAGTGGTTTCATGTGGCCCGCGAAGCCATCCTGGAAACAGTGAGGGAACAGCCCCTGCTGCCTTGGCCCAGGCCGGCCGGGAGCCAAGTACAATTTTGTGGTGGCCATCTATACTGAAATGCATTCAGTCTTAGCTCCACAAGGCCATCTGGAAACAGCAAGGAACCAGTCCCTGCCGTGTTGGCCCCGCCCCCTGGGTGCATGCTGAGGAAGTGTCACCCTTTGTGAGGAATGAAGAAATGGACCATGCCTTGCTGCTTGCCCCGGTCCCACTCCCTTCTGCCAGAGACCCTCAGATCTGTCCCACTCCTGCCTCGGTGCCCACAGGCACCCTTGACGCAAACGATGTAGAGCTGGCCATGCCCACCCAGTAGGCCACACCCACTCCATCCACGCCCATCCAGTAGGCCACACCCACCCAGCCCCCCGAGGGCAACCGCAATGCTGATGTGGCCCTCAATGAAATTGAGTTTGACACCTCTGGACTAGACATACCCAGATGCTGCAACCATTTATCGTATGATTTAACCTCTAGAGCTGCACACTTTCTAGAGTCTCAACATCTTTTTTGTATCATGGTGACCAAAACTGGATGCAGTATTCCAAGTGTGGCCTTATCAGTATTCCAAGTGTGGTCTTATCAAAGCACTATAAAGCAGTACTAAAACTTCACGTGACCTTCTGCTGATGCTTTTTGTTGAATCTTTTTTCTGTAATTTGACTGGTTTAAGATTTCCAGAAAACCTCAGCCTGATTGACTCCTCCATTATCACTGTGGCTTACTACCCTTATCTATAAATCTCCCTTTCTATTCTTGCAGTCTGCAAATCCTCAAAATCATATTCAATGCTTCTCTTTTTGATTAAACATGAAACATGGAATATCCTTGATCTGAGTCAAACATTAGTTCTTTAATTTGTTAGCCAATCCTGGCTTCTTTGAATAAATCAAGGACTTTGCTAAGGAACATCTGTTCTGTTCCCATTTCAACATGCTGCACCCTGCGGGTAAAGTGAAAATGAAATCTCATCCTAGCCATTTTAACTATGTACTTACACTTTCTTCAAAAAAAAACGAGAGTGCTCTTAATGCAAAGCAGTTTGCATAATACTTGCAGCTAAGTCTCTAACATTTACACTATTGTAATCATTATGTTTTATCCATTTGTTGCCTATGGTGGTCTTGTTGGAGGCTTAATCAAATTTGGGATAATTAGAATATGATTATATATGCTTACTTCATGCCCGTTTCCTACTAAAGGAGAAACACCACTTGGCTTTCCTCCACCGTATCTGAGAACTAAATTTGTGATCAAACTCTATGGGAGCAAAATGAACTGTGGAATACCTTGCTGATAAACCTTTATGTTCCTTCTCCAGCTAGCCTGGATTCATCAGCATAAGCATATGTAGGCTGTGATGCCAACAGCTGATTCCCTTCTTCCTCCAGCTGATTAGCTTTTACTCAAGGTTGTTTTCCATTCATTCCATACTGTTTTTGGAGGCCTGAGGTTAAGGAAGCAACTGTCTTCAATTGGATTTAATTAAGCTGTCATAACTAAACAGCACAAAGTTATTTAGAGTTTATGGGAATTTAGCTTTAGGTCATCTTGGTCTTCATTAAGGTTGGGTAGCTGTGTGACTGCACATTGGGAGTAATTATTTTAATCTTTGGATAGTAGAAGTTTAGCCCCATTTGGCATCGGTGACCTGCCTAGACAGGAAGACGAACCAATAGCTCTTTCCATGTGTATGGAAAAAAGTGAAGAAATTATCCCATCCCTTTATTGATGTAGGTCAACATCTACCTGACATGGCTTGACTGGTCAAGAAAACCTTAATAGTTAATGCTTAATAATTGGAGAAGAAAGTATGAGGACACGACAGAGTTGTAAACTAGATTGGGAAGTAGAAAAGACCCTCAACGCAAGCCACTTCAAACTGTTCCTAAGAAAACCAAATGCATTTGGTTTGATTTACGAGAATCAAATCTGATACAAAGGAGCCTTTTTTATTACTCTATTTAACTATGCCATCTGATAACTCAGAGTGGGTTTAGGAAGCAACACATTTTAAAAATTAAGAGGAAATGTGCAAATATGAGTCCATTTTAATGAAAACAAACTAAATTCATGCCTTACGGTTAGGCAAGGAACTCACAATTTTGCAGCAGCTTACATGATGACGATAAGCTATTTTTTTTTAATGCATGGAAATTCTATATTGCACAGTTCAGTGGTTTTTTTCATTTTGTTAATGTTCACACTTTTAATTGGCACTTTTATTTCCCATTCAGTGTAAAAATGCATTAAGTTGCATTTTTTTTTCCACAAAAAAAAAAATCCTTGCTAGTCTATTCTTAGAATTTCTGAGGTTTGTGCTTCCTGGTATGATGTACTTTAGGACTGAAGATTATCTTCAAGATCAGAAAGAATTAGCAGGAAAGACAGTAGAAGACGTTTGGGAAGAATTTCTCTTCCTCCCTCTAAAATTCACACAGAAGAAGCCCAAAACGCAATTCCATAAATGGTGGGTACATACAGAAGATCTGGGGGTGGGGTAGGGGGGGACAACCGATTGAAATGTAAGCCAGATTTTTAAAAAATGGAATATTTTTAATTTGAGAGACAACTTCAAGCTACTCAACTTGAAATGAGTATTATTCATTCTCCTTTTAAACTCTAGCCAGAAAAATAGGGGATCTGCTTGATTTAAAGATTTGTTTCAACGATAAAATGGCACCATGGACTAGAAACATCCTTTCCCACTACTGTTTGGTAGTGGCAAAAGGCATTTTTAACCACTATCATATTTAGCTACTTCTAGCTATGTGGGATTGTGCTTGTTTGGGATTGTATTTTTTTTAAAATGTACTATAAATTTGATTTGATGCCAAGTGGTAACAACCAACAATATTGTTTGGAGATGTATATTCCGAGGGTCCACAATCTACTTTTTTAAAAAAAAAAATCTTCTGTGTGCTACATTTATTATTACCTTGTTTAGAAAATCCATACAGCCTTATTAACCGGGTCTTATAAAAGTATAATGAAAAATAACACCGCTATTTAAAAAAAAAAGACAAAAAGCCCAACTAAAATAATAAAACAGCAGAAACTGAAACACAAAATGCAACAATAAAATGGTAAAATGATAAAAAGGCTGCACAAATAAATATATTTCAACCTAGTTTAAAGGTCCATGGAGATTCTCAACCAACCAAGGTCATGGTCATCACAAAGCTATTTTTTCCCAAAAGGCACCTGGCTTTTCTTATTTGTGTGTTAAAATGTTTTGCTTCTCAAAACTGAAGTTTCTTTGATGAAAACCAACAAAATCCAGTTGCCTTTGGGGGAAAGAAAAAAAACAACAACTTTGCCATAACCTACTTTAAACCTACTGCACAGAGCTTGTTCACTAACCCACAATCTGGACAGACAGACTTGAACACTGGGCGTTATCTAACAAAATGAAATGCAATGGTGAAAACAGTAAGGTTCTACATTTAAGCAAGAAAAACCAAATGTACAGGGATAGTATAGGGGGTACCTTGCTCAATAGGAGTAACTGTGAGAGGGACCTCGGAGTCCTAGTGGACAATCACTTAAATACACTTAAATCCGTGTGCTGCAGCTGCCAAAAAGGGCAACACAGTGCTGGGCTGCATTAACAGAGGGATAGAATCAAGATCACGTGAAGTGTTAATACCACTTTACAATGCCTTGGTAAGGCCACACTTGGAATACTGCATCCAGTTTTGGTCACCACGATGTAAAAAAGAAAGAGTACAGAGAAGAGCAACAAAGATGATTAGGGGACTGGAGGCTAAAGCATATAAGGAACGGTTTCTGGAATTGGGTATGTCTAGTTTAACGAAGAGAAGGATGAGGGGGGACATGATAGCCGTGTTCCAATATCTCAAGGGCTGCCCCAAAGAAGAGGGAGTCAAGCTATTCTCCAAGACGCCTGAAGGCAGGAAAGAAGCAACGGATGGAAACTAATCAAGGGGAGAAGCAACCTAGAACTAAGGAGAAATTTCCTAATAGCTAGAACAATTAATCCGTGGAACAACCTGCCTCCAGAAGCTGTGAGTGCTCCAACACTGGAAGTTTTTAAGAAGAGATTGGAAAGCCATTTGTCTGAAATGGTATAGGGTTTCCTGCCTGAGCAGGAGGTTGGACTAGATGACCTCCAAGGTCCCTTCCAACTTTATTATTATTATTATTGTTGTTGTTGTTGTTGTTGTTGTTGTTATTGTTATTGTTATTATAATAATAATAATAATAACAACCCTAACCATAACCTACTATAGTTAATACAGAACTGAGCTCCACACATGATCGTAGCTTGTGTTTATTGTCACGGTGAGATGGAGATGAAAAATTAAATGACAGGAAAATAGGATGTCTGTAGGATTTCTATGAGCTTAAGTTCTCTTGCTCATTGGTATACTAGCTACAGCTGCCTACAGATGCATGCTGTGCTAACATAAAATCTCTTTGAAGCTCAACACACAGTTACTAGAAGAATATATTCTTGGAGTTTACTTAGTTTGTTTTTCTTTTTGTTAATGTTTACACTTCATTTTTAATTTTCTGCAAAATCTCATTAAGCTTTTTTTTTTTTAAGAATCCTTCTTAGTCTATTTTTAGAACATCTGAGATTTGTGCTTCTTGGTATAATGCACTTCGGGACCAAAAATCAGAGACATTTATTAGGGAAGACAGAAGATAGGGAGATTTCAGAAGAATCCTTTTAAAATTCATTCAACAGCCCAAAACATATTCGAAGGGTGAGAGTGGATTGTTGATCAGGATAACATCTATGTGAAGGAGGTTGAACATCATTTTTCGGCTGTGGCGAGCGGAGCATTCGCCCAGGTTCGCCTGGTGCGCCAGTTGCGGCCCTATTTGGACCGGGAGTCACTCCTCACAGTCACCCATGCCCTTGTCACCTCGAGATTCGACTACTGTAATGCTCTCTACATGGGGCTACCTTTGAAGAATGTCCGGAGACTGCAGGTAGTCCAGAATGCGGCCGCGTGAGCCGTCTTGGGTCTCCCAAGACATGCTCATATCACTCCAGCTCTTCGTGAGCTGCACTGGCTACCAATTGGTCTCCGAACACAATTCAAAGTGTTGGTTATGACCTATAAAGCCCTTATGGCAACGGACCAAGATACTTGCGGGACCGTCTCCTGCCTCATGAATCCCAGCGACCGGTTAGGGCGCACAGGGTTGGCCTCCTATGAGTCCCGTCCATCAAACAATGCCGCCTGGCGGGACCTAGGGCAAGGGCCTTCTCCGTTGCTGCCCCAGCCCTCTGGAGCCAGCTTCCCTCGGAGGTTCGTACTGCTTCCTCCCTCCTAGCCTTCCGGAAAGGATTGAAGACACATCTATGTCGACAGGCTTGGGGCATGTGAGCTGCGCTCTGCCCCTCGGCCCTAAGAGTGTCCCGCCATCAGTGCATGTGAATTGATTGTGTTTGTGTGTGGTATGAATGTGTTAATTTTTAAAATTATTGTAGTATTTTTTTGTTGTGAGCCGCCCCGGGTCTTTGGAGAGGGGCGGCATATAAATGTGATTTAAATAAATAAAATTAAATAAATAAAATTTGGTTGAAATTCAAAGGCAGAAAAAAAAAGCCGCTTTGCTTTTTTCATATTTTAGAAAGACGGTCAAAAATATTTAAAACTCATACAGTAGTAGGTCTTTGGCCCTCCTAATTTCCCTCAAAATGTTCCTTTGCATCCCTAGGCCTTCATGTAACTCAATCCCATAATTACGGGGACAAACATATTTATTAATATGTTTATTCAGCCTCATCTAGACTCTTGATTCACTGCTTAAAAGTATCAAAATAGATCTTCAGCACCTTAAAAAAAGATAGGCAGGGCTGCAAACATCCAAATCTTGAAGAAAATTCTATTCTATGAGATCGACACAGTGTAGGACAGGGGTTCTCAACCCTTGGCAACTTTAAGACTTGTGGACTTCAACTCCCAGAATTCCTCAGCCAGCTTTGCTGAAGTTGAAGTCCACAAGTCTTAAAGTTGCCAAGGTTGAGAACCCCTGGTGTAGGAGAAAGGAGTCATAAGAACATAAGAACATAAGAAGAGCCATGCTGAATCAGGCCAAAGCCCATCGAGTCCAGCATTCTGTGTCACACAGTGGCCCACCAATTGTACATGGGGATCTTGAGCAGAAAGAGAAGGCAAAACCCTCCCTTTCCCTTGACCTCCAACAAATGGTACCCAAGGGAATCCTGCCTGCCTCAACCAACATAGAGGCGGCACATGGACATCCGTTTTAATAACCACCGATACACTTGGCATCCATGAATCTATCTAGCCCTGCCTTGAAGCTGTCAAGGCTGACAGCTGTCACGACCCCTTCTGGAAGTGAATTCCATAAATCAACGACCTTCTGGGTGAAGAAATATTTCCCTTTATTTGTCCTCACTTTCTTAGCTATGAGCTTTAGGGAGTGCCCCCTTGTCCTGGTATTGTGTGATAGAGAAAAGAATTTTTCTCTATCCACCTTTTCTATCCCATGCATGATTTTATACACTTCGATCAAGTCACCCCTTAAACGCCGTCTTTCAAGGCTGAAGAGACCAAGGCGTTGCAATCTGGTTTCATAAGGGAGGTGCTCCATTTCCTTGATCATTCTTGTTGCCCTTTTTTGCACCTTTTCCAGTTCCATTATATACTTCTTGAGGTGCGGTGACCAGAACTGTACACAGTACTCCAAGTGTGGGCTCACCATCGAAGAGAACAATTAGCTCTAAATCATGAGGTATCCACAAACACCCCAAGCCCAGCCTCCCTTTGTATTCTATTGACTCTTATCTAAAGCCAAATTAATCTTAATTGGAACTTCATGTAGGGTCCCGATTCTTTGTGCCTGATGCACAGCAGTAAAAGAGGTATCTCTCCCATCCATACCAATTCAAACTCTCTCTCTGGAAGAAGCAAGATAATCACCTCAATGCTTGGGAGCCCTATCCCATTCCCAACTTCAGCGAAAAAGATACCGCAATGCTATCAAAGACTATTGAAAAATCAAGAAAGACAAGGTTGAATGTCCACCACCACCATCTTGATTCCACCAGGGATTATCTACAAGTGTCTTCAGATTTGTTTCAAACTTAGCAGTTTCCTCTAGTTCAGGGGTCTTCAAAGTTGGCTGGACACTCCAAACCATTTTCAAAAAGCGTATTGAATTTCTACCTCAGGTTTTTTTGTTAGGGATCATAAAAGATTGCACTACCTCAGAGACGAACTTATTTCTGAACTTGATCACAGCAGCCAGGTTGTTGGTGGGACAATACTGGAAGAATCCAGAAATACCACCTATAGAAGAATGGACTTTGAAAGTAATAAACTTGGCGGAAATGGCGAAAATATCGGCATATTTGAAAGATCGCTCAAATGAACAATATTTGACTGACTGGAAACAGTGGATAGACTATATACAAGAGAAACACCAATCAAATAAAATGGCGTATAGTTGAGGCTTGACGTGAGGAGCGAAGAATGTTTACCAAACCAGACGTTTACAAAGACTAATACCTCATGCTGTATTTTCATGTTTTATGAGGACTGCTTCTTAATATGATCCTATGTTTAATGTTGATTGCTTTAATACTGGAAAAGCGTACTGAATTTCTACCTCAGGCTATTGAATTTCTACCTCAGGATCTTTTGCTAGAGATCATAAAAGATTGCACTACTACTGAGACAAATTTACCTCTGAAGCTCGAATGAACAATATGTGATAGACTAGAAACAGTAGTTAGAACATATATAAGAGGAATGTTTACTAAACCAGACGTTTACAAAGACTAATCCATAGTGTTGTATTGCAGGTTATATGATGATTGCTTTTTAATACGATCTTATGTTTGATGTTGATTGTTTCAATAAAAGAATTTTCTACAAAAAAAAAAAAGTTGGCCCTTTTATGACTTGTGGACTTCAACTCCCAGAATTCCTCAGCCAGACATGCTGGCTGAAGAATTCTGGGAGCTGAAGCCCACAAGTCATAAAAGGGCCAACTTTGAAGACCCCTGCTCTAGTTCCTTTGCTATATCCTTGGCAAATTTACCAGCTGCAACACAACGGGTGACGTTCTTCTCACTTATGTCATTAACATCAAATGCAGCACACAAGATCTCAGTCTGCGGTAGTTAACACGAAACCAGCAATGGCGTATATTTCCAACTCTTTGTGCATAATTATGCCACAACGTGCATGGTTTCTGCCAAAGGTACAGTAAGAAACAGCAGAACGCAAAGAAAAAATAAATTAATCCTTCAGAGATTGAATGCAGTGTGCCCAAGTGAGAACGGTCAAAGTGAAACGGATAAGGAAAGAGATGTTTATAAAAGGATTCTTTATGCACTTGAAAAAAAAAAGTGGGGGGCGGGAGAGAACAAAGCAGATGAGTCATTGAAAAAAGCAGCACTATCACACTTTATAAGGTCCCTGAGAAAGGACTCAGTGAAATCCTAAGCTCTTATAAGCAGCTGCATGACAAAGCCAGAAAGACTGAAGAGGTCACCCCAACAATTATTTGCATAGTGCATTTTCAGTGGTGAAGAACATTTAACATGAATTATCAAAGCCTTGTTTAGAAGGGTGAAGGAGACTAGCGTTATTTTAAAGATGAAGTCTTGGCTAGACGCACTTAAGCCGATACAAAGGCTGAGCTACTATTGCGTGGAGGGGAAGGGGAGGGGGAGGGGAACACTAGCAGTATGATGACACTAATTATTATTATTAGCAGTCCCAAGGAAGAAGATCAAAATAGAATAGCAATGAGATCAAAGTAGGGACCTACTTTTGAATATGAGTAAAAAAAAAAGTGTTGTTTTGAAATACTGGTACGCTTCATAAAGTTATGAAGATGTAAGTTCTCTGCAGTATACTCTCTCTCTCTCTCTCTGTTTGTGTGTGTGTGTGTGTGTCTATGTCTGTCTCTCTATGCTTCTCTCTTTCTGTTTTTCTGTCTCTGTCTCATTCTCTCTGTGTGTGTGTGTGTGTGTGCGTGTGTATCTCTCTCATTCTCTGTCTGTCTCTCATATATATATATATATATACACACACACACATACATATAGATATATATTATATAGAGATAGATAGATAGATAGATAGATAGATAGATAGATAGATAGATAGATAGATAGATAGATAGATAGATAGATAGATAGATAGATAGATATAGAGACAGACAGACAGACAAATTTTTGTTGTTAATTGCGAAGTCGTGTCCGACCCATTGCGACCCCATGGACAATGTTCCTCCAGGCCTTCCTGTCCTCTACCATCTTCTGGAGTCCATTTAAGCTCACGCCTACTGCTTCAGTGACTCCATCCAGCCACCTCATTCTCTGTCGTCCCCTTCTTCTATTGCCCTTCATCTTTCCCAGCATTAGGCCCTTCTCCAGTGAGTCCTTCCTTCTTATTAGGTGGCCAAAGTATTTGAGTTTCAACTTCAGGATTTGGCCTGCTAAAGAGCAGTCGGGGTTGATCTCTTCTAGGACTGACCGGTTTGAATGCCTTGATAGATAGATAGATAGATAGATAGATAGATAGATAGATAGATAGATAGATAGATAGATAGATAGATAGATAGATAGATAGATAGATAGATAGATAGATCCTTTCTGCACCCTAGTTGAGGCCTTTACTCCTTGAGCAAAGTTGCCCATCCCAATAAGGCAAGGGTCTTCAAACTTGGCCCTTTTATGACTTGTGGACTTCAACTCTGGGAGTTGAAGTCCACAAGTCATAAAAGGGCCAAGTTTGAAGATCCCTGCAATAGGGTCTTCCCACTTTTTGAGCCATTGGGACTGGTTTTCGTGCTGTTTTGTCCTCTGCCTCCCTGCTGAATCAATTCCCTTTCAGCATAATAATCCAGTCTCATCCTGAGCCATTGCCTGTAACTGGAAGAAGAGAACAAATGACAAACAAGCTGAATCTATGCAAGAAGCCCCGCTCTCGAATGGAGTCCTGTGCTTTCCATTCAGTGAAAGCAACAGAGGACTTGAGCCAGATGGAGCAGATCCAGATTGCTTTAAAGAGCATCTCTCCCTTGGCAAAATCAGGATTTGAAAGGAGTTCTCATTGGGCAGGTGGTCAAACATGGACCGATCCATAAAGCAGGAGATAACATGTTGGACAGATGCCCACACTTTCCCTGTTTCCAGCATTATTTTTGAAGGCATTATGTTCCAGGAAGTGGGAGGAAGGGAGGTCTTTAATGCAAGTTTCTTTATTGAAATAAGAGAAGAATAAATTACCTTCCTGGTTGCATCACCTTGAAAGTGTTCATGCAAAACACTTTGTTGTGTGACGAACTGCCTTATTAGCAGTGCAACTCTACTATGGCTGCTGTTCACCTTTTGATCCTGTTGAGGACATGATTAAACAACATCTTCCGTAATACTCCTAAGTTTCTGCTTGTCTTGGGGAGAGCCCAATGCCTTCCATGGAAGTGATTAGAAAAGCAAACTTCTAATTTGTAAATGTGGGAAGCCCTCTGCGCTTTCAGCAACTCACTGATTAATTTCCTCTTCTGATTTCCTATCAAGGAACTGCATGAGAAAAACAAAACAACCTACATGAAATAAAGAGAGATCCAACTTAGAACAAAGGAGAATTTTCCTGACAGTGAGAACAATAAGTCAATGGATTAGCTTGCCTCCAGAAGTTGTGGGTTCTCCTTCAGTGGAAAGATTGAGCAGCCATTTGTCTGGTATGGTATATGGTCTCCTGCTTGAGCAGGGGGTTGGACTAGATGACTTCCAAAGTCTCTTCCAACCTTATTCTAGGTTCTAAGTGTTCAGAGTTGGAGTGCTGGGCCACAGATGAGGTTCATGTGGAGCTTCATGTTTCCTAACTAGTTTCCATCCTAACTAGGCGGTACTAATGGTGTTCTTTTAATTGCGTTACGAAATCATCCTGTGTTTGTGGCAGCTATTCTGGTCAATGAGAAGAAAATAATCAATGGATAACTTGCCTTCTGGAGTTGAGGGACTTACCTCCACCGCCGGAGGCTTTCAAGAAAAGATTGGACAGCCATCTACTGTACCGTATCCAATATGATATAAGGTCTTCTATCCCACCTCCTGATCAATGCAGAAGAACATATATCATACTGGATACTGTATATGGTTGTCCAATCTTTTCTTGAAAGCCTCCAGTGATGGCGGTAACTCCTTCAACTTCCAGCTCTGTGACCTTATGATTTTTAGAAAAATTCTGTCCCGATAACTCTATCTTGAATCCCACAACTTTGTCCCTATTTTATCCACAGCCCATAAATTGGGTTCAGGACTTTCTATAACACAGACATGTCAAACACAAAGCCCGGGGGCTGGATGTGGCCCACAAAGTAGTTTCATGTGGCCCGTGAAGCCATCCTGGAAACAGTGAGGGAACGCCCTGCCCTCTGCCTTGGCCTTGGCCCAGGCCAGCTGGGAGCCAATGTACAATTTTGTGGTGGCCATCTATGCTGAAATGCATTTAGTCTTAGCTCCATAAGCCCCCCTACCCTGCATGGCCTGAGAGGAACGGTGAGGCTCCTCCAGTGGACCATGCCTTGCGCTTGCCCTGGTCCCACCCTCTTCTGCCAGAGACCCTCAGATCTGTCCCACTCCTGCCCAGGCCCCTTGACGCGAACGGTGTAGAGCTGGCCATGCCCACCCAGTAGGTCACACCCACTCCATCCACGCCCACCCAGTAGGCCGCACCCACCCGGCCCCCTGAGGGCAACCACAATGCTGATGCAGTCCTCAATGAAATTGAGTTTGACACCCCTGCTATAACAAGTTTCCCATTAACTAAGCCAACGTTAGCCCGGTACAATGTCAAAACGGTGTGAAATTTACTTTTGGGATTTCCCCCCAAGTTTCCACCATCGTCTATTCACCTCGGACTCCAGATTTCCAGAGAGCACAGCTCCACTTTTTTTTTCTTTAAGGAAGAAGAAGGATTACATGATGGCTTTTCTGCTTTCATAGTGCTCTTAAATGTATTTTTTTTTCCTATTAGCTGCTATAGCACTGCCTTTCCCCTTGCGGTGTCCATAAAATAACAAGGGATGCTTAAATGTCAGTTCCTCTGACATTTTCTTTCTCCCTCCTCTCTTCCTTTATGCATTTGTTTTGCCATTTGATCCTCTTTGCTTCTCTGTATATAATCAAACTATCTCCCTGTCTTCCTCCCATTTCTGGCCCCTCGCTTTTCTATTCAGTGCACGTTCATTCGGCACCCGTTCATTCCTGACCTTATGCCTTCTGATTTTACTCCACACATTTCTTAAACATCCAATTCCCATTGCAATCAACTACTCAATCAACTGCGACTCAACTTCGGTAAAGAATCCAATCACCGTCTTTCTCTTCCCAGACCCTGTCCTTAAACAAAATGCCAGAATGAAAATCTGAATGAACTTATCGTTTGTTCTTCTGTAGTTTAATCTCTTGGAAGAAATCTGACTGATTAATTTGGAAGATTTGGAAGATTCCTTGGGGAGGGGGGGGTCTTCTAGTCCAACCTCCTGCTCCAGCAGGAGACCCTAGGCCATTCCAATCTCTTGTCTTAAAAACTTCCAGTGATGGAGCATCCGTAATTTCTGAAGGCGGGCTGTTCCACTTCTTGCATCTTACCGCCCATGACATTAAAAAAAAAAAATAGTTGGCTGAAACTTTCCTTTATCTCCAGGCTGGTTGAAGTTTATGTGAAGTTGCTAGGAAGCACAAGTGGAAATACACTAAAACATTAGCTAATACCAAGGAGAGAAGCAACCTGGATCTAAGGAGAAATTTCCTGACAGTGAGGACAATCAACCAGTGGAACAGCTTACCCACAGAAATTGTGGGCACTCCATCACTGGAGATCTTTAAAAAGAGACTAAACAATCACCTATCTGAGATGGTGTAGGTTCTCCTGCTTGAGCGGGGGGCTGGACTAGAAGACCTCCAAAGTCCCTTCCAGCTCTATTCTATTCTGTTCTATTCTATTTTCTAATATATATTCTATTCTATTCTATTCTATTCTATTCTATTCTATTCTATTCTATTCTATTCTATTCTATTCTATTCTATTCTATTCTATTCTATTCTATTCTATTCTATTCTATTCTATTCTATTCTATTCTACCAGGCCTTTCTACAATAAGGATGCCAATACCAAAAATTTGGTCAATAAGGGCTAAACTTGCTAATAAAATATTGAGGAATGATGCTGCAATGTCTTTGTTCTTAAAAAAAAATAGCCTTTCTTTAAAAAAAAGAAAAGATTACCATGTTTAGCTGCTATTTTTGGAGACCCATGCAAAAATATATGTTTGAGAGCCTACGTGGCATACTTTAAAAAGTTCCTCCATCTAATCTGAGCACAACTCTCTTTTTCCTCACTTCCTTCCTCATTTCCACTAGCTCTCATTCTCCTTGGAAATTGGGTTTGTCAAATCCATACATTTTCATTGAATCATGATTCCCACAACCACCCTGAAAACTTACTTAAATTTATACACTACTAGAACAGTTGTGTAGTAAATGTGGTCACCTCGGCTTCCATTAAAATCACTTAGCAGCCATAGCGGATCACCCAAGACCAAAATCCATGACAAAAAGGTGAATATAAAGAGACAATTAAGATTTACTTCCTCCCAGCATGCTTCTTATTGTTATTTAAACATTATTAATAGGCAAACCAGACATTCTCAACTGGCCAAACACAGATCACCATCATATCACCTTTGGGGGGTGATACAACAGACACTAAACCAATGGTTCTCAACCTGTGGGCCGTGACCCCATTTGGGGTCGAATGACCATTTCACGGAGGTCGCTAAACGACGCAGTCCGCCATTTTTTTTCCCTCGGCCGGCGCAGGGGGCAGCACTGCGCACGTGTGGGGTAGCACCGCGCATGCACGATGCGGGCCGTTGTGCTGTGCCGCGCACACGTGATGCGGGCCGTCGCGCCGTGCACGTGCGATGCGGGCCGTCGCACCACGCCGTACACGTGCGATGTGGGCTGTCGTGCCACGCCGCACACGCGCAATGCGGGCCGTCACGCCGTGCCGTGCACACGCGATGCGGGCCGTCGTGCCGCACCGCACATGCGCGATGTGAGCCGTCGTGCCACGCATGTGCGATGCGGGCCGTCGCGCTGCGCATGCGCGGTGCAGGTCGGCGTTGCGGCCTGAAAAAGGTTGAGAACCGCTGCACTAAACCATCTAAAACATTCCCAAGAGTTCTGCTCTTCAGGAAGGGATTTTGCTTTATCATTACCATCTGCTAATTGCTGCAGACCAAATAGAACTTAAAGGGAAGTGGTTATTATTATTATTATTATTATTATTATTATTATTATTATTATTATTATTATTTTGCACCTTTGGCTATGTCTACTCCATCTGTGCAAGCTCCACGCTTAGCGTCCGATGCTTCTGCTTTACAGGCCGATGCCAGGCTTTCTTTTTAATAGTCCAGATAGGAGAGAGAACAGCTGGGATCTGCCCATTGGCTTCCCACCCGTCCATTTCAGTTCCCCAAATAATGACTGCCCATGGAGCAAAACCAGCCAGGTTAGAATACGGTTCTCAACCAGAATTGGGACAAAAGCGAGGGCAGCAGGCCAGGTGTAATAGGATGTTTGACAGCAAAAGCCAGCTGAATTATTCGGTGGGGTTTGCTTGTTTCTTGGCAAATGGACCCTTTCGCAGCAGAAATGCACAGCCATTCATAATTTGGCTCCAGAATGAATTCCAAGAAGAGAGGTAGAACTGGGAAGGGGTCCAAAACCTATATAACTCCTTGCTGCAGTGGGAGCCTCAGAAATTAATATTGTTGCCTTCCTTTTGCCTGATAAGAGCTCCATGCATTTCACTGATTAGCACTGTCTTGGAAAGAAAATAAATTGTTGGGATGTCATATATTCACATATACTCTGACTCGCCTTTGGAAAAGGGTTAGCAACAGCATAATTGCAAGTAGGAAAAAATAAAAAGAGGAACAACCATGACATGGATGACCGAGAATCCCCATAAACATTTAGGGGGAAAAAAACCCTGGGATTGACCCACCTCACCTGCACCAAGAGAAGGGGCATAGATAAAGAGGAGGGTAAACTGTAGGCTGAATGGTTGTGGGAACTAGATAAATAATAACCTTTATTGTTATTTTTTTACTGTGGGCACAACAGCACACATTAAAAATGAAATTTAGTTGCTTGCTCTCAAAGTGCACACATACATAGGTAACGCACATTTAAACATACTACCTATATACAAAGATGTATAGACCTACACCCTTACACATAAGTAACATACAAATATAAATCACTGTCCATCTTGAATACATAATGGAAGGAGGAAGTTTAGAATTCACAAGGTTAATACTGTATGGAACAAAAGTGTGGCTGAATCTGGATGTTCTGCTGCGGATACCACGAAGCCCCCCCCCTCCCAGAAGGTAACAAGGAAAACAGGTCGTGAAGAGGATGTGTCGTGTCCCAGATAATCTTACAGACCCTGCTCAAGCAGCGCTTCTGTGCTATGTCCTGGATGGGAGGGAGGGAACTGCCAATCATCTTTTCGGCCGTCCTCACCACTCTCTGCACTGCCTTCCTGTCTGAAGCAGTGATGCCTCCAAACCAGACTGTGATGCTGTTATATGACAGGATGCTCTCAATCGTCCCTCTGCAGAAAGTGGTCAGGACAGGGGAAGGAAGATGTGCTTTTCTCATGCGACACAGAAAATGCAGGCGCTGCTGTGCCCACTTCACTAGTGTCTCGCTGTTGAGCCACCAAGCCAAGTAGAATGAATTACTTTCCTTTGATGAAGGAAAACTGGAACGGTTGGGAATATGCAGAGAAAGGAAGAGGAGGTGGTTTACAATAGGCTGATACAATAAATGAGAAGGCAGGATAGATAAAGTCAGGGTTCAGTCACTGGTGAGATGTAGATCAGAAAAGCACATATGCATATGTATGTATATACAGTATGTATGTATGTATGTATGTATGTATGTATGTATGTATGTATGTATGCATGCATGTATGTAGGTATGTAGGTATGTAGGAGAAGAGAAGGCAGAACTGGGGGTAGGAGTTAAGTAGGCCATCAGCTTAGAATCATTATGTTGTCATAATCAGTCCAGGTCCAATCCCTCTTAAATTCCATTGACCCTAATCTGGTACCAATTAAATACTGAACTTTAGTTGACTGGGTTCCAATCTGGGTTGGTCACTGGAGCCCATCTTTAGGTAAATTCTCTCTAGCCAGATCGGATCCTGCAACATGATCCTGAGACAGGTATATTTGCCTTCATTTGTTTAGTGGACCAGCTTCCCGTCTACAGGCTTGATTGAATAGTAAACCTGAATTGCAATTTAACGTACAGTCCCAATTCTTTGAACCTGACAATATATTCCTTTTAGTAAAAACGGTCAGCTGGAAAACATGTTACCAGGCTCTCAGTTTTTGACTGCCGTGGACTAACTCTGCTTTCCTACAACACCAATAAAGAAGAACATTTGTAGCTGAAATATTGAAATGAGAGGTTTGGTTGTTTTCTTGCAGATGTTTCATTACCCAAACTAGGTAACCCCAGTGCTTTTTTTTTTTTTCAAGAAAAAAAAAGTGCCGGAATTCATACACGTCATATAATCTGCCTTGCCTACCCTACAAGGTTCCATCCAAAAAAGGTGCCGAAACTCTGTTCTGGGTGTTCTATGAGAAACAAAGCCCTGGGTAACACCATCAATGATAGCTAGCTACCTAGTTTGCATAATGAAACATCTGCAACCAAGCTCAGACAGCACCTAGGACCCCTCATTTCCTACAACATCTGCGCGTCGCTCAGGGTTGTTGTTGTTGTTTTCCTACAGTTAAAGTCTGCCCCAAGGTAGTGTGCCTGTTTCTCATTATGGAGCTATATTTACAACCCTCCCAATGTGAAATGGAAAGTGCTTGAATTCCCTCCCCTTATTTCAACACTTCCCGCTTCGGGGGGGGGGGAGGAAACAACTGTATCTATCCTCCGGGTCTTGTGAGGAAGAGTGGAATTTTGATGGAAAAGACGCCATTCACCTTCCGATTTTGCAACCAGCTGCCCATTGTCAAAAAGAGAGAGAGGGAGAGAGAGGGAGGGAGAGAGAGAGAGGGAGAGAGAGGGAGGGAGAGAGAGGGGGGAGAGGGAGGGAGGGAGAGGGAGGGGAGAAAGAGGGAGAGAAAGAGAGATGGGGGAGAGAGAAGGAGAAGAGAGGGAGAGAGAGAGGGGGAGAGAGAGGGAGAGAGAGAGAGGGAGAGAGAGGGAGAGAGAGAGGGGAGGAGAGAGAGAGGGGGAGAGAGGAGAGGGGAGAGAGGGGGAGAGAGAGGGAGAGAGAGGGAGAGGAGGGAGAGGGAGGGAGAGGGAGGGAGAGAGGGAGGGAGAGGGAGGGAGGGAGAAAGAGGGGGAGAAGAGAGAGGGAGAGAGAGAGGGGAGAGAGGGGGGAGAGAGCAGGGAGAGAGAGGGGAGAGGGAGGGAGAGAGAGAGGGGGAGAGAGAGAAAGAGAGAGGAGAGAGAGAGAGAGAGAGAGAGAGGGAGAGAAGGAGAGAGAGGGAGATGCAATCCA